>CM055640.1:70299354-70899354 GCA_029378325.1 Elaeagnus macrophylla | reverse complement strand
AAAAAAAATTAACTGCTCAGTATAATTAATTAACTATGTTCTCTAAAGTTATTGTTTAGTAGAAAAATGTTAACAATTAGTTTTCTGAATAACTTAATATTATGCAAGAAAGCATCCACAAATGTGTTGTTTTTAAGATTACTACACTGCTTACAACCCAAAATGAGTTAGATCAACTACTATAAATATGATATCTTGATTATATTTTTGTAAAAAATAAATAAAATATAATTTTTAAATGTATTGTTCAAAATGAATTTATAATAATTATTTTATAATGATATATTTTTAAAGGAGCTCGCGAGTTAGATGAGTAAACTTATTTAAGTTAAAAAAATTCCGACTTATTAAATCATTAAATATTTATATTAACTCATTAAACATTTAAATAAAATAAATTGATCTCATTCCACAGCTTTGAGTATGATGTTTTGGAGAGTTTCCAAGGTAAATTCATCTTGTTATATTATAATTTCATAGGCCAACGTAAGGTTATAACACTTTCTTTATGTACAAACTAGGAAGATTATAAACCTTATGGTATGTAATATTGGTTAATTACTGTTAAACATTAATCACTATCATTGTACTAGCCATTCATAATTTTCTGGCACAATAGTAACATCGCAAATTATCACAGCAAATGGACCATAATGATTCATTATTATATTCCTTGTAGTCTTTTATGTGAGTTTGACTTTTATGTGAGTTTGACATATTAACTACTAGAGTGTACACTGTCGTAATCAAGTGAATATTGTGAGCTAATACAATAACACATGCTATATCACTGGCCAATTAGTAAATAAACTTGATATGCTTTCACTTTCTCACTGCTCAGGTACGTAAGAGATTTCAATTGAATCACAATGGCCTTACTATTTCATTCAATTATGTTCTATCAATTTAATTGAATGATAGTCATAAATAGGTAGCTTAATTAGTTAAATTATTGTGTATAAGATCGTAATTTTATTAGACAGCGGGGCGCGGATTTGAAGTTTGGAATTTGCGTTCCAATATTGAGCCTAAACACAACTTTAAACACTTATATAGTTGACAAATTTGAACCTAATTTTGATTATTCGGAGGTGTGACAGTAATTCGAACTCGGATGAAATTTTTTATTGACAAAAAAAAAAAAAAATTTATTGGATGATATGATATTGCGGCAACCTATTTGTTTGAATCGATGAATGTTTCTACATTTGTAATAGGGATACGTTGAATGATCCTCTTGTTTTTAAGCAAAAAATTACATTAATATATATTCATTGGATTTGATTAACTTTCATTGTTGAGATTTAATTTTTCATCCCACTAACTTTTTGCATTTATTGCACTTTTTTTTTTTTTTTTTTTACTCTTTATGCCATTAATTTCATATATCTTCTCTCTACTCAATATTTTTTATTTCATTTTATTTGCTTGGATATGATAAAAAATATTATTTTTTATCTTTAAATAATTTTTTTCTTTCACAATAATTTTTTTTTTTTACTTTTATAATAAACTAAAATCAAAACATAAAAATATTCGAGTGTAGTGTTAAAATAATCTTGTAATTTTATTAAAGGTCCAATTTAGTCTTCCAACTTTTAGGTTAAGCAGAATATAGATACCAATTATTCTAAATGTATAATTTAGTCATATAACTTTTTAGTTAAATATAATAAGAATATTAACTGCACAAAATGTCAAATAAGTCAAAAAATGCCAAAATAGTCTTCTACATATGCCTTTTTTTTTTACTTATTTGACACTTTTATAATATTAGTATTCTTATTATGTATAACTAAAAGTTAAAGAACTAAATTATACCCTTAAAATAATTAGTATACTTATTCTGCTCAACCAAAAAGTTAGATAATTAAATTAGACTTTTATTAAAATTACAAAACCATTTAAGCTATTATTCCAAAAACATTCCATCAAAACAAAATTCAACACAACCTTAAATATCTCTACTTTTTCATCAATAAAATAGTTGTAAATAAAAATTGAAATTATAATATAATTAACAAATGAAATTTAGAAAATGAAATTATAAAAAAATTAAATTTTTCTTAGAAAAATTTATATAGCATATGAAAGGTGAATGAATAATTAAGTAAATCTCCTCTTACATAACTCTTTTAGTTTTTTATTTCTTAAAAATTGGGTTTTATCAAACTTCTTAATTGTGAAATTATAATTAAGTGGTGATTCCAAAAATGATGGTGCATTACTTTGATGCAGGTGTATAAAATTGTAACGTTTGGTGATACGTAATATAAAAAAAAAAGTATTAAGAACATATAAATATGTATTTATTTTTACATTTATATTAATTATGTTGTGATATATGACAAAATTATTTTTAAAAATGAAAAAGTGAGTCAATTTATAGATATTTTTTATTATATGTCATGATATAATTTATATACATGTAAAAGTGCTTGCAAATTTATGTTACCATAGCATTTATCTATTAAAAATGATAATCATAAACAGCAAAATAATATTTTTGTTTCAGTAATATAACATGTGATTGAATGTAATATACAAACCTGTTTATTGGATTCATTGTAGAATCCATTGATTCACATTGATGCTCAAATAGTATAACTGCAGAATAATGTATAAGAGTTTATAGGAATGGCCGCACTCACATTATGCAATTGAATGGTTTATTGACTCTAGCTCTTTCTTGTTCTATTTATATAGAACCTCCACAATATAAACCGTAAACCTAATGGGCTAGTTTAGTCTTATGAGTGTGGCGAGCTCATGAGCCTATTACACAATATTAATTCTGATAGTTTATCCCATCATAGGCTTAGGTATACCACATGCTTATTTAATGATTGTCTCATTAATTCAATTTTGTCTTAACATGCTTTATAAGTTATTTGATATAATTTAGAGTTGTCAACGGTTATGCTAGTCCATTTAAATAATTTCAATATTCTCTCACTTAGACAGCATAATCATGCATTAAATACTTAATAACATAATTTTATCAAATAATACATCTCAAAACTTATAAGCCAAACTGATATATGCAATAATACGCCACAAAGGGTACATAGACTACACATAACCTAACATTAGAGATTTAAAGCATGGCGACAATAATTCTTTTATACATACTTGAGACTAAAACACAAAATCTCTCATTTTCTTCACCCTTTAACCAAAAAAATATGTGGTGACAATAAAGCATGTGATGATGAAAACAAAATACTAGATCTCACAGTACATATATATGTAAAACTGTACATATATATGTAAAACTTCCACTGACCTAATACATGAATGAATTTACAAACAAATTTTAAGTAAAAAACATGCTCTTAAAATAAGATCTAGTAAAATTGTAGTGAGTGAATCTAATATGTTCTATACATATAGGCATATAATTATTACTATTGAGGGAAAGTGATTGTAGAGTGACCCCAATATATAATCATAATTTTTCAAAATAGTGCTAGCAACTCAATATAATCATTGAATAATTCTACAGTCATATCATATTTTACAACAAGTTTTCTCATAACATGCTAATATTATACCCCCATTATCGATATCACTATAGCCAATTATATTCACGAGATGTTGGTTTACCGATACACTTGTAACATGCTACATAAACATTTTGACATTTCTCAGTTAATCTAATTTGTCATAGAAACTTGTGCCAGTCCATATATAAAATTAATTAAATATTAAATTTTGTCCAATTTGGACGAAGTCATAGACAAACTAGACCATACAAGTGAAAAGAAAAATGAAATGTTAAATGTGACCAAGCATAACTATAAGTTAGTCCAACAATATAAACGTGAAAGTATCCTACCACATAAAATATCAAAAGGATGTTATCACGCAAATAAGAACTAGCTACCATATAGCATAATAAATTGCATGTAAACAACACAAACATGCCCAAGTCATTAAGGCCTGTGCGTCCACCCATAACGATTTTTGCTCTAATTTTCAAGTCCTCTAAAACTGGGTCATAAACATCTCAATGTATAATGTCATGTTATAAATAATTATGAGCGCGACATATTGAACGTGACAACACAAATGACCAACATGTGTACAATAACATGGTCAAATGAAAAATCATTGAGCTCCCACTAACTTAATACATCAATAGGTATCTCATTCACTTGAAATGTGCACTTTATATTCACATACGAGCTGACCTATAGTGAGTATATTCATATATCTAGATAAGCTTGTAACATGCTTGTCATAAACAAAACATGACACATAACAATGATCACAAATAACTCTTTATATCATGGTAAACGCACTTATTGTAGAATAATTACCAATAAATTTTTTAGTAATCTCGTATTACAAAGATAAAAAAACTTATACTAAAAAATTTGATTCTGCATCTATTCAGCTATTATAGCGTCACAACATAATATGTCCATGCCTTCTTCTTCTTCTTTATTTATTTAAAGGAATTTGAAGTGTATAATAACATTTTGCAACAAAAATTTTCTTTTAATATCATACAATTTTAAATTGCTTAACATATTTGGCACCACAATAATCAATTAATAAAAATCTTGGATTACCTAAAATTGACACAAGGTCACATCAAACAGTCTTAATTACTTAATTGACATGAGGTCATAATACACAACACCTTAAATTATTCTTAATGATTATAACAAATAATTGAGAGCAATCCAAGTTCAACTTAAGTATTTTTCTCTTTGTACACAGATCATAACACTTCTAGGCAATTTTAAAATGTGTACTGCACATTTGAGTTGACATTTATATTTGTATAATAATTTCATTATGTACATATATGCCATCAATCTTTCACATTTATTGATCTCACGGTGTAATAGTATATCAAGCAATTCCTACCTATATAAGAGACATAGGTTATATTTAATCCTTGAATCTTTCATGAGTTTATCAAAATTTCAAAAATTACCAAATAACTAAACTTTGTCTTTAATTAAAGCTTGCACAAAAAATAATTACACATAAAATTCTATTATTTAATAAGAATTGTTCACTTACACTAATCTTTATATATATGTTGGAATTTATATTTAATGATCAGTAAAAACATATTTTTTTAAACTAGATAAATAACAAATATTTGTCATTATATAAATGTTTTAAAATTAAATATTTAACATTTTTAAAATACGTATATGTGTGTACATACATATATATATATATATATATATATATATATACATATATGTGTATGTATATGTATATATATACATATGTACATATACATATAGATATATACATATACGTACATATACATATACATATACATATATACATATACGTATGTATATATATACATATATACATATATGTATATGTATCTGTATATGTATACACTACGCCAAAAATGGCTTTTAAAGACGGTCGATCGTTTTTTTTTTAAATGACCGTCATTAAAAATATGTACATAAAGTAACAATGATGGTCATAAATTTTAAAATTACGATGACGGTCGTTTTAAAAATGACCTTCATCGTAACTTCAAAATAAGAAATAAATATTTTTTATGACGGTCATTTAAATTACGATAGTCATAAAAAATTTAAAATTAAAAATAAATATATTTTATGACGGTTAATAAAAAATGATTGTCATAAAAACCTTTCAAAATAATAATATAAAATTTTTTCTCGTATTATTATAACACACGTAAACTAACTCTAGGGCACAATATTTTTTCCTTAGATTGATTCAGTACTCCGTTTTACTCTCTACCTTTCTCACTGTCGTCGCTCGTTCCTCGCCCCTCGCCTCTCGTTGTTTGCTGCCTTTCCTCACTCGTCGTTCGTCGCTCGACAGTTCGCTGCTCACTGTCGTTCCTCACTCGCCGTTCAATATTGTTCTCTATTCGTCGCTCGCCGTTGCCTACTCAGTTTTCCAGCCCTCTCACCGTCGCACGTCTCTCTCTGTCTCTCACCGACTTTGTCACTTCCGCTCTCTCTAACTAAACCCTGCCCATCTATTTAGCGATCTTTGTGTTTCAATGCCTACTTATCTATTACAGAAAATTTTAGTAGTGTGCCAAATTGTTCAACTTTTTGGGCGATTTCGGCATATCGCTGGTTTTGCTAATTTGAATTGTTTTATATAAACTGCCCTAATTTGATTGGAGAGTTTGTTGTAGTTCTTTGATGGCACCAAGTTGAAGAAAAGGCACCTCCAAGGCCGTTGCCGCTGCTTGCCGGCGGTGGAAGGTTGGTGATCTTGTGCTTGCTAAAGTCAAGGGTTTTCCTGCTTGGCTTGCCACGGTACATTTTCAGTGTACAAAACTAATATTTTAACTAATTTTGTTTTACTTTGCAAGTATGATTGGATCGGGACAGTTCAAAGATGTGTTTAGGCTAGGGTTTCTGGGCTTGGTGTTGCTGGGCTTTGTTCCCTTTCCCTAGTTAAGGTTGGATACAGAGTTGGGGGTTTTAGTTAAAATTGTGCTCAAATATTAATTCTGTGTGATTATAGTTTTTAATTATTCAAAAATTTTATTGCATTAGTTTTGTGTACGAGCTCAATTGTTAGTTTTGTGTCAGTTCTTTTATTCATGATCCTCCTACATGCCTCCATCAGCATTTCTATGGCCACTCTGTTAATTTTCAGTCCGCTTTTGAATGTTCTCATTTCCATGAATCAGATATGCACTCTGTGACTTTAAGAACATGGATACCCTGCTGTTTGGAAGACAGTTATTGTGTAGAGTTGATGTGTTAAAATGTGTACTCGCAAGTGTACGAATCACTCGTAGTAAAGTGACAAGCAACTTCCAAGGTCGGTCTCTCAAGGAATTGCAGTGGTTTTAAATAACTAACTTTTAACTTAAACAGAGTTCTAATGAAAACAAAACACTAATTAAATAGAGTTCTAGTGAAACTAAAACTCTAAGTAACTAGAATCCTAACGCTAATAAAACTGTAAAACGGTTGTTTGTTTTTGGTAACGAGAACAATCATACGACACTCAAACGAAAACAAAATCGCAATCAAACAATCAATTCAATTAAATCAAATATCAATAGAGGATGTATGGACGTTTAGCTTGGTTGACCATGCTTGCATCGAAAAGGTATGGTGAGATAACATGAACATCCTATATAAACAAAACTACCGGCTTTCCTTTTAATTACGAAACTCCTTTTGGCGGGGGTAGGTCTCTTTGTTGATTAACTAATTAACTGCCTTTGGCGGGGGTAAATTAAATAGCAATCAAATTATGCGCAAGGAAAACATGCCAATCAAATTAATGCTATGACTAAGTCACTAACTTGAAGCTTTGATTAAGTGTTTCGGAATAAAGTTAAGGTGACGTTCCTATAACTAAATTCTCAGATTTTTCAACCTAACTACGAACATCACATGGGCCCATGATAATTCATAATCAAATATCTAAACATGCTCTTAATCAAAAAGTAATTCGTTTATTCCAAATAAAATACACCATACACAATTCTAGCAAACATGGCAACACAAACTAAACATCCATAATTAAACTAGCCGCTCATGTTCATATTAATATTCATAGACAAATAAAATATGATCATACACTTTAACAAAAAGAGAAGAGGAATTAATTCTATAACAACAAGAAAATCCTAGATCTAAATACCGCTTATGGATTGGATAACGTTCTTCTCCGTAAGCTTTATCTTCAATCGTCGTTGGCTTCCTTGAATCCTTAGAATAGTGTCTCTCGCTTCGTTAGAGTGTGGCAACGCTCTCAAAACTGGTTGAATGTAGTGTTTGGGTCGCAAAATTGTGAATTCTAAGAGTTGTGTACGAATTGGTCGAGTTCTTTTGTAAAGGGGGTCTAAGGGAGTATTTATAAATGTAAGGGATTCCTGATTGCATTAGGAATAGGCGCGCCGCGGCATGCATTTTTCCCGCCGCGGCGCAACACAAATTCTGGAAATTGTGTAAAAACCCGAGAGCTCCCCGCCGCGGCATGACTTTTCCTCGCCGCGGCGCGCTTTGTCTTCAGTTTCTTCACATGTACCCCCTTACAGATGTGATGGCTCGTTATGTAAGGCTTACATATTTGTCTCGTTTAGCCCGTAACTCGTGATCCGAGCGCCGTAAGTGTTCTGTCTTTGCGTGTTTTCATTATTTGACTCATTTGACGCTAAAAACACCTGAAATACACTAAAATATACCCGTGACTCCGAATGGATAGATTTATGAAATTAATTGAATAAACAATAATAATAAATCTATATATCAAACAATTAAGCACAATTAATCACGAAATATTAGTGCTTTTCGAGCACTCATCAAGAGTGATACCCATTTAAAAGTCCTTGTAGTTAATTAGCTATCCTCCAAAAATTGTAGAGTTTCCTGAAGTATTACGAGTCATGCCAAACAATATTTACAAGCTACATACCACTAGAAGCTGGGACTTTCTGGGAGTCAATCACCCTTCTCAAGAAACTCTTTTGACAAGGAACTCGGGTAAAGGAACTATCATTGGTGTGGTGGATACAGGTAATTAAGCATTCATTGTTTCATATTTGTCCTAGTAAGACTTTAGAATACTCATATAACTTAAGTCTTAATATGAACCTATGCTCAATAATAGGAGTTTGGCCTGAGTCCAAGAGTTTCAATGATGAAGGCATGGATCCAGTTCCGAAAAGCTGGAAGGGAATTTTCCAAAAGGGCGAGCTTTTTAACTCCACAAATTGCAACAACAAAATTATTGGTGCTCGGTGGTTCATTAAAGGATTGATGGAAGAAATCAACCAAACCTTGCAGCATATCCCTGGTAAGGAGTACATGTCAGCAAGAGATCAAAATGGCCATGGAACTCATACAGCCTCAACAGCAGTTGGATACTTTGCGAAAAATGCAAATTATAAAGGACTGGGTACAAGACTGGCTAGAGGAGGGGCTCCTCGAGCTCACTTAGCAATTTACAAGGCTTGCTGGTTTACTGGAAGATGTACTGCAGCTGATATTCTACAAGCTTTTGACAAAGCAGTACATGATGGAGTGCACATCTTGTCTATGTTGCTTGGTGACGTGATTCCCTTGATTAATCCCATAAAGAATGCAATTTCACTGGGATCGTACCATGCAACTGCAAGAAAAGTGGGGTTACCCTGCTGTTTGGAAGACAGTTATTGTGTACTTCTTTGGAACCCAACAGATGTGAGTATTGTGAAATATAGTTTATTCGTTTGTTCTATCTGCTTACTGTTAAACTTAAGTGATGATTTCTTTGCTTTGTATAAGTTACCTAGTTGACCAATTATGCTCTTGCTACAGCATTAGTTTTACTGGTGTAAGTTACGATTATACTTGTAACTTGTAAGGATGCTGTTGCTTATTTCAATAGTAATGGATTATTACTGCCATATTTGAATAAAAAAGTAAGGACATTGCTTCCATATTTGAATAAAAAAGTTGGGATATTGCTTCCATATTTATATTTAAATAAAAAAGTAAAGATATTGCTTCCATATTTCAATGAAAAAAGTGAGATTGTTTCTATATGGGTTCAAGAGCTATGTGTAATTTCGGATTAGTTTGGTCTGTGCTATATCTATAAAGAAGAGTGACTGAGTTTATTTTTTCTTAGTCATTTGTTTCTACACTGCTGTTACCATGCATGCTCTTTGTTTAAATCTTGTTTGTGATCAATTACATTTTTTCGTCGGCTAGATATTCTCATTACTAATGTGTGGCCTTTCCCTTGAAGGGAAGGACCATACCTGCTAGGCTAATCAAGATTAAAAAAATGTTTCATGTGCACCAAACTATTGCTTAGAGTTATATGCCGTCTAACCTATAACCTGAAGCGAGAATAAGAGTCATGGGTGAGCATCTCAAAACTTCTTTTTAACAAATACCTGATTTATATCCTTACACAACTTTGTTATACTCACTTTTATCTTGTTTGTTTCTTGCAATTTCGATCAAGTTGGATCATATGGCTTGGAGATCTGAATTACCGAATCGCTTTGAGCTACTCTGAGACCAGAAAGCTTCTTGAGGCCAAAAAATGAGGCATAGTTTCAAATAGTCATCTAGTGATCAGTACTTTTAATTAGTAGTAGTATGAATTTTAATCAGTACTTTGTTTTGTGTCTAATGTTTGTAGTGGAAGCACAAATTGCACTATGCAAAGGAAGAACTATTTCAATTGAGGCAGGAGTGGTGCATATATGTGACAATGCATATTCGTGGATAGTAGAACATATAAAATTTTACTTTTATTTTAGCTAATATATAGTGAGATTATTTTAGAGAAATATATATTTTTCATTTTGGGTATAGACATACTTATGTACTACGAAAACTTATATATATAGATTTATTAGCATTTATAGTCATGACTGTCAAAAATTTGGAGATTACAGATTTATTAATAAAGTCATTGATATTTTATTATTCATATGGTCAATATATATATATATATAACATGATATATGAAAAGTATAATATTTAATATCTATATATATACACACACACACACACACACATATTTAGGACGGTTATTTAAATAACTGTCATTTAATAATGTACTAGCCGTTATTTTCAAATTTTATTTGAGATTTTTTATGATGGTCAGTGTCAGTTTACAATAATGGTCATGAAATAGTGGCCGTCATAGAATATATTTTTTATGACGGTCGCTAATTTTTCTACGATTTTTAATGACGGTCGTTTTTTATTTTTCATAACGGTCACGACCGTCATTAAAAAGGCTTATTTACGATGACGCCTGAATAGATGACGGTCACTGTATTTTTTTTGAAGCATAATTATAACTTTACAATGACGATTAATGACCGTCTTTAAAGTTATTTTTTGGCGTAGTGATATATACATATAGATATAGATATAGATATATATAGATATATATATATATACCGAGACAATAATCACCCTCTGTCACTTCCAAAATAGGTAATATTATATGCTTATGTACTATTGCTTTTGATATAATTTAACCAATCAAGTTCACGCAATGTGACTTTATTGAAATTTAATTTGTGTAGTTTGAGTTTTAGATTATTTTATTGGTCAATTGTATACATGTATATGTATATATATACATATATATCTATATACATACACATATACATATATAATATATATATATATGTACAATTTTAGAGGATTTTAATGGTGATCAATTATATATATATATATATATATATATATATATATATATATGAGCTATGTGATATAGTACAATGAGTGTGTGCAATGTTTATACGTTAGTAATGGAGAGTTTTGACTCTCCAAATTAGCAAATATTTTAAACCATATATATATCTATATATATATAGATATATATATATATATATATATATAGATATATATATGTATATGTATGTATGTATATATGTATTTATATAGGTGCACACTCATATATATATATATATATATATATATATATTTATGCACTATGTGCTATAGGCAATGAATATCCACAATGTTTATACGTCGGTAATTGGGGGTTTAGACTCCCAAAATTAGCAAATATTTTACACCATATATATATATATATATATATATATATATATATTTTTTTTTTTGTTCGAGTAGACGATGTCGCCGCCTTCTTTACCGTAGGCAAAGAAAATCGTTTGTATATTTAACATTTGTCATCATCTTATATACAATTTCGATCGAGTAGGCGACGTTGCCTTTTTTACCGTAAGCGAAAAAAATCGTTTGTAAAAGGTTTTAACATTTGTCCACTTCTTATCATCAGAAAGTAATAATCTATACATATATAGTGCCTTATGGAGGTGTTTATTTGCTACAGATTGATAACATATAGCCTTTTCGTGAAATAGATCATGTTTGCTGTTAATATTATTTTTGTTATAATTTAAATATTAAATCTTAAATATTGATATATCTTATTGTTATAATTATTTCAAATAAAGATTTTTCTCTATTATATCTAAATTTATATTTAACTAGAGATTTAATCTTTATTATATCTTATATTCAAAATTCATATGGTATCTTATAAATCTATAAATAAGGTCTTTAATAGTATATTAGAAATATAAGAATTAATGATAATTATTTATTTTATTTGTTTTCTCTCTATTTTTATTCTCTTATTTTATTTAGTTTTTATAACACATTATCAGCACGATAATTTATTTAAGACTTGTGGTTTTATACATGTAAATGTCTTGGCCATAATATAATACAAAATTTTTGTAGCATAATGCTAGATCACAAAATTTATAAGTTCTTGAATCTTTTTATTCTTTATGATTAAACTCAAATTTTACTTTTATTCAAAATCTATCAAGATTTCTTTTATTTCTTGATCGTTTTAATTAGCTATCATAATCAATAATATTTATGATTTATTAGCCTTTTAAATTTTTTAAGTTATTTGGTTTATATATCAATATCTATATATATTCATATTGTAATTAACTTTTAAAATTTTTAAGTTGTTTGGTTTATATATCAATATCTATATATATTCATATTGTAATTGACTTTTAAATTTTTTTAAGTTGTTTGGTTTATATATCAATATCTATATACGTCCATATTGTAGTAGTGTCTTCAATAGTTTTAGATATCATATCATGTTGGGAAGCTAACAAACTCTGAAAAGTAATCTCATATACCATATCAAGCTAGTAAGCCAGCAAGCTTTAAAAATGTCTTAAATTAGGCTTTCTTATTTTATCGTAGACTATAAATTATTTAAAATTAAAATTAATTCAATATTGATATGAAGATAAATATTATCTAATAATATATTTTTTTAATTAAACTCAATGTTGTGGTCAACTATAAAATTTGAAACTAATTTAATATAAAATATTAGCAAATCTAATTTTTATTTATCTGTCATCCTCCTACTAAATATGATGTAATATCATTTGATAATATTATATTTAAATATATTGCAAATATATTTATAAATTAACCACGCAAAACTACAAGTATATGAGGACGTGTACAAGTAATAAGTATATTCACGTACGAGTGTTGAACACATAGGAAAAAATTATAATTAATAGCATAATACCAACACATAAATTACTATCAGAATTTGGACAATAAAAAATAATTGCTAAAATTTTAAAACTAACATAAAGAAAATATATACGAAGAGATATAACCTACGTAGTCATTAATTTTCCGATCTTCTAAGCATGCGAATTCCTAAATTTCTTCTTAATTATTTAGCACAAATTATATGATTAATTGATTTCTAACTATATATGTATGCATTTCTCTCTCATATAAACTACACACAATACAATAACCTAACTTAATAATACTCTCATGCTAATTAGATTAAATTATTACTCATGAAGCACATCGATTATGGACCACATACATATGAATCATACATCTCTGCTTATACACTATGTATGCTATTTGATCAAGACAAATATGCAAGCACTTCTCTTAAAGCTACCTGTATTTCTCTTGATAAAAGAGGGAGATAGTTTAGATCAACATATGTCAGAAAATTGAGTTCACAAGAACCCTAGATTAATAAAAGAATTAGCTACTCATTATATTCATCAAACCTAGATTTATAATTGAAGAAAACATTAAGTTATTAGAAAGAAAATAAATAATATACTCAATTTCTTGATGAATATCACTCTAATTTTTATGCTTCCATTCTTGATCTTGTTCTTCAGAAATTGGTATCCTTATGTTGGATTTTCCTCTTAAAGGTTTATTACAAAGCTAATCTCAATTCTATGCTTCTCTCTCTATTTTTCTATACAATTCTATATGTGATTCTTTTTATGATTCTCTCTATGATTCTATATATGATTCTAGGACTCTAACATTGTATTTATATACATACTATTTATAAGCATACATAAATCTTAAGTATAATAGGATTTGGTTACAAGTGAGATGATAAAAAATAGGTCTAGAATTCACACAAATTATTTGCAAGCCACAGCTTAAACAATATATTGCAGCGACGTAAGTTGGTATTCTGGAAACACAAGTGTAGTTTGGGAGGTCACCGCCGTGGCTCAATGTATACATCGTGGCACGAGCTAATCTTCAAAATTGCACATTTTGATCTAAGAGGTTCAAGCTGCGGCACCAATAGGATTGGGCTAGGTGCAATTGTTGGTGTGCCAGTTTGCATGCTATGTCGTGTCACGTGATGTGCGTTTTTGTTATTTTAAGCTCAAAATATTCGAAATTCATCAAAACATGCCTACTAACTCTGAAAATAATATTTGTGTGATAAATTAATAAAACAAACATGATTAAGTCATAAATTTTGATTTAATCATCAATAAGCATAAAATAACCACGTATTTCAAACGTCCATCATAAATATAATAAAAATATATATTTAAATTTATCACATAAATATTTACAAATTTTAAATATTTTTGCAGTAAATTGATAAATAATAATGCTCTATAAATATTTGTCAGTATTTGGCTTTAGTTGAACTTAATAACCCATTTGTACTTACATTTGGTTATAATCAATGATTGATGTGTGTAGCACACATGTATGGTGATAATGTTCATGCTTAATATTTGAATATATTATCGTAAATTTGTTTATAAACATGATGATTGTAATGTATATCATGCTTAATATTTGAATACATTACAAAATATATCTTGAAGGATTGCAAGTGATTAATTTGATATATATTAATCATTATCCATTCTTGATTATTCAATATTTTTAAGTGCTCTGATGAACACATTTTTGACCTATATTTTGTTATATTTTTTAGCATTCATTTTATGTTTTATTTTATTATTTTTGTGTTTTGGAAGGTATTTATGTGTTTTGTAGGTTTTTGGACTCTTGAAGAATATTGGACTGAAATGACACAAAAAGAGAAAAAATGGAGTAACAAAAGCAAAAAATAAAATAAAAATGTAAGCCTTACATTGGCACGTAAGCCTTACATAGGGAGAATCAGCACAGCATGTACATGTATGTACATACCTTTACATGCAAGGCGCGCCGAGGCGGGCAAAACCTGCGCCGCGGCGGGGAGGTTTCTGTTTTCTACCATGGAGCCATAATTCAACGCGCACCGCGGCGGGCAAAAACCTGCGCCGAGGCGAGCGTGCCAAAACTGCCCAAAAACCCTAAAATGCGTATTCCACTTCATTCCTCCTATAAATACCACATTATACCTCTCCCAAACACAAGTTTTGATAGCCAATTACTTCCCCACCTTAGCTGCTACTGCAGCAAGGGTTTTCCACCCAAAATCAACCCAAAATCAAAAGGAGACCCTCCATTGTTGAAGCTACTCCAAGGATTTGAGAAAGAGGATCAATCAAGTTCAAGGATTTGGAGCTAGAGGATTCATTGGGGTATTTTTAGTGTAATATATTTTTCTTCTCTGATTTTGTGGTTTGCCTCCATGACTAAATTGATTGACACCAATTTAGTTATGGTTGGCTAATTTATGTAATTGGGATTTTAGTCTTGCTTCCAATGATTGGAAGAACAATTTTGTAATTTAATTATATATGATTGGATTTATTTCTTGTTCATGTTCTTATTATTTTCTGATTGTGAATTAATGGTGGACCAAACCTTAGTTTGTAATTAGGAAGAATATTTTAGAATTAGGCATTAGAAACGCCATCTTTGCTTAATTGTGCATTATGAACAAGAGCCTAAATTGATTGCATTGATTTGTGTTAGTTTAGGTGGTTATAATTATTTCCTTGAGCTAATTCCAATTAGTTAATTAACGGTCCGGATCAAAGAAGTTAATTAGTTGATTGTAATGAAAATTGCCATTGATTTGGGATTTTCTAGGTTTAGCGAAAAAATCATTAAATCCAACTTTTAATTGAATGCTCAATTTGTTTTTGCCATGAATGGATAGCGAACTAAAATTTCTATTTACATCCATCATCCCCACTTTGATTGTGATTACTTTTATTTTCATTTTATTTTAGTTTCTTTAATTTAATTCCGAATTTACAATCTGTTCTTTAATCGACAATTGTTAGAATGTTTAGGATTGTTTGTTCAACTAAATAAGAAAATAAATAACGTTTTAGAATCACCGCAATTCCTTGAGAGACGATCTTGGGAGTATACTTATCACTCATTACAAGTGATTCGTGCACTTGCGAGCTTTTTATAAAATACAAAATTTGACTATCAAGTTTTTGTGCATCAAGTTTTTGGCGCCGCTGCCGGAAAATTGGCGTTTTAAAGTGTTTATTTGTTTTCTGTTTAGTTTGTTTTTCGTATTTCTTTATTTTCTTTTTATTTTTGTGATTTTTGTTTTGATTTGTTATTTTTAGTTTATTACCTATTTTTATTTGTTTTAGTGTTTTTGTTTTTAGTTGTTTATTTTATTTTTATTTCTTTTGTTATTTATTTTCTTTTTCTGGAATATATTTGGTGCTTTGATTTCTTTGTTGTTTTTGTTAGTATATGAAAGGTACCGTTCATAAATTACATCAACATATTCAAAAGAGCACGTAATCAAGCTGGATACTGATATCCAAGAGCTAGCAAATATGGAGGTATGTGGTATTTGTGGTTTACATGGACATGATGCTAATGTTTGCACTTTTACAGGTGATTTCTATACCTCTACCAACCGAGATATCGATCTTAATGAGGGATGTCACCCACCTTGGAATGATCACCCACCTTGGAGTGATTCCTATACTTACATTCCCGAGTTGGGAAATCACCAAAATTTTTATTGGGAAGCAAACACTAATACACCCTATGCCTCATACCCATATTTCAATTCTTATAACCTACCCATTCACCCTAAGAAACCAACCTTGGAGGAGACCTTGAATACTTTTATTCAAGTTAGCATAGAAAACCAAGAGAAACGTAATCAAAGGATGGATTTCTTAGAGGACTCTATGATAAGGATTGAAATGCAAATTAGGCAACTAGCGGAACAACTTCTAGCACAGGAAGAGTTGCCCAATCAAGATGAGCAAGTAAAGGATGACATAATCCTTCAAAGTGGTAAGGTTTTTAATGATATTTTTTTTCCTGAATTTTTTGACGATTTACCACTTTGTGCAGAAAATTCAAATGGGGAGCAAGCAATTCTCCAAGAAGGTCACGTTGAGGATCATCACATTCTACAACCTTCCAAGGAGAACAAGGAGGAATCATCTTCACCTCCTTTATCTAAGACTTGTACGTCCCCAAATCTTTTTCCACACCACCTCAAGAAAGTGTGTACTGTGCTTCATAGGAAACAACTACCGAGATGGAAGGATATGCTTAATGACATATTAGCTCGGAAAATTGATATCACACACTTCAAGATTTTTGATGACGGTGGATAGGAGTGGATTAGCAACGTCTTGCTAAGACATTAAAGAAAGCGCTTGGTGGGAGGCAACCCACTATTTTAGGTAATATTTTTCTTTGTCTTTTAGTTTAGTTAATTTTTTATTTGTTCCTTTTAAATGCTTTTCTGAACATGTGCGTAGTTGAAAACATTGAGGACAATGTTTAGTTTAGGTTTAGGGGTACAAATAGGTCCAATAAAAACTTTTTGATATAAAACTATCATGCCTCCTTGTTAATTTAAAATGAGTAATTGAATCTTTATACATATTTTGTTTGATTTCTTGTACATATTTAAGGTTAGTTATAAAAGTTGGTTTTTGTTCATAGTTCATACTTCATGCTTTTTAATATTAAAATTGAGATGAACCCAAAGTTTGTGTTTAAGAATCAAATAGTGGAGACTACCTTGTGAGATGATTATTGAGCCATTAACATTTCATTCTGAGAGTTAATCATTATTCTACTCTTTTAAACACTTTTCTTATTATTTCAAATTGTTAGAAGATCTCTATAGGTTTTTGCATTGAATGTTAGGATTTTTAACATCTAATGAAGAATCATAGGTTTAATTGTATTGCTTAGATTAAATGATTTGAGTAAAATTTTAAGTGTTTGCCTATTTCATTCATGCTTGACTTTAAAAAAATATAAGGGAATTCCTATAGCCAACACAAAAGAGCTAAAAGTTGCCTTTCACAAAATACACATGTATTTGGGTCCACAAAAAAAAAAAAAAAAACTATTGTGACCCTAAAAGTTCTTCAAATGGTGAAATGGTTAATATATAAAAAAAAAAAAAAGAAGAAATAATTTCCCTTAAAGTCAGTGCATTTTCATTCATTCTAGGGCACACTTGAAATTTTTGCTTGAAGATTTTAATTGATGCATGAGATTAGTAATGTGATTCCTTCATAAATCCTATCATTTGATTCCTTTCATGAGATCAATGTTATACACTTTTTGAGCCTTTCTTGTTTAATCATATGCGAATCTATTAGCTCATTTCTTTACATAACTTCTATTCGCATATACTTTGTTGAGTGTTTGAACCCATAGGATCAGTGTGATATTAAGAGTGAATCTTGTGAGGAATAGAGTTGAAGCAAATTCGGATTCTTAACACTAGGTTTGGGGGAATTAATATTGATATATATTTTTTTTAGTATTGGAGTATGCACTTGTGATGCGAAACTGATTTGCATGATGAATCCTTAATGTGTTAAGATGATTGGATAAACTTATGTATGAGCGTCGATTATGAACTGAGAATAAACTGGAGCATGAGAAATTTTGTTGAATTAAGTTTGTAGTTTTTATTTGTAGCATTGTTATTTGTCGTTTTAGTTTTTCTTTTAGTTGGATGTTTGTGGGAATCATCACTGAAAACCCTCACGAGACTTTAACTCGTCCACTAGGGCAACCTAGGGGTTTAAAGGCTTGTTGCATATGCTAAATGCAACCGTGACAATCTACGGAAGTGATTTAGGTTAGTATAGTTTAATTTTAGTTTTGCTAGAGGACTAGCAAAATGTAGGTTTGGGGGTATTTGATGAACACATTTTTGACCTATATTTTGTTATATTTTTTAGCATTCATTTTATGTTTTATTTTATTATTTTCGTGTTTTGGAAGGTATTTATGTGTTTTGTAGGTTTTTGGACTCTTGAAGAATATTGGACTGAAATGACACAAAAAGAGAAAAAAATGGAGTAACAAAAGCAAAAATAAAAATAAAAATGTAAGCCTTACATTGGCACGTAAGCCTTACATAGGGAGAATCAGCACAACATGTACATGTATGTACATACCTTTACATGCAAGGCGCGCCAAGGCGGGCAAAACCTGCGCCGCGGCGGGGAGATTTCTGTTTTCTACCATGGAGCCAAAATTCAACGCGCACCGCGGCGGGCAAAAACCTGCGCCGAGGCGAGAGTGCCAAAACTGCCCAAAAACCCTAAAACGCGTATTCCACTTCATTCCTCCTATAAATACCACATTATACCTCTCCCAAACACAAGTTTTGATAGCCAATTACTTCCCCACCTTAGCTGCTACTGCAGCAAGGGTTTTCCACCCAAAATCAACCCAAAATCAAGAGGAGACCCTCCATTGTTGAAGCTACTCCAAGGATTTGAGAAAGAGGATCAATCAAGTTCAAGGATTTGGAGCTAGAGGATTCATTGGGGTATTTTTAGTGTAATATATTTTTCTTCTCTGATTTTGTGGTTTGCCTCCATGACTAAATTGATTGACACCAATTTAGTTATGGTTGGCTAATTTATATAATTGGGATTTTACTCTTGCTTCCAATGATTGGAAGAACAATTTTGTAATTTATTATTTATGATTGGATTTATTTCTTGTTCATGTTCTTATTATTTTCTGATTGTGAATTAATGGTGGACCAAACCTTAGTTTGTAATTAGGAAGAATATTTTAGAATTAGGCATTAGAAACGCCATCTTTGCTTAATTGTGCATTATGAACAAGAGCCTAAATTGATTGCATTGATTTGTGTTAGTTTAGGTGGTTATAATTATTTCCTTGAGCTAATTCCAATTAGTTAATTAACGGTCTGGATCAAAGAAGTTAATTAGTTGATTGTAATGAAAATTGCCATTGATTTGGGATTTTTTAGGTTTAGCGGAAAAATCATTAAATCCAACTTTTAATTGAATGCTCAATTTGTTTTTGCCATGAATGGATAGCGAACTAAAATTTTCATTTACATCCATCATCCCCACTTTGATTGTGATTACTTTTATTTTCATTTTATTTTAGTTTCTTTAATTTAATTCCGAATTTACAATCTGTTCTTCAACCGACAATTGTTAGAATGTTTAGGATTGTTTGTTCAACTAAATAAGAAAATAAATAACGTTTTAGAATCACCGCAATTCCTTGAGAGACGATCTTGGGAGTATACTTATCACTCATTACAAGTGATTCGTGCACTTGCGAGCTTTTTATAAAATACAAAATTTGACTATCAAGTTTTTGTGCATGATGCTCAAATATCATTAACCTTTTATTTTAAGTGCTTAATCATATATTTCATTAAGAACCAAAAGAAATATATACATAGATATCTTGTATGCTTACATAACAACATTGAGAGTGAAATTAGCAATAGTTATGAATCCTTCATATGTTATCTTTATAAGTAAAATTTTCTCATAAAATAGCAATAAAGAAACACACACATATATTAAATATTATGTGCTTGTATAAATTATTAAGAAAATAAAGACATTTGGATCATATGATCATATCATTACTAGAAGTGAATGTAATATGGTGATCTTGTGCATAATTTGAGCTATTGTGTTAATATTAGCAATGTGATAGTTATGATCTTATTGTATTATAAAACTTGAAAGCCCATATAGATAAATACAATTTGTTTTGGAGTTGTTATTATGTCATGACGTATATGAATTTCAATTTTATAGTAGACCATGAGCTTCCACATAAGCAGAAGAAGAAAATGTTAATTAATGTTCAATGTCTTATCAAAATTATCTAATATATGTCCCCCTTTTGATCTTGATGGATAATGATGGATGAAGTAATATAAAGTATGATTGTAACAATTGCCTATAAATTAAAATAGTGAATACTTATGTGTCTTAAAGACAATGCAACAATACTCATTATTGTTGAATGATATACATGTTAGCACAATTTCATGTATAACCTGATAAAAGGCTTTGAAGAACTAAAGTATGATGATATAATTTGTCTTAAATTACCAAAGTTGAGGAAGACCTTAATATTTTGAATATATTTGATAATAGTGATATTCGAGAATACAATGAAAATATAATCTCTAAATTCATCGATAGAAGCTTAACTCGAAAAAATTTTCGAAGACCAATTTTATGATTAAAATTGTATGGATGGTACATATGTTAGTTTAAAGTATAATGCAACAAATTGATGCATAATGACTTAATAGTCAAATTTTATATTTTATAAAAAGCTCGTAAGTGCACGAATCAATTATAATGAGTGATAAGTATACTTCTAAGATCGTCTCTCAAGGAATTATGGTGGTTTTAAAATGTTATTTATTTTCTTATTTAGTTGAACAAACAATCCTAAATACTGTAACAATTGTCAGTTGGTAGAAAAGATTGTAAATTCTGATTTAATGCTATAACTAAAATAAGTTGCAAATAAAAGAAATCACAGCCAAGCAAAGAATTATGGATGTATATGAAAATCTTACTTCACTATCCATTTATAGAAAGAACAAATTAAGCAATTTAATTAAAAGTTGGATTTAATGATTTTTCCTTTAAATCTAGAAAATTCTAAATTAATGGCAATTTTTACTTCAATCAATTAATTAACTTCTTTGATCTGGATGTTAATTAATTAATTGAAATTAGCGCAAGGAAATATTATAACCACTTAATCTAACACAAATTAATGCAATTAAATTATGCACTTATTCATGATGCACACTCAAGCAAAGATGACATTTTTAATGCCTAAATTCTAATATATTCTCTCTAACTACAAATCAAAATTCAGTCTATCATTAATTTATAATCAGAAATATTAAGAACATGAACAAGAAATAAATCCAAAACTCAAATATCATTAAATTATAAAATTGTTCTTCCAATCATTGTAAGCAATACTAATATCCTAAATACATAAATTAGCCAATCATAACTAAATTGGTGTCAATCAATTTAGAAATGAGAGGCAAACACAAAATCAAAGAGAAGAAAAAGATATTACAATAAAAATACCCCAAATGATCTCCTAGCTCCAATGCCTTGAACTTGGTTGGTCTCCTTTCTCAATTCCTTGGAGTAGCTTTACAAATGGAGGGTTTTATCTTAATTTTGGGTGGAAACTCTTGCTGCCACAGCAACTAAGGGTAGAGAAATTTTGGTTGTGAAAACTTGTGTTTGGGAGAGGTATAGTGTGGTATTTATTGGAGGAGTAAAACGACACACGCGTGTTAGAATTTACGGGCATTTTTGGTACACAGGCCGTGGCACACAAAATTACTTACCGTGATGCATGGTGAATTTTGGCTCCATAATAGAAACCCGAGAGGTTGTTGTTGCGACACACATTTTTCTTTGCCGCGGCGCACCTTGTTGTGCTCGCCTTGTATGTAACCCTTACATAATTATTGACTCCCAATGTAAGGCTTACATTCTTTTACTCTTGTTACTCCATTTTCACTCTTTTTGAGTCATTTTAATCCAATATTCTTCTAAGAGTCCAACAACCTACAAAACACATAAATACCTTCCAAAATACGAAATTAATAAAATAAATCATAAAAGTAATGCATAAAAATATAACAAAATATAAGTCAAAATAGTGTTCATCAAATACCCCCAGACCTACATTTTGCTAGTTCTCTAGCAAAACTAAAATTAAACTACTAATCTAAATCATTTTCGTGGATTGTCACGGTTGCATTTAGCATATGCAACAAGCCTTTAAACCCCTAGGTTGCCCTAGTGGACAAGTTAAAGTCTCGTTAGGGTTTCCAGTGATGATACCCACAAACATCCTACTAAAAGAAATACTAAAACGACAAATAACAATACTACATACAAAAACTACAAACTAATCAACAAAATTTCTTATGCTTTAGTTTATTTCTAATTTATAATTGAGGCTCATACATAAGTTTATCCAATCATCTTAACACATTAAGGATTTATCATGCAAATCAATTTCACATCACAAGTACATACTCCAATACTAAAAAATATATATATCAATATTGATTCACTAAAATTTAGTGTTAAGAATCTGAATTCGCTTCAACTCTATTTCTCACAAGATTCACTCTTAATATCACACTGATCCTATAGGTTCAAACACTTAACAAAGTATATGTGAATAGAAGTTATGTAAAGAAATGAGCTAATAGGTTTGTATATGATTAAACAAGAAAGGCTTAAAAAGTGCATAACATTGATCTTATGAAAGGAATCAAATGATAGAATTTATGAAGAAATCACATTACTATTCTCATGCATCAATTAAAATCTTCAAGCAAAAACTTCAAGTGTATGCCTTAGAATGAATAAAAATGCATTGACTTCAAGAAAAATTATTTCCTATTTTCCTTTTATAATAACCTTTTCACCACTTGAAGAACTTTAGGGTCATAATGATTTTTTTTAATGAACCCATATACATGTATATTTTGTGAAAGGCAAATTTTGGCTCTTTTGTGTTGCCTATAGGGATTCCATTATATCTTTTAAAGTCAAGCATGAATCAAATAGGCAAAAACTTAAAATTTTACTCAAATCATTTAATCTAAGCAACACAATTAAATATATGATTCTTCATTAGATGTTCAAATCCTAACATTCAAGGCAAAAACCTATAGAGATCTTCTAACAATTTGAAATAATAAGAAAAATGTTTAAAAGAGTAGAATAACGATTATCTCTCAGAATAAAAAGTTATTGGCTCAAGAATTATCTCACAATGTAATCTCCACTATTTGATTCTTAAACACAAGATTTGGGCTCATATCAATTTCAGTATAAAAAACATGAAGTATGAACTATAAACAAAAACCAAATTTTACAACTAACCTTGAATATGTACAAGAAATCAAACAAAACATGTATAAAGATTCAATTCTTCACTTTAAATTAACAAGAAAATATGATAGTTTTGTATCAAAAAGTTTTTATTCGATTTATTTGTACCTCAAAACTTAAACTAAACATCGTCCTCAATGTTTTCAACTACGTACATGTTCAGAAAAGCATTTAAAAGGAACAAATAGCAAATTAACTAAAGAAACAGAAAAAGAAAAATATTACCTAAAATAGTGGGTTGCCTCCTACCAAGCGTCTTCTTTAACGTCTTAGCAAGACGTTACTAATCTATTTCTATCCACCATTATCAAAGATCTTAAAGTGTGTGATATTAATTTTTTGAGTTAGTATCTCATTAACCATGTCCTTCCATCTCGGTAGTGGTTTCCTATGTAGCACAACACACACTTGTTATGTAGCACAGCACACACTTGTTCCTTAAAGGGGTATGGAAAAGGATTTGGGGATGTGTAAGTCTTAGGTGCCTTGTGCGGCATGGGAAGTGAAGATGATTCCTCCTTATTCTCCTTAAAAGGTTATAGAATATGATATTCCTTAGCTTGACCTTCTTTGAGAATTGATTGCTCCCCATCAGTGTTTTCTACATAAAGTGGTAAATCATCAAAATTTTTAGGAAAATAAATATTTTCAAAAATTTTACCACTTTGAAGGATTGTGTCATCCTTCACTTTCTCAGTTTGGTTGAGCAACTCTTTTTGTGCTAGAAGTTGTTCCGCTAGCTGCCCAACTTGCATTTCTATTCTTATCAAAGAATCCTCTAAGGAATCCGATCTTTGATTATTTCTCTTTTGGTTCTTTATACTAACTTGAATAAAAGTATTCAAGTTCTCTTCTAAGGTTGGTTTCTTAAGTTGAATGGGTAGGTCATAAGAATTGAAATTTAAGCCATGTATTGGGTATGGGGCATAAGGTGGGTTAGTGTTTGCTTCCAAAAAAAAATGGTGATTTTTCAACTCAGGAATATAGGCATAGGGATCATTCTAAGGTAGGTGACATCCCTAATTAAGATTAAAATTATGATTGCTAGATTCATGGTAATCACCTGCAAAAGTGCAAACATTAGCATTATATGCATATAAACCACAGATGCCACATACCTCCATATTTGTGAGCTCTTGAATATCAGTATCAAGCTTGATTAAGTACTTTTTTGAATATGTTGATGTAATGTATGACGGTACCTTTCATATACTAACATAAACAACAAAGAAATCAAAGCACCACAATATATATCACAAAAAAAGTAAATAAATAACAAAAGAAATAAAAATAAAACAAACAACTAAAAACAAAGAACACTAAAACAAATAAAAATATGTAAGAAACTAAAAATAACAAATCAAAACAAAAATCACAAAAACAAAAAAATACGAAAAAATAAACTAAATAGAAAACAAACAAATACTTTAAAACGCCAATTCTCCGATAATGGCGCCAAAAACTTGATGCACAATGACTTGATAGTCAAATTTTGTATTTTATAAAAAGCTCGCAAGTGCACAAATCACTTGTAATGAGTGATAAGTGATAAGCATATTCTCAATATTGTCTCTCAAGGAATTGCGGTGGTTTCTTATTTAGTTAAACAAACAATCCTAAACACTCTAACAATTGTCCGTTGGTAGAAAAGATTGTAAATTCTAATTTATGCAATAACTAAAATAAGTTACAAATAAAAAAAAATTATAGACAAGGAAAGGATTATGGATGTATACGGGAATCTTAGTTCACTATCCATTCATGGCAAGAACAAATTAAGCAATTCAATTAAAAGTCAGATTTAATGACTTTTTTACTAAACCTATAAAATCCTAAATTAATGGCAATTTTCACTACAATCAGTTAATTAACTTCTTTGATATGGATTGTTAATTAATTAATTAAAATTAGCGCAAGAAAATATTATAACCACCTAATCTAACACAAATTAATGTAATCAAATTAGGCACTTGTTAATGATACACATTCAACCAAAGTTGGCTTTTCTAATACCAAAATTCTAACATATTCTTTCTAACTACAAATCAAGATTTGACCCATTATTAATTTATCATTAAAAATATTAAAAACATGAACAAGAAATAAATCCAAAACTCAAATATCATTAAATTACAAAATTATTCTTCCAATCATTAGAAGCAATACTAATATTTCAAATACATAAATTAGCCAACCATAACTAAATTGGTGTCAATCAATTTAATCATGAGAGACAAACACAAAATTAAAGAAAAAAAAAAGATATTACAATAAAAATATCCTAAATAATCTCTTAGCTTTAATTTCTTGAAGTTGGTTGGTCTCCTTTCTCAATACCTTAGAGTAGCTTCACAAATGGAGGGTCTTCTCTTGATTTTGGTTGGAAACCCTTGCTACCACAGCAGCTAAGGGTAGAGGAAATTTGGTTGTGAGAACTTGTGTTTGGGAGAGGTATTGTGTGGTATTTATAAGAGGAGTGAAAAGACACATGCGTATTAAGATTTATGGACATTTTTGGTACGCGAGCTACGATACACAAAATTACCTGTCACGGCGCATATTGAATTTTGGAGGTGGGCCGCGGCACACATTTTCTTCTACCGCTGCGCATGTTGAATTTTGGCACCAAAATAGAAACCCGAGGTTATTGCCGCAGCACACATTTTTCTTCTCCGCGGCACGCTTTGTTGTGCTCACCTTGTATGTAACCCTTACATAATTGTTGACTCCCAATGTAAGGCTTACGTTCTTTGACTCTTGTTACTCCATTTTCACTCTTTTTGAGTCATTTTAATCCAATATTCTTTTAAGAGCCCAACAACCTACAAAACACATAAATACCTTATAAAACACGAAAATAATAAAATAAAACATAAAAATAATGCTTAAAAATATAACAAAATATATGTCAAAATAGTGTTTATTATAAATACATAACTAGAAGTCAATAGTTAGAAAACTTCTTTAGATTTATATCGCAAATATAAAATAAATTTTAATATATACAAGTTTGAATAATTATCATAAATAAAATAAGTTATAAAGAATCAAAATTGGTTCAGCATACAATAAAAAGTTAAATGGTTGTGGACCAAAGTCCAAACCTTTCTTTATTTAGTAAGTATATATGTTACATGTTCCTAAGACAAAATGCACTCGCTACATTGACAAAAATTGATAGTAAATCTCACGCCTATAAAAAATCATATATTGAATATAATATTATCAACCTTATGATGGAATATTATATCTTTTAGGCTCAGTTTAACCCACAAATTTACTATTAAAATTTCTTAATTGGAACTTACATTAGTGGCAAAATAAATTTGCTTTATTCTTATTGCACCAATTCAATACATGGAGATGGACCCACATTGATAAATTTAAAGACAATTGTTTGAATTTTATTTATATTGAATATATTGGATCATTTGAAGGGTAAGTAAGCTTCTTAAATAATTTTGATTAATAAAAATAATTTCGTCGTGGAGAGAAAAAAAGATAATGCTTGAAATTACTTAAAATACATCAATTTTATGGAACATGATAGAGTACTGTATATTGTACATCAATTTTACTTAAGATAATGCTTTATGATAGAGTACTGTATATTGTTGATACATTTAAATAATAAAAAATTTAGCTACAAAATACTCGAGTATTTGTTGAAATCTCAATAGAACAATAAAATAAAATAGAAACAAACATTCCTAATTTATCTTAAGCTTGTTAATTATATTGGTGTATAAAATAATACTATTATTGTTGGCATAAAGGAGTTAATACTCCAAGAAATGATATCAAAAAAGATTATAACAACTATTAATTCCTATAGAGTCTCAAGTACTTAGTATAAAATGATATCATTTCGATTATGAGAGGAAAAAAATATTAATATATTAATATTATTCAACATATTTTCTTTGATATATTTCTTTAATATGCAAGAGATGATAAGTATTGGCTAAATACAAAATATTATATTAGATATATATTCATTCACTTATGCGCAAAGTGAAATAGATATAGTATGAACACCTAAGATGTTCGTTAGATATTCATAAGGACTAGTTATCCAAGTGCTTAAAAATGTAAAATGTGTTAAAAATACATGAATTTCTATAAAATATGATGAGGGTGTGGGATACAAAATTGTACTCCCTTATATATAAGATGACTTTAAAATGTGACTAATACTCACATAACATTGTTTATATATAGTTACTGATATGAATAAATTAATAGTACTTATTGCTTATAAAAGCATGAACTTCAAATGCTATATATTGTTATGCTAATTCATAGGTATGTAAAAGTAATGTTAATGACTACACGAGTTCCAATAAATATCTTATGCATTCACATTAGTATTAAAATTTAATATTTTCACAAGTGTGACTATGTTATGAATACAAAGTATGTTAATTTATTTTATGTGTTCCTAAAAATATAACAAAAATAAGTAATTATCTTAAAGAAACATAAAATTGTATTGATTTACTTTTTATGAATAAAACATGTGCACATTATATATTTAGTTATTATTTGATTGTATAATATGAATATTATCTCATATTTTTCTTCATTTTATAATCAATTAATACTATTTAGTAAAATAATTGATGCTCAATGTATTTATTAATATTGATGAATGTCATCAAAGCATATACAAATGTTGAATATGACTGAAGTATAAAATTATGAGTTTTATTATAAATTAGATATATGAATTATCATCATTACTACAGTCTGTTTTATAAGTGTAAGATTTTTAATTAATTTTATAATAACTGACAAAATAAGCTATTTTGTAGAGTGACATGTACATTACAAGTGATATTAAGTCAAGTGACGATCAAGTAAATTCACTCGCCATGAGTTATTACATTTACTTTAACATTTGAAAGATTATCATAGTGATATTAAAACGTGTCAGTTAAAAAAAATCTCATGCTGAATGATTTTCATTATCATGGGGAGCACATCTTTATACGCATTGTACTCTTTTTTTCTTTCCATAGTTTTGTCCCATTGAGTTTTTTTGGAAAGATTTTTATGAGGCAACTTAAACGTATTACATAAGAATAATGTACCTTTTTTTCTTTGCTAGTTTTTTGTCCCATTGAGTTTTTCTAGCAAGATTTTTAACGAGGTGTATTCTCAATACATTTGACATATAGAGGAAGTATTATAATTTAGATTTTAAATATTAAATATGGTATATCTATATCATAGTTAGATTTATTTCAAATGAAGATTTATCTATATTGTATCATAAATTTGTATTTAATTAGAGATTTAATATTTATTATATCTTAGATTCAAAATTCATATTATATCTTATAAATCCTATAAATAAGGCATTTATTAATATATTAGAAACACAATAATCAATGAGAATTATTTATTTTATTTATTTTCTCTTTACTTTTTTTTCTTCTTATTTTCTTTAATTTTATAACAATTTTGATATATTTAACAAATTATCATTATTTTTTTGAACCAATTTTTTTTTTTATTATCAATATTTAGCTTACTTTAAAGAAAGCGAGGTCGCTCTCTCTCTCTCCCTCTCTCTCTCTCTCTCTATATATATATATATATATATATATGTATATATGTATACGTATGTGTATGTGTGTATATATATATATTTTGCATGTGCTTTACACATGTTTTGTATTTTTAATTATAAATATAAATTTATTAATATTTGTAATAAAAAAATAATATTATATTAAGAAATTTGGATGTAAAATAATGTATATTAATGTTACCATAAAGACATTTTTTCCCCCATTTTCTATGATTCCTTTAAATTTGTGGATCAAATAATCTACTTTATATATACTCCAATAATGTATTTTTAAAAGAATATAAATTATGACATGACTTGTAATTGAAGCAAAAATTTGAATAAAATTGTAAAATCTGTTCTGCATTTGTCTAATAAAATGCACGTCTTTTATATACATAAAATATCTTATATCATGTTAAATTTATATTTAATTACTCAAAAGGTATTAAAATTTATATAATGTAATTTGAATGAAAAAATACTTTTGTAAATAAAATTAAACAATCTATTTTATTTTAAAATAAATTATATAATATATTAAATTAAAAATTTTAATATTGATTTTCACGACTGAAATTAAACTTAAATGAATAGGTATTTAATATATACATATTTAACATATACAAAAATAAAAAAAATTAATAATATATACTCAATTTTCATCGGGTGATAGAAGACTTAAAAAAATAAAACTCTATTAAAAGTATGATTATCTATGAATATAAATTAAATTAAAAATATATACAAATTTATAATTAAATTAAAATGTTAGATAAAATGGTTCAAAATTTATTGGTTGTACATTCAAGTCTATATAATAATAATATGATATAGGGAAAGAATCAATAACTTCTATTTATTATCTTATTTTTTATACGACTATCTTTTGACGATTAAGATTTAAAATGAGTAGAAGAGAGAAAATGAGAAAAATTAGTGCCCTAAATCTCAACTTTTGATAATTGGTAGTATAAAAACTTACGTAATAAATTTTATCTTCCAATTCTATCCCATGCATATATGAATGATACGTTGAGCGACCTCTAGTGACAAATTTAAGATTTATATCGAGGAGGGGCACCATATAAATATTAAAAAATACTAATTGTTACTTATCAGTTATTATTTATTTTTAATTGAAAAAAATGTTACACATACTTCATTTTAATAAAAATATATTCAAACTATTGAGTTACTTGTGAATCATTGAGTACTAAAAACTTAAAATTTAAAATCTTGGTAGGGCATAGTTTTATTTTATATATGTAATTTATTTATAATTTTATAAATATTAGATTTAAAATTTTATTTGTGTAAAGTTGAGGTGAGACACATGTCCCTCAAAAATCCTATACAAATCTGCCACTGATGACATCGCCTGTACACGTTGAGCGACAATTACATATTCTTCTGATTTATGGCTGAGATTTTAAAGTTTAGGATTTAAGTTTAGAGTTTAAATTTATAGAAGAATACATAGTTGTCGCCTATTAAATGTTAGGCGATAAATACGTATTATTCTATAAATCTAAACCCTAAAATCTAAATTTTAAAATATAAACCTTAAACTCTAAAATTTAAACAATAAAACATAAACTCTAAATTAGAAGAATATGTAATTTCCAATATATTATGTAAACTAGTTAAACGCATGTGTTTTATTTTTAATTATGCTTCATTTATTGTTAAATTATAAATAAAAAATATCTTAATTTTTATAATCATTCAAGCACTACTAACGGATAAAATTACAAATAATAGTTAAATAAATATACTTTTAATAATTATAGTAAAAATAATTTTAATTATCTAACTATTTTTTGATTAACGATAACTTCAAAATTATTAGTAAATGTTAAATAAATATTTGATAATTATCTACTAATAAAAAATTTAATTATCGAAATAATTTTACTAATGAAAATTTATTATAAGCATAATCCTAACAAAAAATATAGTACAATTAAAACCTATGAAATTTTTTAAATTATTTAATTCAAAGTTACTATTATGTAAGACTTTTAACATTACCACACTTATTCATTTGATATTTATTTTTCAAACTTTATTTTTAGACTATTAAAAAAATTCACCACCAAAGTAATAATAAGAGATAAAAGAAAATATAAATAAATTTATAAAAGAACACATTAATCTTATAGAAAAAATAGACATATTCATGATAGATTTAGTCCATATAAATTATAAGGAAAAAAAAAAAAAAAGATTTTGCATAATATGCTTTTGAGAATTCAAAATACTTCAATAAATTTTCATAAAATGCTTTAAGAAACAAAAATGAATAATATTGTATTATAAAAAATACGTTGACTTTTAAGATTCAATAATAAATATTAAATAAAAAAATAGTATATAGTTACTAATAAGTCAATGTTCTTAAATTATTATTATACATTAAGGTTACAATATTAGATAAAAAAATTAAAATTATAATGGTAATGTAATTTATTTTTGAACGATTGAATAAAATTATAAAAAGTATAAATTATTAACCCTAAAATTGTTTAAAATGACAAAATGATATATGAGGAAAAAATATATATAATAAGATAATGTGATAAATGGGTCACGTGCTGTACTGGCCTTGTTAAACAAGGCTTAACTGCTAAGCATGTCACGAAGTGTTAAAGCTCGTGAGCCAAGAGTAGTTGTTCAACATAACCCATATACGGTATGCTAGTTAATGAGTCATGAACTAGCATGGCATGGTAATAAATCACACTCTTGGATTTAGCTATGCGATTAAACCAAAAAAATTATTCTCTCTCCACATCTCAATATTCTCTTTTTTCTCGAACGCCACCTTCAACCCCATTTATCTATTTGTGACCTTCTCTCTGGCCATATGAAGCATCGACGACGACGATGAGAAATATCGACACATGAACTCAAGTTGTCGATAAAGGAGATGGATTTTCTTTTGATGTCGACACGATAGGAACTTTGGTAGCAATGACATGAGGATGGATATGTCTTCTAGATCTTCTTGCATCACTTCCATTCAAGTAGCAAATCACGACAACAAAAAAGACAACAACCATTAACCACGCTTTGGGCTTTGAGTTTCCCAAGAGGTATGGACTACATGTCTCTTTTCAAATTCAAATTGACCATTGACTTTTAGAATTTTAAATCTATAATATATGGTCCGAATCATCCTATAATTTAAACTATTAAAATTAATTATCTTTTTAAAATATATTATCGCATTAAACAAGAACTATAACATGATAATGAAATAAATATGTAAGAACTCTAATCATACGATGATTATGATTACCACATTTAATAAGGGTTCTAAATATTATTTTACTATTACACTTAATTTGAAAGCATAAGAAAAATAATTTTCTGTTTATTTTTAAAAAAATTAAAAGTCAATCAAAACGAAAAATTAAAATAAGTCAAATAATTCACGTACATGGCACGTATTTTTAACTAGTATTTTTAAAATGTTGAAATATGTTAGACGTTTAATATTTGAAAAAATTATCTAATAATTCCTATAAATTCTGCTCTGATATCATATTAGAAGTTGTTGATTATCAACTCTTCCAAAAACTTAATTTGTTAGAAGAAAGGCCAACATAACTTTTATACATTTATGATGACCCCACAAGTGTTAGGGCTCTGTGCACTATGCAGACCAAACACTTGCAAAATAATTAGGGTTGCTAGGCTTTGAATATATGACATCTAGTTCTGATTCAATGTAAATTTTATATATTGTATAAGCAATATGAGATATCCACTTCTTAAAAGGTTAACATCCGAGATAGCTAAGTTTCATGATTACTTATAAACCTTACATTAGTATCATATTTAAGTAATGTGGGACAATACCTCTAACATCTCTCCTTAAAGTGTAGTCTTTGTCTTTTGCAAAGCCCATTACTTTTTATTTTTAACATAATTTTTTTATATTATATTATATTTAGATCACTTGTCTTTTTTTTTTTTTTTTGGCAAGGCCTATTCATTTTTTTTGTGAGACGATGTCTAAAGTATTTGGTCCATTGATAGATTGAAACTAATTTTATATAGTCTATAAACAACATGAAACATTTACTCCTTAAAAAGGTTAAACTAATTTTACATGTAAGTTTTAACAACAGAATAAGTGTAGCAAAAACTTTTTCACAATCATTTCTACCATTGATTCTGTCATTTGGAGAGTCGCATTTAAAAAAATTGACTGCCACTAAACTACTCTCATTGAGAACTTTACAATGCCACAAATATTGCCACAATTGAATGTGTATTTTAACAGACAATGCCAGTCGAATTGTCAAATGAACTTTTAAATCCTACTTTTATACATAAAAACTTATGGATTAAAGATTAAAGTCTCTAACTTACAAAATTAATGGACAAATTTAGCACTGCATGACTACACCCTTAATTAATATCTTTGTCGTTCCGTTAGACGTCTTCACAAGAACCACAACTGAATGGAAGCTAGGGGTGTTCATTGTCTGGTCCGATCCGGTCCAATTTTTAGCAATAAAAAAATTAAATCGAACTGAACATATTGCTTTAACCAAATTGTTGTTTAATAAAATTATTAAAATCGAACCGTCCAATCTTATTTGGTTCGGTTTAGTTAATGGATTTTGACGGTTTTTATATTTTTTTTAATTTTTTTTTCTCTAAACTTGTTAAAACTTGAAAATAACATAAAAAAAAAAAAAAAACTTTGAATTTAAACAAATTAATTAATATATACTACAAATATAAATCATATTACATCCTACATAAATTATATAAACATTCTAAAAGTAATCATAGAATCAATTACAATATAGAGCTAAATATTTTCGCAAATTTTATAACAAAATACAATAATACATTAATCCATAAATAATATATTAAAAATAAGGTAGGGATTTAAGGTTGCATACTTTGATTATGAGAAGATATATAATTAATATATATTTTATTAAAAATAATTATAAATAACGATCCGGTCCAATCCGATCCGATCCGATTCGGTTTAAAAATTTGTATAACTGAACCGTTTGTAAAACGGTTTGAATAAATAAAAACCAATCAAACCGTTTGATTTACAGAACCGTTTGATCCTGTCTGATCTAATTTGATTTTTTGATTTTTGGATTTGGTATGATTTTATGGAAGCAATGTGATGCTCCTTTCTCCGGTGGGAGTTACAATCAGATTTGTCATTATTCAATACACATTTATTTATTTATTGCTACGACAATGTCGCATTATCATATCCTACCATATGACGGACCCATATATTGGGCTAATAACCTTTGGCTTGAGCCCGGATAGCTTTTTAGGATTCCCTTATGATAGTATATATATATATATATATACATTATATAATCAAAAGGAATTATTTATATATAAAAATATTGTTAGTAATTAAGTAAAAAGTTATATTTAGTAACAGATTTATGCTCGATATAGCTTTTTTGGGATTTTTATTTTTAATAAATATTACTAATATTTTTATAAAGCACAATATATTATTTATCATCAAAATTCTATAAATAAACTTAGACTAATATATTATTTTTTGGTATTATATTTTTCACAACTTTGCTCCTTTTTTGCTCTGTAATTATGTTCTTTGGTTTGTTGATTGCTCCTGCTGCATAAAGTCAAAGTCTAGTATTTTTTTAAAAATAATTTATTAAAGTTATCTATGTTTTTTTAAAAAAAATATTAAATATTCAAAATATTTGTACTTAAACTTACAATCAAATCAATAATTGTATGTTATATACTCTGAAAAATTATAACTTTTAAATTTTTGATTGACAAATATCATATAATTATTAATTTGAGTGCCTATGTACAGTATAAATTTGTATATATTTAGCATTCATCTTTCTTCATAACAGTTGACTATTATTTGGTTAGATTTGTTGAATTTTATTTGATAATTGATGAATTTTATGAAATATCGTTGGAACAACTTAAATAAATTTTTGTTTTCTTTTTTAAGTTTTATATATATATATATATATATATATAATATATATATTATATTTTTTTTTAGGTTTATATATTTTTTTAATGTTAGTTATATTTAAAATAAATTTTGTTTAAGGATAATTTTTTAATATATATAGCCCACCTAAAAAAAATTCTTGTCCGTCCTGTATCTTACATAATATTAATAAAATCTAATAACTCTTTTCGCTTGACATTTTTTTCCCCTTCATGGAACGGCATTTTTTATGATTGTCAGTTTCATGAAAGAGGCATCATTAATTAATTTGCAGATTTTAGTCTAATATTTTTTGTTTGTTTGAGATTTGCAATAATAATAAAGAGATTAGGAGGGTAATTAATTACATACGAAACTTGAGAGAATTTAATTCCTCATTTAATTAATTAAATATATTAAAAAGCAAATTGTTTTTTTTTTTTAAATGCCTTATTATTTAGTATTTCTGACACTTCTTGTGGTAAAATTTAAAAAAACAAAAAGACAATGATTACTATTAATCTTGTAATAGTGATTGGACTGAATAAACCATATGCTGTCATTAATGTAAGAGTTTTACCAGAAGATTGCAGAGTGAACTAATTGGTCCCGCGTCACCGGCTCTTTTACACTAAAGGCTGTACATATACATCTATATTCTATATACTCCAATGCTGGGCCCTTTACAGTATTGCCCCATTGCAAAGGCCACAACTCAGGGTACTTACTGAGAAAAACCAGGAGGCCCAAATTATAGGCTCATAACTATGGTTTAAGAATCCAAGAATATAGGATTGTGGTTAACATTATTTATTTTTCTAAGGTCAATTCTACTTACATCCATCAAAACCTCCCACTATATACCTTTTAGTACATACTTTTCAATAATTTTACACACAAAGACACGTATTTGTAGGTTTTGGCGGATGTATTTAGAATTAGCCTTTTGTTAAACTTCATAGTTGACCAGGCCTAGGAATTTTTTTTTTTTTTTTGAAAAATAAGTCATCTAATCCTCCTAAAACTCAAAATAATAAAAATAAAGAATTTTTTTTTTGAAAAACTCTATTTTTCTATTTATTACATGTCTATGATAAATTACAAGATAATATTATTAATAAGTATATTCGTCCCACGTAATTGTATCTAATAAAAAACTAATATATTAGTTGTAATTGTAATATATATAATTATTATTTTTTTTTTAATGAATTTTAGAAATGTTATTTTAAATTCAAAGTCCAATTCTGAAAATTATCTTATGCTGAAAATTTATTACCGTTAACTTCCCCTTCCCCCTCAATTTTATCATACAGAATTTTAAAATTAAGATGAAATGGAAAAGTGAAGTGCTGTATGAAAGGTTTTATTTCCAAATACAATTTTTAAATACAATCTCTATAGATTTTTTTTACTAAGTTAGAAGTTGCTAAGAAATTAAATATCTCAAAAGTTTAAATGATTGGTACAAATCCACAATACTTTAACACACACACACATATATATATATATAAACAAAACCTTCAAATTCTTAAACAAAATATTCAACAAAGCATGGTTGGCTAGAAAAGTACTATTATATTAGACCGCAAGAACTAAACAAAATAAGCTTTCAAACTAGTTTTTTACTTATTTCTTTAACTTTAAATTAACACAAAGCAGACACTTTCTAATTGGCCCTCCTACAATTCTTCCTAATCTCTCCATTAGATCCAGTAAGAGGGTTAATATCACCCATCTTGATAATTGCAGACACAAAATCAGAACCGAAGGCTCCCTGATTGTTACTGTAAGTATTGACAATGGAATCTGTGGAACCACCATTGAATAACTGCTGATCAGAGTGAAGAAGTCCCTTCTTTTGCACAAGATTCCTAAAGTAGCTGTTGTCGAAAGATGTTGGAGTCTGTAAATCAAGAGGTGCCAAATTGTTATCTCCTGTGCCTGTCATTCTGGGACAATTTGATTGCCTTAATCTGGCAAATGAACTTTCTAAGTTGTTGGTCTCGTTATATATGCGGGCCCTAAAAGATGTACATCTTGCTTGCCCAATTGTGTGCGACCCTTTAGAGAAATAAAAAAAAAAAGGGAAATTCATTTTGGGTTGAAACGAAATAGAAAAAACAGAGAAGACAAAATATAATACCAGATAAAGCAACCATGTCTCTAGTGGAAAGGCCAAGATTGTTGAATCTTGAAATGAGTTGGTTTAAGTTAGAAGTTGGAGGTGGAATGCCGTTATTTGCAGCAGCCTGGCTTGTTGTCTTAGCGTCCCTCCTTCCCAATTTGACATCCCAGTTTGGTCCTCCAAGCTACATTTAATATTTAATTATCAAGAAATTCAAACTGTAGTAAATCAATGGACAGAGCTTAAAAGTAAAAAACTAGTAAGTTAAAAAAAAAAAAAAAAAAATGAAGTTACAATTTGAACAGAGTCTCTAGCAGCAATAGCCAAAATATCAGCACAAGAGACCAAGCTTGGACACTCCTTTTCAACAGCAGACTTGATGTTGTCAATGACATCGAAACCCCTAGCAGAGTTTCTATTAGGTGTTGCGTTTTTCTCTCCAGTAAAGCTTGCTGTATCATCTAATAGTATCGACCCGTCACATCCCTGTTTCATTATTTTAAAATAATTAATTTTAAACAGAAAATGATAAATTTTGTTACATATATGTGTTTTTTTTTATATATATATAGCTTTTGTCTAGTAAATATGTAGTGATTGTAATTGTGATTATCAAGTAAATAAATTATAGTTAAAATAGATGATGCAAAACAATATAGGAGAAAAATTACATTAACAAAGCAGTCATGGAAGAACAAGCGAAGAAGAGATGCACCCATGCGAGCTTCTTTTTGAATAGCAGATTGAACGGTGCATTTAACTGTGGATAAGAGATTTGGGCATGATTTTGAGTAAAAATTGGTTGAAAGTTGAGCATTAGTGTTTCCAATGAAGAGCACAAAAACAGCTATTGTGACCATAGAAGCAAAATAACTGGAAGCCATTTTGGTAATTAACACTAGCTAGTACTAATTCACGTGGAATTGTTACGTTGGAGTTGAGACAATGTGCCATTTATATAAGAGCTACTCGAGGTGAATAGGGTGGGCAGGTCACCTAACACGTAGACTATTGTGCATGCAGCGTTAAATAGGGAGTTGCTTAAATTATATTATTTGATTTTTTAGATTATAAGTAATGTTATTTAGTCTCTTAATTTAAAAAAAAAAATTAATTAAAGACAAAATATATAATTTTAATGATTTTTTAATTAAAATATTATTTTTAAAATTAATATTTCAATATAAAAAATATTAAAATAATATAATTTTTCATTAATTGACTTCTTAAAAAATAATATTTTAATTAAAAAATCATTTAAATCATGTATTTTATCCTTAATTGATTTTTTTTTCTTTCTAAAATTAAGGAACTAGATGATACAAATGATCTAATCTGATAACCTTCATGACACTTTTCTCTTTTAAATATGATCTGTTGAAAAGTATGTAAAACTAAAGATTTTAAGATCATATAACTAATGACAGAATTCCATATTGTTAAATTTAGTTTAATGATCACTGAAGTGAGGCTTAAGTACTTCCTACTTTTTTATAAGAAAAATAGAGTACTTACCCGTTTTTGAATTGTGTTAGTGATAGATTATACAGTTGTGCATATCAATTTGTCAAAGATCTTTACAAGATTGGCGTACTATTGACTACTCGTCAAAAAGTGCTTGTGTTCCCACTGAAACTCACTAAGACAAAACGGAAACATTTGACTTTTACATGCAACTTTCAGAGTTGAGAATTCTAAGATGGAGCCTTTTTTTAGTAAAGTTTTCGAGTTAAAGATGGTGTGATTGTACGTGGAATACGCGGGTTCATGTACTTTTAATTTATTTGGGACATTTGTAATAAGCCAGAAGCTTCCAATGGTTTCAATCTTTGTATGTGAATTGTGAATAGCTTAAAATGCGAAAAATTATCATATTTTAACCTCACAGATTAAGTAACAGATAAATGGAAACCCGATAATTAAACAACATTATACAGCTAATCACCATTAACCATCCCTATAAGGCTATAATGATTGTCTTTAGGATAATTGTGTATTAACGTATATCAAAATCTTCAAGACTATTTCGTCCAGCAAAAATGTCCCGTTTATCTCATCTATGTTGACTCTTAGAGAAGTTAGACATTTTCGTTTTTTTCCTCCTTTTTCATTTTTTATCCGCAAGATTAGGAAAGATAAGAAAAGAAAAAGGAAGAATAAAATAAAATAGATTATATTTTTGGTATACCTTCAATCTTAAATAGATCTTTTTTTTTTTATATATATCATAAATTTATTTATGATAAATACAATAATTATAATTACGAATTTATATAATTATATCTAATAAAAAATTATTATATTAATTATAATTATGATATATAATAATGCTCATTTTATTATTTTTAATAAAAATTTCCAAAACCGAATAACTAAACTAAATAAGATGAATGTTTATGATAGTGACAAGTCTAACGTATTTGGTAGACATGTAAAATAAAATATTCCCATAAACACATTTATCTCTTCTTATGCAAAACAGCACATCCCTACCAAAAGCAGGAGGAGTTCTAGATGGCTAAAATTCTTCGTATGTGATTAAGAAGTAAAATTCTTTTTCTTTTCTTTTCTTTTTTGTAATAAAGTATACGAAAGATTCAAAATTGGTTATGATAAACTACAATAGTACCTAAACATATTAGGATTGAAGCTTTTTTTGGTGTTTAGCTTGAAAATATATATTTACAGATCTAGTTCCTTTTTTAATTGTTTTGTATATTTTAATGTGTCAAAATGATTCTCCTTGTTCATTTTATAAGATTATTATGTGTAAGATTTTATCTTATTTCTTCTTAAAAACCTGAAGCTCGTTATTTTATCATTTTCATTGCACTTATTTGAATATTAATATTTTATTTTCATAAAAAAAAGAAGGTAAGATTGGTATATTTGTAAAGTTTTTATATTTTTATTTCAAAATTACTTTTCTTTGGTTTATCTAATTTTTCTATATATTTTAAAGAAAATGCTTGACTTTGCTTTTGATTTATATATTTAATTTATTTTTACTCTCTTTTTCTCATAATTTCATAAATAAGATTGACTTGTTTTGTAACATTATTCATATTTTAAACTTTTCATGCGATCAAATTATTTAATTAATTTTATTTTTAATCTTTTTAATAAAAAAATATGTTAATTTTTTATAACACTAAAAATATATTTATTTATGTTTTAAGAAAATAAACATATGTTTTTTTAGGAAAGGATTAAAATAAAATTTATTCAATAAAAAATTATGTCATATAATTAAAAATTAAAATATTCATTAATCATGAACAGAACAATTAAAATAAATAGAATAAGTAAGGATATAAAGAAAAGAAAATATATTTTTCTCATTCTATGTCCCTCTCCTTCTATTAATTAGCTTGTAGCAAACAACCAAATAATTCAACATCAAATTATCAATCGGCGCCAATGACAGTGACTTATATGACAAATTAAGTAAGTATTTGTATAAAAATCTGTTAAATAACAACACAACTGAAAAACCACTCTGCCTGCCTCACATTCAAGAGATTAATTTTTGGGTAGTATCTAGAAGAGAGACGAGTGAAGTCAGGTAGGAAAAATAAAAGTAAATTTTGATTTGGTTAGACAATGTGTTGTTGGTAAACAAGGATCGGTTTTTTAGCAAGGTACAGAATGTATCGTCAAATATTCAATATGATTCCACAAGATCTAATTTTGTTGAAGTAATGGATTCTAGCCAATTGAAAGGATATTCTGATCGATCTAGAGATCATATCGATTCCATTAGGAATGAGGATTCAGAATATCACACATTGATCAATCAAAGAGAGATTCAATAACTAAAAGAAATATCGATTCTTTGGGATCCTTTCTTTCTTCAAACGGAACGAACAGAGATAGAATCAGACTGATTCCCTAAATGCCTTTCTGGATATTCCTCAATGTCCCGGCTATTCACGGAACGTGAGAAGCAGACGAATAATCAATTGTTTTCGGAAGAAATCGAAGAATTTCTTGTGAATCCTACAAGATTAATTTGTTCTTTTTTTTCTAATAGATAGTCAGAACTTCATCTGGGTTCGAATCCTACTGAGAGATGCACTAGAGATCAGAAATTGTTGAAGAAAGAACAAGATGTTTCTTTTGTCCTTTCCAGGCGACCGAAAAATAAAGAAATAGTGAATATATTCAAGATAATTACGTATTTACAAAATACCGTCTTAATTCATCCTATTTCATCAGATCCGAGATCTGATATGGTTTCGAAGGATGAACTAGATATGGGCAGTTCCAAGAATATTTCATTCTTGAACAAAAATCCATTTTTTTGATTTCTTTCACCTATTCCATGGCTGGAACAGGGGGGATACACATTACACCACGATTTTGAATCAGAAGAGAGATTTCAAGAAATGGTAGATCTATTCACTCTATCAATAATCGAGTCGGATCTGGTCTATCATAAAGGATTTGCCTTTTTTATTGATTCCTATAGATTGGATCAAAAACAATTATTGAATGAGGTATTCAACTCCAGGGATGAATCGAAAAAGAAATCTTTATTGGTTTACTCCCTATTTTTTATGAAGAAAATGAATCTTTTTATCGAAGGATCAGAAAAAAATGGGTCCGGACCTCCTGCGGGAATGATTTGGAAGATCCAAAACCAAAAATAGTGGTATTTGCTAGCAACAACATAATGGAGGCAGTCAATTAATATATATTGTTCCGAAATTTGATTCAAATCCAATATAGCACCTATGGAATTTGAAGATGGTACGATAGGCATTGCTTTGAATTTGGAATCAAATAATGTCGGTGTGGTATTAATGGGTACAAGAGGAAAATTCTGTAAAAGCAACAGGAAAAATTGCTCATATACAAGTAAGTGAGGCTTTTTTGGGCCGTGTTATAAATACCCTTGCTAAACCTATTGATGGTCGAGGTGAAATTGTAGCTTCTGAATTTCGGTTAATTGAATCTCCTGCTCCGGGTATTATATCGAGACGTTCAATATATGAGCCTCTTCAAACCGAACTTATTGCTATTGATTCAATGATCCTTATAGGATGCGGTTAGCGAGAATTAATTATTGGGGACAGGCAGACCGGTAAAACAGCAGTAGCCACAGATACAATTCTTAATCAACAAGGGCAAAATGTAATATGTGTTTATGTAGCTATTGGTCAAAAAGCATCTTCTGTGGCTCAGGTGGTGACTGCTTTGCAAGAAAGGGGTGCAATGGAATACACTATTGTGGTAGCTGAAATGGCGGATTCTCCAGCTACATTACAATACTTGGCTCCTTATACAGGAGCGGCTTTGGCTGAATATTTTATGTACCGTGAACAACACACTTTAATCATTTATGACGATCCGTCCAAACAAGCACAGGCTTATAGCCAAATGTCTCTTTTATTACGAAGACCACCAGGCCACGAAGCTTATCTGGGAGATGTTTTTTATTTTCATTCACGACTTTTGGAAAGAGTTGCTAAATCAAGTTCTCATTTAGGTGAAGGAGGTATGACTGCTTTACCAATTGGGAGATGTTTCGACTTATATTCCTACTAAATGTAATTTCCATTACAGATGGACAAATATTCTTATCCGTCAATCTATTCAAAGCTGGAATTAAACTTGCTATTAATGTGGGTATTTCTGTTTCTAGAGTAGGATTCGCAGCTCAAATTAAAGCCATGAAACAAGTAGCAAGAAAATTAAAATTGGAATTGGCGCAATTCACTTCTGATCTCGATAAAGCTACTCAGAATCAATTGACAAGAGGTCAACAATTATGTGGGTTACTCAAACAATCTCAATCTGCCCCTCTCGCAGTGGACATAAATTCATAATTATGTATTAACACAGTCCATTTATTATTATTATTATTATTGCAAATGCTATTTTATATAACAGATCATCTCAACGGAGTATTAGTTTATCAACGGTTACAATTTTATGAATTTAATTGTATTTATTTCTCTTTAGAAAATAATAGATACATAAAAGTATATTGTTGGTATTAATTTTCTTTATAATTTAAATTATTTGAAGGATTAATTTCTCAATAATTTGTAACATATAACATAATATTAAATTTAGTAGTTTTGTATTCAAACTTAATAACCAATTTTGAATGATGCACCATTATGGTGCATGTCTTAATTCTGTCTTAAATATTGTTTATCAAATATGGTGAATGAGTTTTTATAATTAGAGATCCATTAGCACTTTTTTTATTTTTAAAGAAATTTAATCCACTTAATTCCTAAACCCTAAATCTTAATAACACAAGGTAAGGTAAAGCGGTGCACTTATATCTTTTAATAGGAATAATCGTTGAAATAATTTAAAATCTATATATTAATTAGTATCAATATAAATTAAATTAATAATATATACAAATTTTTAATTAAATTAAAATGTTGGATAAAATCTTCCAAAATTTATTGACTGTACATTCAAGTCTATATAATAATAATATGATATAGGGAAAAAATCAATAACTTCTATTTATTATCTTATTTTTTATACGTCTATCTTTTGACGATTAAGATTTAAAATGAGTAGAAGAGAGAAAATGAGAAAAAATTATTGCCCTAAATCTCAACTTTTAATAATTGGTAGTGTAAAAACTTACGTAATAAATTGTATCCTCCAATTCTATCCCATGCATTTATGAATGATATGTTGAGCAACCTCTAATGGCAAATTTAAGATTTATATCGAGGAGGGACACCATATAAATATTAAAAAATACTAATTGTTACTTATCAGTTATTATTTATTTTTAATTGAAAAAAATGTTATACATACTTCCTTTCAATAAAAATATATTCAAGCTATTGAGTTAGTTGTGAGTTATTGAGTACTAAAAACTTAAAATTTAAAATCTTGGTAGGGCATTGTTTTATTTTATATATGTAATTTATCTATAATTTTATAAATATTAGACTTAAAATTTTATTTGTGTAAAGTTGAGGTGAGACACATGTCCCTCAAAAATCCTATACAAATCGACAACTGGTGACATCGCCTGTACATGTTGGGCTACAATTCCATATTCTTCTGATTTATGGCTTAGATTTTAAAGTTTAGGATTTAAGTTTAGAGTTTAAATTTATAGAAGAATACATAATTGTCGCCCATTAAATGTTAGGTGATAAATACGTATTATTCTATAAATCTAAACCCTAAAATCCAAAATTTAAAATATAAACCTTAAACTCTAAAATTTAAACAATAAAACATAAACTCTAAATTAGAAGAATATGTAAGTTTCACCCAACATATCATTCATGTATATATATACATGTAACTAGTTAAATGCACATGCGTTGCATGTGTTTTATTTTTAATTATGCTTCATTTATTGTTAAATTATAAATAAAAAATATCTTAATTTTTATAATCATTCAAGCACTACTATTGGATAAAATTACAAATAATAGTTAAATAAATATACTTTTAATAATTATAGTAAAAATAATTTTAATTATCTAACTATTTTTTGGTTAACGATAACTTCAAAATTATTAGTAAATGTTAAATAAATATTTGATAATTATCTACTAATAAAAAATTTAATTACCGAAAGAATTTTACTAATGAAAACTTATTATAAGCATAATCCTAACAAAAAATATAGTACAATTAAAACCCATGAAATTTTTTTAATTATTTAATTTAAAGTTATTATTATGTAAGACTTTTAACATTACCATACTTATTTATTTGATATTTATTTTTCAAACTTTATTTTTAGACTCTTAAAAAAATTCACCACCAAAGTAATAATAAGAGATAAAACGAAACATAAATAAATTTATTAAAGAACACATTAATATTATAGAAAAAATAGACATATTCATGATAGATTTAGTCCATATAAATTAGAAGGAAAAAAAGAAAAAAAGTTTTTGCATAATATGCTTTTGAGAATTCAAAATATTTCAATAAATTTTCATAAAATACTTTAAGAAACAAAAATGAATAATATCGTATTATAAAAAATATGTTGACTTTTGAGATTTTATAATAAATATTAAATACAAAAAATAGTATCTGGTTGCTAATAAGTCAATGTTCTTAAATTATTATTATACATTAAGGTTACAATCACTACTAAAAAAAAGGGATTTAGGGACGGTTAAAGACATTTAGGGATGGTTCCGTTTTGGGTCGTAACCGTCCCGTATGCGGGTGTCCCAAAAAGTCACACTTTTAGGGACGGTTTAAAAGTAAAATGTAACCGTCCCTAAAAGTCTAACAACCGTCCCTAAAATTATATAGGGACGGTTACTGGGACACTTTTAGGGACGGTTATTGTCACAGTAACCGTTCCTAAATAATTTTACTTAAACTTTTTGGGGACGATTAATAACTGTCCCTAAATATTTTTTTCTTTTTTTAAATTTCAATATTATACTGATCTTATATAAATAATTACCTGTAAAATACTGAAATAATATATATATTCAAAATCACAAAATGACAATATTACTGTTTAAGTATCATTACTAATTAATCATTACAATATAATTAGTAATTAGTTACAAAATAATTGAAGTCATTCTTAATATATGTCTCCAATATATACATTAAACTAAACATATAACAGACCTAGCTAATTAATTACTAACAAGTAGTAATTAATTACAAAATTTGGTCTAATTTTCACCTAAAATATTAATAACCGTCCTAATATAAATTATATATCAACAATTTCAAGTTCTCACCTAAAATATTAATAACCGTCCACATTAAAATTGCCTTCATTGTGAATTTTTCTTGGTGATATGCATCGAAATGGCTAGCTGTAGTTAAAGACATAAATAACATCATTTAGCATAAAATTCTAAACATGAGTCTTGAGTGCTATATTCATTATATTTAAAAATAAAATAATATTCTTCTCACCTGTTGGAGGTAATGTGTTATTCACAAATACAAACAGGGCTTTTCCTGGAGTCAAATTTAGCCTGCTGCTTAACATATGTATAAATTATCCAACTGACATGTCCCTAGGAAGTATGTATCTATTACAAATACAAACAAATAAAATTTGACGTTATTCTTTTCATAGGGATAAAATGGAATAAAAATTAAGCCTCTGTTATTTCTTTTAAAAAAAGAATAAGAAATAAACGTACTTTTTCTTTTCCATTTCAGGCAGATTTGTCTTTGAGTATCTTTCTATTATCACCTGCAAAATGATTATGAAGAAAAAAAATCAAAAGCTTGCACTTTTTATAACAATATAAATTTATATGCAGAAAAATTTAACAAAAATGACAAGTAGATTGGTGCATCAATCTTCTAAATTTATATGCTAAACTTTTGACCAGTTTAACTTTCTTACTAAAATGTTTCTTATTAAAAGAGGTGAAAACATGCTTCATTGGGTTTGAAGTGTTACTAAAACTTTTTCCTACTTTTGTTCGGATAAGGCACTTTCATTTTAGTTTGCATATTACTTCCATTGGGTATCAATGCTAGCACATGGCATTGGTGATGAGCATATGTCTATGCTTCCTGCAGGAATGTGAGTCTATGAAAAATTTCTTTCGAACTCTTCAGATATATTTAATGATTTTGTATTTTTTCAGTTTCTGAAAACTTCATTCATGTAAGCCACATATTAAACCTTAGTAATGATAGGTTGAATACTATGTCTACCAGAATAATATCAACATCATCTCTCTCTTGGGTAACTTAGTTGGTATTTCATGTTGTTATGTGCTTTTACTTGTTTCTCTCTCGAAGATCTTTGGGGTAATGTGAACTACTACAAATTAGCCTAGATATATGATTTATGATTGTAGTTTAGCTTTAGGCTAAGATAATTTGCGACGGAAACTTGAGAGGTACAAATGAAATCTTAAACCTTTTTGTCTCTCCAGTACTATATTTATTGATATTTAACAGAGAAGAAAAAATAGATTTTTTATAGCAATGTAAAACATACCAGCATAGCAGACGAACTGGAAAATATTCTTTAAATGGAATTAATTAACAAGTATTTGAATGGAATTAATTAACAAAAATAGAGAATAAAAAACAGATTTATAGCAATGCAACAAATTGTCAACCTTTTTTTTTTTTACATTATGACCATAAAACATTTATCAACATTTTTTCAACATAGAGTAACATTTTTTCAAAAAATTATCCATTCCACACTTTCATCACCACTACTAAACTCTCTTACAAAATCAATAACACAAAACTTCAAAAGGGATAATCAGTTTGTGATGCAATATAAGGAGATAATTATGTAATAAATTTATAAAAATATGAATTTAATTAGGATTTTTTTAATTTTATCTGTTGGGTTTTATTTTGCCTATCAATATATAAATTATCAATTTCTTTCCTATTGTTTCGTCTATTTCTACTCTCAGTCTTTATTCATGTTAAAAGCAGGACATATCTTGTGACTCACGTAGTAGTAAGACTCACCCTTCACCATCACCATCGACATCATAGTAAAACATGCATACGATAACGTTGCAGCATCTACTTCTCAGCAGAGGAATGCCATTGCTAAAACCTTAGGCTGATATTAGGTAACAACATACTTGTACAAAGCAAGGAAAATTAGTTAGCGGGTAACTCGATGGTACTGCTTTGAATTGCTGCAAGAGAAGCATTCTGGTGAAAAGATCAGTTTAAGGCATGTTGTTGGAGATAGTGGAAAGCGTTGACATAATAATGGCTTGGTTAGAATCATTTACCCTCATGAACTGTGACCAGAGAAAGAAAGAACGAGACAATTTTTGGGTTCCAACTCAAGAAGCGTCTTAGTAGTTTTCCCCCAAATCTGGATTTTCATGTAAGCTTGAATGCAGCTAGGAGACACCCCATACAACTGTGTTAGGTTTGCATGGGAATGGTTATACACAATTCTTGAGCCTCGTCTAGCTGTGCTGATCAATCACGATGATCAACAAAGAATCCACAGTGCTCAATCTTTGGAATAAAACCAAAGTCATGAACTGTAATCAAAATGCATCCATTCTTGGGCTACAAATCCTGCATGACAACAGCTAAACAAGCATGAAGTGTTAGAAATTTGTTTACCGAAAGTGAAAATCATGTTTTCTAGATTCCATGTTGAATCAAGAGAAAAAGAAGAGATTATAGCGGAAGCGTACCAGAATCCATAGCGTTCTTCTGTCGAACGGGTTCAAATCTTCCAATTGATGCGTAGTTGTCTCAATGATTTTTCTCTGTTGATGGGATACAGAGAAAACTTGTGTTTTACAAGCACTACGCTCAAATGGGGACCATGACCCCTTTATATAGATAACCGCCAAAGGCGGTTACCAATTATTGGTATTTTCAAATTGGCCCCTCATCAACTTAAAAATACAAGTCTGGTCTCTACACATTAATTCCACGATAATTTAATACCCGATAGCCAAAATTAAACTTTATAGATCACCTTTTAATTGGCTAAACTATAAGATAGCATAGCACATTTAAAACTACATGTGTGGCCCCACATATTAATAATATTTTTCCAACAATCTCCCACTGGCCAACATATGTAACTTTGTAAATGTACATAACCTTATGAGCTCATGAAATTGCCATCACAATTAGGGTACTTCCGAACAATCTCGTCCATTAATCATACTGATACAGGATCAAAGCGATCTTCGTCACATTTATCGTGACTAAATCTATCAATGATCACATATACCAATACAACCAAATGACATAGATCAATCATGGATGTGTAGCATGAAAATTACATGTAATGTGATCCAAACATGTCTATTTTCAACTAGTCCTACTTTATTCTTTATTGAGATCAGTATTACCACATTACTTAACAGAGTGTGTTAAACCAAAACTTTACTTCTGCAGAAAGTAAACTGAATAATATATGTATATAACAAATCTGAAGTTTAACATAAAGCAACAAATCAAATTCAAACTCCCACTAAACTAAAGTATCCTCAAACAGAATAACACCCATATGAGCAGTATGCTCGTGAAAGACCTTGGGTGGTAGTCCCTTTGTGAGCGGATCCGCTATCATGGAGTTTGTTCCTATGTGCTCTATAAAAATCTGACCACTCTGCACTTTTTCTTTCTCAACCAGAAACTTGATGTCAATATGCTTTGACTTCGTTGAGCTTCTGTTGTTATTAGAATATAGAATTGCTGATTTATTGTCACAAAATAATTTGAGTGGTTTTTCAACACTCTCTAAAATACGCAGCCCAATAACAAAATTTCGCAGTCATATTCCATGATTCGATGCCTCATGACATGCCACAAATTCTGCGGCCATGGTGGATGAAGCCACAAGCATTTGCTTGGCAAACCGCCAAGAAATTGCCCCACCAGCCAACAGGTAAACATAACCTAATGTGGATCTCCTGCTGTCTTGGCATCCAGCAAAATCAGAGTCGGAGTACCCAATGATCTCTAACCAATCTGATTTTCTATATGTGAGCATATACTCCTTTGTTCTCTATAAGTATCTCATAACCCGTTTGGCTACTTTCCAATGATTCATGCCGGGGTTACTCAAATATCTGCCTAACATGCCAACTATGAACGCAATATCCAGACGCGTACATACTTGTGCATACATTAGACTCCCTACAGCCGAAGCATAAGGAATCTTCTGCATTTCTTTAATTTCAAGGCTATTCTTTGGGCATTGGCTGAGACAAAATTTGTCTCCCTTAGAGACAGGGGTTTCACCTGGTTTGCAATTTTGCATGCAAACCTATTGAGAACTTTCTCAATATAGTTCCTTTGTGACAGTCCCAATATACCCCAAGAGCGATCTCGGTGTATCTCAATTCCTAATACAAAGGAAGCTTCACCAAGATCTTTCGTTTCAAAATTCTTTGATAGAAATCTCTTAGTGTCATGCAAGATGCCTATGTCATTTGTGGCAAGTAAAATGTCATCGACATACAAAACCAGAAAAATATGCTTACTCCCACTGAACTTGTGATACACACAATCATCAACGACATTCATCTCAAAACCGTACGAAACAATGACTTGATGAAACTTGAAGTACCACTGACGAGAAGCCTGCTTGAGTCCATATATGGATTTCGTCAATTTACAAACCATATTCTTTGAATCTCCTAACACAAAGTTTTCTGGTTGTACCATATAAATTGTTTCTTCAATGTCACCATTGATAAACACTGTTTTGACATCCATTTGACGCAACTCAAGGTCAAAATGTGCAACAAGCGCCTGGAGATATACAATATAATCATCTGAAATTGCAAATCTCCTTTCTCTCGTGGATTGCCTCAATGGCGCGGGTTCTTGAGGTTGTTCCTTAGGAATTGGTTCCTCTGGAACAATTACCTCATTCTGAATGAGGGGTTGAATAACATTGTCTTGCCGATGATCTGAATTCATTTCTTGATCAATGACAGGTATGGAAACCTGCACATCGTCAAGAAAAGTAGTAGCAGGAATTGGGATTACTCCCTCTTCCTCCTCAAAGACAATGTTTCTAACTCGATTTTCCCTCCCAAACTCAACATCCTCAAAAAATGTTGCAATTCCCGTCTCAAATATAGACTTACTAGTAGGATCATAAAACTTGTAACCCCTTGATCGTTCTGCATAGCCAATAAAGTAGCTGCTAATGGTTTTGGAGTCCAATTTTCTTGCATGAGGTTTATAAGGCCTCGCTTCAGCAGGACATCCCCAAATACGCAAGTGCTTTAGACTAGGCTTTCGCCCAACCCAAAGTTCATAAGGCGTTTTTGCAGCTGCTTTAGTTGGCACCCGATTCAAGATATAAGTTGCTATCTTTAGAGCTTTACCCCAGAGTGACTCTGGTAAAGTATGATTAACTAATCATACTTCTTACCATGTCCTTAAGAGTCCTGTTTCGTCTCTCAGATACACCATTCATGCTAGGCGACCCTGGCATAGTGTATTGAGGGACGATTTCACATTCCTCTAGGTATTTAGCAAAAGGTCCCGGACGTTGTTCACCTGATTTGTCGTATCTACCGTAGTATTCACCACCACGGTCAGATCTGACACTCTTTATCCGTTTGTTGAGTTGTAACTCAACTTCGGCCTTAAATGTTTTGAACACGTCCAAAGACTGTGATTTCTCATGTATAAGAAATAGATACCCATATCTAGAATAGTCGTCTATGAATGTTATAAAATATTGTTGACCATTCCAAGATGCTGTAGGGAATGGACCACAAATATTCGTATGAATCAATTCTAAGACGCCCGTAGTTCGATTTGCATCTAATTTCTTCATTTTGGTCTGTTTTCCCTTGATACACTCAACACAGACATAAAAATCTGAAAAATCAAGGGATTCCAAAATCTCATCAGACACAAGTCGCTCAACTCTAGATTTAGAGATGTGACCTAAGCGTTTGTGCCATATTGAGGCTGAAGTTTCCTTATCTAATTTTCGCTTTGTACCTCGTGACTCGACATGCAAGGTTTCATTATAAGATGAAATAGTTTCCAGCAAATATAGATTATCAAAAGTATTAAGTAAACCAGTACCAATAATATTTGAATTTAAAGACAAAGTAAACTGAGTATTTCCAAATGAACAATAATAACCCAATTTGTCCAAAACAGAAATGGAAATTAAATTTCGTCTAAAAGACGGTACAACAAAAGTGTCTTTCAAATCCAAATAACAACCAGTTTTTAATAACAATCTAAAATGCCCTATTGCCTTCATTTCCACCGACTTGCTGTCGCCCACAAAGATACGTCTTTCAGCATCAGTTGGCTCTCGGTAGTTTAGGCAACCCTGCATAGAAACACAAATGTGAGTAGTAGCACCAGAATCTACCCACCAAGTGTTTCTTGGTACAGATGCTAAATTGATCTCAGAACAGACCAAAACAAGAATTATACCTTTCTTTTCACGCCATGCGCTATACTTAGCACATTCCTTCTTCTGATGTCCAGGCTTACCACAGAAGAAACAACCGTCATTACTTTTCTGTTTCTTTTGCACTAGACCCTTAGGAACAGCAACTTCCTTTCCTTTATCCTTCCTTTTACCCTTGCCCTTAAAAGTGCTTGACAGATGAGCACTTTCAGTCCTCTCTTGCTTCAATCTCTCTTCCTCTTGCACACAAAATGAAATGAGCTCATTGAGAGTCCATTTCTCCTTTTGGCAGTTATAACTGACCTTAAATTGACTGAATGGTGCAGGAAGAGAGATCAAAATTAAATGCACGAGCAAATCATCTGATAAGTTGAGCTTTAGTGCCTTAAGTTTTGAAGCAAGATGAGACATCTCTATGATGTACTCTCTGACATTACCTTTGCCCTTATATTTCATTGAAATCAAGCTTGCTAAGAGCGTGCTTGTTTCAGCCTTATCGTTTTTGACAAAACGATTCTGAATTTCCTCAAGGAACTTACTGGCAATGATATTGTCATCTGTTATTGCACCTCGAAAGGCTTCTGGAATCCCAAGCTTCATGATCATAAGACTTAGCCTGTTCGAACGGTCCCACTTTTCAAAGTACGCAATTTCCTCAGGGGTACTTTGTGCAGTGAGATCATTCGGTTTTGGCATTCTTAATGCCAAGTCTATGCCCATGCAGCCAAGAACAATCAATATGTTCTCTTTCCAGTCCTTAAAGTTTGTTCCATTTAACATTGGAACATTATTCATATTGGCAGATATTGTAGTAGTAGACATTAAAGCTGAACAGAGAACAAAATTAAATAAATAAACCATGCTCACATAAAATAACCAAAAGTAAACAGTCATTAAATTGATTAATTACATGACAACATTTCAAGATACCAAGCACAACATTAATACCAAGCCTTTGGACAGTGATATTAATTGTAAGTGGTACTCTTGTTGCAATGATCAAACAATGACAATAAGTTATGTCAAATAATAAATCCATGTTTGCATCGATTCATTATTCACATGAGGTCACCTTGATAATTGTCATATGATTACCATCGCAGGTGCGTGTGTAATTCGGCCAAATATGAACCCCTCTTTGGATTGGTTAATATTCGCATGAATTACACATACACAAACATCATATCCAATTATTCTCCCAAGATCAATGTACACAAGAGTGGCCACTTTGGTGACATCTTGTATAAATTGATGTAATTAGAATACCATATAAGTGTTAAAAAAAAAGTGTACATAATTAATCAAAATTTTTAAACTGTTTCAAACATAAATTCTGTATAAACCGAAAAGTAATATATATATATATATATAAACTGTATATTATATATATATAATATATATATATATAAACCAAAAGGAAATATATATATATATATATATATAAACTGTATATTATATATATAATATATATATATAACCCGAAACTTTATATTTTATATATATGAATATATATATATATATATAATCGGTATGTCTTTATAATTTATATCTGATATATATCGATACCAAACAACTGAAAGCAACTGATATATATTGATATATATATGATTTTTATCTAATATATATCTGATATTTATATATATAAATCAAATTTTTTTTTTTTTGCTCCACATGTGCAGTTGCACGAACAAAAGGAAACCCAAAAGTAAAAGGAAACCGAAAAATAGTTTTTTTTTTTTTGGTCCACATGTATATATAAAACACCCAAACTGTATATATATATATATATATAAATACATATATAATCTTATCGTGTTTTACAGTTACGCAAAAAAAGAATCCGAAATATGCAGTTACCCAAAAAAAAAGGAAACCGAAGGAGAAACTGCAATGTGCAGTTTCGATTTTCGCAATTTTGCAGGAACCATGTGGGCACAGTTGCACAGATACTTATTTTACTTTAAAAAAAAAAAAACAACAAGATAACAATACATATACAAATATATATGTATTAAAGCCCATCAGGATGCCGTGCAACATATATATATAATCAGAATTCATAGTTCAATGAAGGAACAATTTGGAAGAAATAGTGCCGACGATTTTGTGCAAAAATCATACAGAATTTGTAAGATATAAACAATTCCATATTATAAACACACATATATAATTCGCAAGATATAGTGCCAACAATACAAATTATTATTCAGATTTCATGGCACATCATACAGAATTTATCAGAAATAAATTAATCTCTAAACTTTATAGATTCTTTTGAATCAAACATGGGTAGGCTCTGATACCACTTGTTAGAAATTTGTTTACCGAAAGTGAAAATCATGTTTTCTAGATTCCATGTTGAATCAAGAGAAAAAGAAGAGATTATAGCGGAAGCGTACCAGAATCCATAGCGTTCTTCTGTCGACCTGGTTCAAATCTTCCAATTGATGCGTAGTTGTCTCAATGATTTTTTTCTGTTGATGGGATACAGAGAAAACTTGTGTTTTACAAGCACTACGCTCAAATGGGGACCATGACCCCTTTATATAGATAACCGCCAAAGGCGGTTACCAATTATTGGTATTTTCAAATTGGCCCCTCATCAACTTAAAAATACAAGTCTGGTCTCTACACATTAATTCCACGATAATTTAATACCCGATAGCCAAAATTAAACTTTATAGATCACCTTTTAATTGGCTAAACTATAAGATAGCATAGCACATTTAAAACTACATGTGTGGCCCCACATATTAATAATATTTTTCCAACATGAAGAACTCTAAGTAGTGTAATGTCATCAGGACCAAAACGAACTCTCTCCTTGTCTTAATGGAGTTCGAAATCTTCATTTCCCCAACCATAATTCAGGCGATCCACATACAAATGACCAGAGATGGAGGCAGATCGGCGAGACAGCGGTAGATCGACTAGACAGCAGTTGGGGACAACGGAGCAGAGTGACATGAGAGGCCGAATCTGGTGGTGATGACAGAGGGGGTGAAGCTGACGGATGACGCTGTTGCTGAGGCCGTGAACAGCTGAAGAGATGACAGAGGCCATGAGAGTGAACGGCGCTCTGGGGGGGAATAGTTAGGGTTTTTAATTTCTATCGCGTAGGAGCTGGTGGGGTGAGTTAAACTGATGGTTATAAAAGAGATTTAGGGACGGTTAATAACCGTCCCGAAAGGTAACACTTTTAGGGACGGTTAATAACCGTCCTGAAATCTCTTTTACGAAAATTTTCGCACAACCGTCCCAAAATCACACTTTTAGGGACGGTTCACCGGTTTTTTTTAAATTACAACCGTCCTTAAATCTATATATTGTTGTAGTGAATATTAAATAAAAAAAATTAAAATTATAATGATAATGTAATTTATTTTTGAATGATTGAATAAAATTATAAAAAGTATAAATTATTAACACTAAAATTGTTCAAAATAACAAAATGATATATAGGAAAAAATATATATAATAAGATAATGTGATAAATGGGTCATTTGTTGTACTAGCCCTGTTAAACAAGGCTTAACTGGCTAAGCATGTCACAAAGTGTTAAAGCTCGTGAGCCAAGAGTAGATGTTCAACATAGCCCATATACGGTATGCTAGCTAATGAGTCATGAACTAACACGACATGGTAATAAATCACACTCTTGGATTTAGCTATGCGGTTAAATCAAAAAAATTATTCTCTCTCCACATCTCAATATTCTCTTTTTCTTGAACGCCACCTTCAACCCCATTTATCTATTTGTGACCTTCTCTCTGGCCATAAGAAGCATCGACGATGACGATGAGAAATATCGACACATGAACTCAAGTTGTCGATAGAGGAGATGGATTTTCTTCTAATGTCGACACGATGGGAACTTTGGTAGTAATGACATGAGGATGGATATGTCTTCTAGATCTCCTTGCATCACTTCGATTCAAGTAGCAAATCACGACAATAAAAAAGACGACAACCATTAACCACGCTTTGGGCTTTGAGTTTTCCAAGAGGTATGGACTACATGTCTCTTTTCTAATTCAAATTGACCATTGACTTTTAGAATTTTAAATCTATAATATATGGTCCGAATCATCCTATATTTTAAACTATTAAAATTAGTTATCTTTTTAAAATATATTATCGTATTAAATAAGAACTATAACATAATAATGAAATAAATATGTAAGAACTATAATCATACGATGATTACGATTACCACATTTAATAAGAGTTTTAAATATTATTTTACTATTACAATTAATTTGAAAGCATAAGAAAAATAATTTTGTGTTTATTTTTAAAAAAAATTTAAAAGTCAATCAAAAAGAACAATTAAAATAAGTCAAATAATTCACGTACATGACACGTATTTTTAACTAGTATTTTAAAATGTTGAAATATGTTAAACGTTTAATATTTGGAAAAATTATCCAATAATTCCTATAAATTTTTCTTTGATATCATATTAGAAGTTATTGGTCATCAATTCTCTCAAAAGCTTAAGCTGTTAGAAGAAATGTCAACATAGCTTTTATACATTAATGACACCCCCACAAGTGTTGGGGCTCTGTGCACTATGCAAAATAATTGGGGTTGCTAGGTTTTGAATATATGACATCTAGTTCTAATACAATGTAAAAGTTTATATATTGTATAAGCAATATGGGATATTCACTTCTTAAAAGTTTAACATCCAAGATAGCTAAGTTTTATGATTATTTATAAACCTTACATTAGTATCATACTTAAGTAATGTGGGACAATACCTCTATCATCTCTCCTTAAAGTGTAGTCTTTGTCTTTTGTAAAGTCCATTACTTTTTATTTTTAACCTAATTTTTTATATTATATTATATTTAGATCACTTGTCTTTTTTTTTTCCTCCCTTTTGCAAGGCCTATTCATTTTTTTTGCGAGGCGAGGTCCAAAGTATATTGATAGACTGAAACTAATTTTATATAGTATATAAATAACATGAAACATTTACTCCTTAAAAAGATTAACATTTAAAGTAGCAAAATTTCATAATTACTTATAAACTTTGTATTAATATCATGCTTAATTAACATGAAATAATACATCTAACAAGTCCATTAAGTTTGGTAGGTTGCAAACTTTAATCCACGAAGTTTTTTTTTATTGCTCTAAAAGTTCAATAAATTAACACATAACCTTATAAATCTGTTAGGTTTATAAAATATGATTTTAAAAGTTTATTTAATAGTTTGACTTATGTTAAATTTTGAAATTCACATCCAATGGTAACAAAATTAATGTCATAGAGAAGCTCCCAACGATAAGAGTTTAGTGATGATTGGTTTATTTACATGTAAGTTTTAACAACAGACTAAGTGTAGCAAAAACTTTTTTCACGATCATTTCTACCATGTATTCTGTCATTTGGAGACTTGCATTTAAAAAAATTGACTGCCACTAAACTACTCTCATTGAGAACTTTACAATGCCACAAATATTGCCACAATTGAATGTGTATTTTAACAAGCAATGCTAGTCGAATTGTCAAATGGACTTTTAAATCCTACTTTGCTAATTTAAAAGATACATAAAAACTTATGGACTAAAGATTAAAGTGTCTAACTTACAAAATTAATGGACAAATTTAGCACTACATGACTACACCCTTAATTAATATATATTTTTTCGTTCCATTAGACGTCTCCACAAGAACCACAACTGAGTGGAAGCTAGGAGTGTCTATGGTCTAGTTCTGTCCAATTTTTAACCAAAAAAAAATAACCAAATCGAATCGAACATATTGCTTTAACTAAATTGTTATCTAATAAAATTATTAAAATCGAATGGTCCAATCCTATTTGATTCGGTTTTGTTAACGGTTTTTGACGATTTTTATATTTTTTTTAACTTTTTTTCTCCAAACTTTTTAAAACTTGAAAATAATATTAAGAAAAAAAAACTTTGAATTTAAACAAATTAATTAATATATACTACAAATATAAATCATATTACATCCTATATAAATTATATAAACATTCTAAAAGTAATCATATAATCAATTACAATATAAAGCTAAATATTTTCGCAAATTCTATAACAAAATACAATAATACATTAATCCATAAATAATATATTAAAAATAAGGTAGGGATTTAGAGTTGCATACTTTGATTATAAGAACATATATAATTAATATATTTTTTTTGGTTTTTTTTTAAGAATAATATATTAAAAATAATTATAAATAACGGTCCGGTCATATCCAAATCGGTTTAAAAATTCGTATAACTGAACCGTTTGTAAAACGGTTTTACAAACGATTTTGAAGAAATAAAAACTAATTGGAACGTTTGGTTTACAAAATCGTTTGATCCGATCTAATTTAATTTAATTTTTTGATTTGGTCCAATTTTTAAACATCTTTAAAGAAAGCAATGTGATGCTCCTTTCTCCGGTGGGAGTTACAATCAGATTTGTCATTATTCAATACACATTTATTTATTTATTTATTGCTATGGCAATGTCGCATTATCATATCTTACATAATATTAATAAAATCTAATAACTCTTTTCGCTTGATATTTTCCTTCATGGAACGGCATTTTTTATGATTACCAGTTTCATGAAAGATGCATCATTAATTAATTTGTAGATTTTAGTCTAATATTTTTTGTTTGTTTGTAGATTTGCAATAATAATAAAGAGATTAGGAGGGTAATTAATTACATACGAAACTTGAGAGAATTTAACTCCTCATTTAATTAATTAAATATATTAAAAAGCAAATTGTTTTTTTTTTTTTTTTAAATGCCTTATTATTTAGTATTTCTGACACTACCTGTGGTAAAATTTAAAAAAACAAAAAGACAATGATTACTATTAATCTTGTAATAGTAGGCATAGTCTAAGAAAACAAGAGGGTATATAAGAGCAAAATATTCCACAGTGATTGGACTGAGTAAACCATATGCTGTCATTAATGTAAGAGTTTTACCAGAAGATTGCAGAGTGAACTAATTGGTCCCGCATCACCGGCTCTTTTACATTAAAGGCTGTACGCATACATCTATATTCTATATACTGCAATGCTGGGCCTTTTACAGTTTGCCCATTTATCTATTTGTGACCTTCTCTCTGGCCATAAGAAGCATCGACGATGACGATGAGAAATATCGACACATGAACTCAAGTTGTCGATAGAGGAGATGGATTTTCTTCTAATGTCGACACGATGGGAACTTTGGTAGTAATGACATGAGGATGGATATGTCTTCTAGATCTCCTTGCATCACTTCGATTCAAGTAGCAAATCACGACAATAAAAAAGACGACAACCATTAACCACGCTTTGGGCTTTGAGTTTTCCAAGAGGTATGGACTACATGTCTCTTTTCTAATTCAAATTGACCATTGACTTTTAGAATTTTAAATCTATAATATATGGTCCGAATCATCCTATATTTTAAACTATTAAAATTAGTTATCTTTTTAAAATATATTATCACATTAAACAAAAATTATAACATAATAATGAAATAAATATGTAAGAACTATAATCATACGATGATTACGATTACCACATTTAATAAGAGTTTTAAATATTATTTTACTATTACAATTAATTTGAAAGCATAAGAAAAATAATTTTGTGTTTATTTTTAAAAAAAATTTAAAAGTCAATCAAAAAGAACAATTAAAATAAGTCAAATAATTCACGTACATGACACGTATTTTTAACTAGTATTTTAAAATGTTGAAATATGTTAAACGTTTAATATTTGGAAAAATTATCCAATAATTCCTATAAATTTTTCTTTGATATCATATTAGAAGTTATTGGTCATCAATTCTCTCAAAAGCTTAAGCTGTTAGAAGAAATGTCAACATAGCTTTTATACATTAATGACACCCCCACAAGTGTTGGGGCTCTGTGCACTATGCAAAATAATTGGGGTTGCTAGGTTTTGAATATATGACATCTAGTTCTAATACAATGTAAAAGTTTATATATTGTATAAGCAATATGGGATATTCACTTCTTAAAAGTTTAACATCCAAGATAGCTAAGTTTTATGATTATTTATAAACCTTACATTAGTATCATACTTAAGTAATGTGGGACAATACCTCTATCATCTCTCCTTAAAGTGTAGTCTTTGTCTTTTGTAAAGTCCATTACTTTTTATTTTTAACCTAATTTTTTATATTATATTATATTTAGATCACTTGTCTTTTTTTTTTCCTCCCTTTTGCAAGGCCTATTCATTTTTTTTGCGAGGCGAGGTCCAAAGTATATTGATAGACTGAAACTAATTTTATATAGTATATAAATAACATGAAACATTTACTCCTTAAAAAGATTAACATTTAAAGTAGCAAAATTTCATAATTACTTATAAACTTTGTATTAATATCATGCTTAATTAACATGAAATAATACATCTAACAAGTCCATTAAGTTTGGTAGGTTGCAAACTTTAATCCACGAAGTTTTTTTTTATTGCTCTAAAAGTTCAATAAATTAACACATAACCTTATAAATCTGTTAGGTTTATAAAATATGATTTTAAAAGTTTATTTAATAGTTTGACTTATGTTAAATTTTGAAATTCACATCCAATGGTAACAAAATTAATGTCATAGAGAAGCTCCCAACGATAAGAGTTTAGTGATGATTGGTTTATTTACATGTAAGTTTTAACAACAGACTAAGTGTAGCAAAAACTTTTTTCACGATCATTTCTACCATGTATTCTGTCATTTGGAGACTTGCATTTAAAAAAATTGACTGCCACTAAACTACTCTCATTGAGAACTTTACAATGCCACAAATATTGCCACAATTGAATGTGTATTTTAACAAGCAATGCTAGTCGAATTGTCAAATGGACTTTTAAATCCTACTTTGCTAATTTAAAAGATACATAAAAACTTATGGACTAAAGATTAAAGTGTCTAACTTACAAAATTAATGGACAAATTTAGCACTACATGACTACACCCTTAATTAATATATATTTTTTCGTTCCATTAGACGTCTCCACAAGAACCACAACTGAGTGGAAGCTAGGAGTGTCTATGGTCTAGTTCTGTCCAATTTTTAACCAAAAAAAAATAACCAAATCGAATCGAACATATTGCTTTAACTAAATTGTTATCTAATAAAATTATTAAAATCGAATGGTCCAATCCTATTTGATTCGGTTTTGTTAACGGTTTTTGACGATTTTTATATTTTTTTTAACTTTTTTTCTCCAAACTTTTTAAAACTTGAAAATAATATTAAGAAAAAAAAACTTTGAATTTAAACAAATTAATTAATATATACTACAAATATAAATCATATTACATCCTATATAAATTATATAAACATTCTAAAAGTAATCATATAATCAATTACAATATAAAGCTAAATATTTTCGCAAATTCTATAACAAAATACAATAATACATTAATCCATAAATAATATATTAAAAATAAGGTAGGGATTTAGAGTTGCATACTTTGATTATAAGAACATATATAATTAATATATTTTTTTTGGTTTTTTTTTAAGAATAATATATTAAAAATAATTATAAATAACGGTCCGGTCATATCCAAATCGGTTTAAAAATTCGTATAACTGAACCGTTTGTAAAACGGTTTTACAAACGATTTTGAAGAAATAAAAACTAATTGGAACGTTTGGTTTACAAAATCGTTTGATCCGATCTAATTTAATTTAATTTTTATGATTTGGTCCAATTTTTAAACATCTTTAAAGAAAGCAATGTGATGCTCCTTTCTCCGGTGGGAGTTACAATCAGATTTGTCATTATTCAATACACATTTATTTATTTATTTATTGCTATGGCAATGTCGCATTATCATATCTTACATAATATTAATAAAATCTAATAACTCTTTTCGCTTGACATTTTTTTCCCCTTCATGGAACGGCATTTTTTATGATTACCAGTTTCATGAAAGATGCATCATTAATTAATTTGTAGATTTTAGTCTAATATTTTTTGTTTGTTTGTAGATTTGCAATAATAATAAAGAGATTAGGAGGGTAATTAATTACATACGAAACTTGAGAGAATTTAATTCCTCATTTAATTAATTAAATATATTAAAAAGCAAATTGTTTTTTTTTTTTTTTTAAATGCCTTATTATTTAGTATTTCTGACACTACCTGTGGTAAAATTTAAAAAAACAAAAAGACAATGATTACTATTAATCTTGTAATAGTAGGCATAGTCTAAGAAAACAAGAGGGTATATAAGAGCAAAATATTCCACAGTGATTGGACTGAGTAAACCATATGCTGTCATTAATGTAAGAGTTTTACCAGAAGATTGCAGAGTGAACTAATTGGTCCCGCATCACCGGCTCTTTTACATTAAAGGCTGTACGCATACATCTATATTCTATATACTGCAATGCTGGGCCTTTTACAGTTTGCCCATTGCAAAGGCCACAACTCAGGATACTTACTGAGAAAAAACCAGGAGGCCCAAATTATAGGCTCATAACTATGGTTTAAGAATCCAAGAATATAGGATTGTGGTTAACATTATTTATTTTTCTATGGTCAATTCTACTTACATCCATCAAAACCTCCAACTACTTACCTTTTAGTACATACTTTTCAATAATTTTACACACAAAGATATGTAATTGTAAGTTTTGGCGGATGTATTTAGAATTAGCCTTTTGTTAAACTTCATAGTTGACCAGGCCTAGGATTTTTTTTTTTTTTTTTTGAAAAATAAGTCATCTAATCCTCCTAAAACTCAAAATAATAAAAATAGAAGATTTTTTTAGGAAAACTCTATTTGTCTATTTATCACAAGTCTATGATAAATCATAAGTGATCCAGTATAGTATTATTAGTAAGTATATTTAGACCCACGTAACTGTAACTAATAAAAAACTAACACGTTAGTTGCGATTGTGATATATAAAATTGTTTTTTTTTTTTAACGAGTTTCAGAGATGGTTATTTTAAATTCAAAGTCCTATTCTGAAAACCATCTTATGCTGAAAATTTATTACTGTTAACATCTAACAACCCCCCCCCCCCGCTCTCCCCATACAGAGTTTTAAAAATAAGATGAAATGGAAACCCCACATTTATCATTCAGAATTTTAAGATTAAGATGAAATGGAAAAGTGAAGTGCTATATGAAAGGTTTACTCTTTTAAATACAATCTCTATTATATATACAAATCCACAATACTTTAAGTAATCTTAAACAAAATATTCAACAAAGCATTGTTGGCTAGAAAAGTACTATTATATTAGATTGCAAGAACCAAACTTTCAAACTAGTTTTTACTTATTTCTTTAACTTGAAATTAACACAAAGCAGACACTTTCTAATTGGCCCTCCTACAATTCTTCCTAATCTCTCCATTAGATCCAGTGAGAGGGTTAATATCACCCATCTTGATAATTGCAGACACAAAATCAGAACCGAAGGCTCCCTGATTGTTACTGTAAGTATTGACAATGGAATCTGTGGAACCACCATTGAATAACTGCTGATCAGAGTGAAGAAGTCCCTTCTTTTGCACAAGATTCCTAAAGTAGCTGTTGTCGAAAGATGTTGGAGTCTGTAAATCAAGAGGTGCCAAATTGTTATCTCCTGTGCCTGTCATTCTGGGACAATTTGATTGCCTTAATCCGGCAAATGAACTTTCTAAGTTGTTGGTCTCGTTATATATGCGGGCCCTAAAAGATGTACATCTTGCTTGCCCAATTGTGTGCGACCCTTTAGAGAAATAAAAAAAAGGGAAATTCATTTTGGGTTGAAACGAAATAGAAAAAACAGAGAAGACAAAATATAATACCAGATAAAGCAACCATGTCTCTAGTGGAAAGGCCAAGATTGTTGAATCTTGAAATGAGTTGGTTTAAGTTAGAAGTTGGAGGTGGAATGCCGTTATTTGCAGCAGCCTGGCTTGTTGTCTTAGCGTCCCTCCTTCCCAATTTGACATCCCAGTTTGGTCCTCCAAGCTACATTTAATATTTAATTATCAAGAAATTCAAACTTTAGTAAATCAATGGACAAAGCTTAAAAGTAAAAAATTAGTAAGTTAAAAAAAAAAAAATGAAGTTACAATTTTAACAGAGTCTCTAGCAGCAATAGCCAAAATATCAGCACAAGAGACTAAACTTGGACACTCCTTTTCAACAGCGGACTTGATGTTGTCAATGACATCGAAACCCCTAGCAGAGTTTCTATTAGGCGTTGCGTTTTTCTCTCCAGTGAAACTTGCTGTATCATCTAGTAGTATCGACCCGTCACATCCCTGTCATGATAGTTCATTATTTTAAAATAATTAATTTTAAACAAAAAAAATGATAACTTTTGTTACATATATGTGTGTTTTTTTTTTTTTATAGCTTTTGTCTAGTAAATATGTAGTGATTGTAATTGTGATTATGAAGTAAATAAATTAAAGTTAAAATAGATGATGCAAAACAATATAGGAGAAAAATTACATTAACAAAACAGTCATGGAAGAACAAGCGAAGGAGAGATGCACCCATGCGAGCTTCTTTTCGAATAGCAGAATTAACGGTGCGTTGAACTGTGGATAAGAGATTTGGGCATGATTTTGAGTAAAAATTGGTTGAAAGTTGAGCATTAGTGCTCCCAATGAAGAACACAAAAAGAGCTATTGTGACCACAGAAGCAAAATAAGTGGAAGCCATTTTGGTAATTAACACTAGCTGGTACTAATTCTAGTGGAATTGCTACGTTGGAGTTGAGACAATGTTCCATTTATATAAGAGCTACTCGAGGTGAATAGGGTTGGCAGGTCACCTAACACGTAGACTATTGTGCATGCAGCTTTAAATAGGGAGTGGGGCATAAACCTACTTAAATTATGTTATTTGCTTGTTTAAATTATAAGTGATATTATTTACATCCTTATTTTAAAAAAAGAAGTTAAATAAAGACAAAATCTATAGTTTTAATGATAATACTTATAATTTAAGAAACCAAATAATACAAATGATCTAATTTTGAGAATGTTTATAGTACTTTTTTTCTTTTAAATATGATACGTTGAAAAGTACTTAAAGCTAAAGATTTTAATATCATATAACTAATGACAGAATTCCATATTGTTAAATTTAGTTTAATGATTACTGGAGTGAGACTTAAGTACTTACTACTTTTTTATAAGAAAAATAGAGGACTTACGCGTTTTTGAATTGTGTTAGTGATAGATTATACAGTTGTGCATGTCAATTTGTCAAAGATCTTTACAAGTTTGGCGAACTATTGTCTATTTGTCAAAAAGTGCTTGTGTTCCCACTGAAACTCACCAAGACAAGACGGAAACATTTGACTTTTACATGCAACTTTCAGAGTTGAGAATTCTAAGATGAAGCCTTTTTAGTAAAGTTTTTGAGTTAAAGATGGTGTGATTGTACGTGGAATGCGCGGGTTACATTTGTAATAAGCCAGAAGCTTCCAATGGTTTCAATCTTTCTATGTGAATTGTGAATGCGAAAAATTATCATATTTTAACCTCACAGATTAAGTAACAGATAAATGGAAACCCGATAATTAAGCAACGTAATACAGACAATCACCATTAACCATCCCTATAAGGCTATAATGATTGTCTTTCAGATAATTGTGTATTAACATATATCAAAATCTTCAAGACTATTTCGTCCAGCAAAAATGTCCCATTTATCTCATCTATGTTGACCCTTAGAGAAGTAAGACACTTTCTTTTTTTCCCTCGTTTTTCTTTTTTTATCCGCAAGATTAGGAAAGATAAGAAAAGAAAAAGGAAGAATAAAATAAAATAGGTTATATTATTGGTACACATTCAACCTTAAATAGATCATTTTTTTTTTTATATATATCATAAATTTATTTATGATAAATACAATAATTATAATAATGATACAATAAATTTATATAATTATATCTAATAAAAAATTATTATATTAATTATAATTATGATATATAATAATGCTCATTTTATTATTTTTAATAAAATTTTCTAAAACCGAGTAACTAACCTAAATAAATGAATGGTTATGATAGTGACAAGTCTAACGTATTTGGTAGACATGTAAAATAAAATATTCCCATAAACACATTTATCTCTTCTTTTGCAAAACAGCACATCCACTACCAAAAGCAGGAGTTCTAGATGGCTAAAATTCTACTTGTGTGATTACCAAGTAAAATTCTTTTTTTTCCTTAAAGTTTGTGGTGTACGCGCCCTTTGAGTCTTATGTTTGTTATGTCATTGTTGTGCAGTGGTTCGTAAAATTTTTCTATTGTAATAAAGTATACGAAAGATTCAAAATTGGTTATGAAAAACTACAATAGTACCTAAACATATTAGGACTGAAGCTTTTTCTTTTGCCTAAGAACTTGGTGTTTGGCTTGAAACTATATATTTACAGATCAAGTTCCTTTTTAATTGTTTTGTATATTTTGATGTGTTAAAATAGTTTTTTTTTTTTTTTGTTTATTTTATAAGGTTATTATGTGTAAGATTTTATCTTATTTCTTCCTAAAAACATGAAGCTCGTTGTATTATCATTTTCATTGCACTTGTTTGAATATTAATATTTTATTTTCATAAAAAAGAAGAAGGTAAGATTGGTATTATTTGTAAAGTTTTTTTTTTTTCAAACTTACTTTTCTTTGATTTATCTAATTTTGCTATATATTTTAAAGAAAATGCTTGACTTTGCTTTTGATTTATATATTTAATTTATTTTTACTCTCTTTTTCCCCCTCCTAATTTCGTAAATAAGATTGACTTGTTTTGTGACGTTATTGATATTTTAAACTTTTTATGCGATTAAATTATTTAATTAATTTTATTTTTAATCTTTTTTAATAAAAAATATATATTTAATTTCTTATAACACTAAAAATATATGTTTATTTATGTTTTAAGAAAATAAACATATATTTTTTTTAGAAAAATTAAAAATAAAATTTTATTTGTAAAGAAAATTTTGCCATATAATTAAAACTAAAAAATATTCATTAATTATGAACAGAACAATTAAAATAAATAGAATAAGTAAGAGATATAAAGAAAAGAAAATATATTTTTCCCTCGTTCTATGTCGCCTCTCCTTATATTAATTAGCTTGTAGCAAACAACCAAATAATTCAACATCAAATTATCAATCGGCGCCAATGACGGTGACTTATATGACAAATTAAGTAAGTATTTGACTAAAAATCTGTTAAATAACAAGACAACTGAAAAACCACTCTGCCCTGTCTCACATTCATGAGATTAATTTTTGGGTAGTATCTAGAAGAGAGACGAGTAAAGTCAGGTAGGAAAAATAAAAGTAAATTATTTTTTTTCTAAAAATATAAGTAGGATATAGAAATTTGAGTTTATTTTTAGATTTAATTATATGACATAATATTTTTTTTATCATAGAATTTTATTTTTAATATTTTTAAAAAAAATATATGTTTATTTTTTAACGTACATGAATATATATTTTTTAATGTTATAAAAAAATAAACATATATTTTTTTATTAAAAATTTTAAAATAAAATTAATTAAATTATTAAATTATTTATACAGAAGATTATTTTTATTTAAGATGTATATACTCCTCTAATAGTACATTAAAAAAAAAAAAAATTTCACATTCATTACTAACGTGCCGACATCCCTCTACTTAGTTCTTGCAATTCTTAATTTATCGTTTTATATATATTTTTTTTTCTTTTAACGGTAAATTTTTCCATTTATTTTTTATAGCATAATTTTTCTTATTCCAATCATTCAACTAATTTATGTTAAAAGAAAAAAAAAATTACAAAAAAAACATATGTAAAAAAACAAATATGTCTTAACTAAAAGGATTAAAAAGAAAACTTTAGATATGAAACCAATTTGTAAGTATCAAAGTTTAAAGCTGTATCTTGTTCCGTATTAATAATAATTTCAAGATTGCATGCATCTTTATGCCATTTTTTAAGCAGTACATTAAATTTAACGACATTTTTTCCGCCTTTTTTCTTGAATATGTAGATGCCAATGCCATAGAAGTTAGAGTTAAACAAGAAAATTAAAGTTGTGACAGTTATTGGGTCCGACACACACCCTAAGCAGGTAAGCTACCGCAGTCCTTTTGGACTACAAGAATTAAGTATCAATTTCCTGCCATAGTTTCTTCTTTTAAATTTTTAATTTGACAAAACCACACCTTTTTTTTTTTTAATAGAAACAATATAATACCCAAATAACTTTCCTTCAAAAGTTGCGCAATTTGATAATATACTTACGTAAATTCAAGTATGATATTGACAACTGTGAACTTCATTTCCAAAATTTGGCTGAAAATTCGAAGTGGTGACTATGGAACCAAAGGGAACATCTCTATGCTACTAGTGATTAAAATTCACAGATAACATATTAAAAAATATATTGTATTTATTGTACATTATAATTACTATAAATTTAAGTCTTCCTTTCCTATTTACATCCCTAAATTAGTGTACTTAGAATCCCACAAAAATTGGATAATTGATTCAGTGCCTTAGACTTAGCTTGTCATTTACATTGTATTTCTCAGTATATAAACTGCCCAAATACAATGAAACAATATAATAATTTCTACATTTTTCTTTCTACAATATTCATTATTTTACATGGTATCAGAGCAGTGAAATACCATGAAAAATACGAACCAACACAAGCAGAAAAATTGCCTTCCAAAAATCCAAACACCAGCAAGTTACTTCAGGTATGGATCCATTTAGTCAATATTTTGTCCATCATTCTAATCAGCCCGATTACATGCTTGTCCCGACGAAACTCAAAAGAGCCAATTATCCATAATGGAGTAAATCCATGATTCTTGCCCTTACATCCAAGAACAAAATTGGGTTTATTGATGGATCTATTGAGCCACCCTCTAAAACGCAGCAAATTGAGTATGTTATTTGGAATCAATGCAACAACATGATTTTTTCATGGCTCACACACTCGGTGGAACCAAATTTAGCCAAGGGAGTTGTTCATGCCAAAATAGCTCGTCAAGTATGGGAAGACTTTAAAGACCAATTCTCAGAAAAATGCTTCAGCAATTTATAAGATTCAAAAGTCCCTAGTAACTCCTTTACAAGGCACGATGACAATTTTGGCCTATTTTACAAAATTGAAGAGTCTTTGGGATGAATTAGACACATATCGATCTATCCCTGCTTGTAACCAGATGAAGGCACACACAGAGCAAAGAGAAGAGGATCGGATGATGCAATTTCTCAAGGTCTCAATGACACTTACAACGTTGTTTATAACAATATCCTTATGATATCTCTATTGACTAATGTTCGTCAGGCCTATTCTCTAGTCAACCAAGAAGAAATATAATGGAAAATGACGTTGGAAACAACTGAGAACTTCTTTGCAGCAATTCAGAATCATTCTAGCAACTCTTCAAATAAATCAAGGAGCAAGTACTGTAAACATTGTAATAGAGACGGTCACACGATTGAAAATTATCGGACTCTAAAGTTTCATTCCAAACATTGTGATAGAAAAGGACACGCTGAGGATAGATGCAGATATAAAAATGGCATGTGGACATCCAATATTACAAGCAATTGTCAAGGTCAACCTCACAACAACGTGGATTTCGAAAGAACTTTTTTCTTGCTGCCAATGCAACAAATTCTCCTCAATATACACATGGAGTCTATCCACATAATAATAGCAATACTGAGCAAAGACCCAGCCAACACCTTACACGGATTTTCCATTGAGCGACTTCAACAGCTTTCCAATACGTTATCAATGATGAGTTCAAATCATAATGTTGGTAACAAAAATACTTATGCAAATGTAATAGGTCTGTATTCTTTCTCTGATACTTCCATAAATTATGTATTCACTAAGCCTTGCATTTTAGATAGTGGAGCCACCAATCATATCACTTATGATTCCACACTTTTCATTAAAACACAATCATCATCAATACCTATTGTTAATTTACCAACAGGGTCTACAACCCCGGTCACTTCAATAGCCACTATATCTTTTAGTTCTGATATCACTTTAGACGATGTTTTATGTGTTCCTAATTTTTGCTTAAATTTGATTTCTGTAAGCAAACTTACCACTGCCCTAAATTGTTGTGCCATTTTTTCCCCCTACATTGTGTTCTTCAGGACTTGGCTATCGGGAAGATGATTGACTTGTGTAAACAACATAGTGGTCTTTATTACATGCCTTCACTGCAAAGGACACCATTTGTCATCAAACTTCACATCCTTCCAGTATATAACATAAGAAATATTAGCTTCTTTAATCCTTCCAGTCTTTTGGACACCCATCACCATCTTGTCTTATATTAGCTTCTTCCTTATTATCTTCAAGAAATATTTCTTATGATAATAATTGTACTGTTTATCCCATGGAAAAACAAACAAGACTCCCATTTCCATTAAGTTACATAACTCATGTTCCATTTGATTTATTGCATTGTGATATTTGGAGTCCTCACAAAATTTTCACACACTGAAGGGCATGATTCTTGCTTACCATCGTAGATGACTTTATAAGATACACATGAATATTCCTTATGCAACACAAATCTAAAAAACAAAACAATTTGAAATCTTTTATTAATTTTGCTTCACACTTAATTTCAAGCCTATGCCAAAGCCATTAGAGTTGACCATGGTTTCAAACTTTTGTCTATGAAAAATTTTCTTAAAGTTCATAGCATTGAATATCAACGCACTTGTGTTTACACTCTATAGCAAAATGGAGTCGTTAAAAGGAAGCATCATCACATTCTCATAGTGGCACGAGCGCTACTTTTTCAATCATATTTACCTTCACATTTTTGGGGTGAGTGTGTTCTAACAGCTATTTATCTCATTAACCGATTACTATTACAATTGCTCACAAATAAAACACCTTTTGAGTTGCTATATAACCGTCTACCATTACTCAATCACCTAAAGGTTTTTGGTTGCCTATGCTACGCAACTATTGTACACCCCATTCAAAAATTTGAATCTCATGCCAAACGTTGCATCTTTGTTGGACATCTTACTGGGCAAAAGGAATAAAAACTATTTGACATAGAAACAAAATTTATTTTGTTAGTTATGATGTCAAATTTCATGTGACCAGTTTTCCTTTTTTGACTACCTCAACCCAATTCAATTTTGACTTCGTATTGCCTAATTTTCTTTATGAGACAGACCACATCAATGCAATCTATCACACCACAATTACTATTTAGCAGCAATTATCACTAACCTGAGCAAGCTGAAACCACAATACCACTTGTTCCCACCAACATTATTTAGCCTCTCACAGACACCACCTTCAAACCCATTAAGTATTTCCTCTAAAACTACCAATACTCCCATTCCACTCTCGAGATAGTCAAGACGACCTAAGCAACCTCCGTCATGGCATAGAGACTTCCTAATGTCATCTCAAGCAAATCAGTCTACCTACACCAAGTCCTATACCAGGCATTCGATATCCACTCTCTCATTTTCTAACTAATATCACATATCACACTAAGCCCAAAAATTACGCTCAAGCTATCCTTGATCCAAATTGGTGTCAACCTATGAATACAGAATTAGAAGTCTTGCAGCTCAACAACATATGGAGCTTGGTCCTTCTACCCATTGACCATAAACCAATCAGTTGCAAATGGGTCAACAAAATCAAATACAAATATGATGGCACCATTGAGTGTTACCAAGCCTGTATCATTGCTAAAGGATATAATCAAGTTGAGAGCATTGACTATCAAGAAAAATTTTCTCCAATAGCCAAGCTTACAACACTTCATTGTCTTCTTACTATTGCTGCTGCTCGCAATTGGCACATCCAAAAATTGGACGTTCAAAATGCCTTCCTCTATGGCAATCTACATGAAGTTGTCTACATGGAACCTCCACCTGGTCTTTTCCTTTAGGGGGAGAACACTAGATGTCGCCTTAATAAGTCCCTTTATGAGCTTAAACAAACGTCAAGAAATTGGTTTTCCACTTTTTCATACACTATTCGAAAGGCTAGTTATCAACAGTTAAAGGCTAATTATTCCCTTTTCACCAAGACTCGGGCACTTCTTTTACTACATACTCCTCATAGGAAATGATCTAGGTGAAATAGAATGCCTCAAAGGCTTCTTTCTTGAATGCTTTCCGTATCAAAGATCTTGAAACTTGAAGTATTTTCTTAACATTGAATTCTCCCGCTCTAATAAAGGCATTTTATGTCACAAAGAAAGTATGCATTGGACATTCTATAAGATTTAGGACTTATAGGCGCACTTGAAACTTACTTTCATTGATGGAGCATTGCTAAATGATCCAACAAAGTATAGAAGACTACTTGGTAGATTGATCTATCTTACAGTGAAAAGACTTGATATAGTCTATTTAGTTCGCACATTGAGCCAATTCATGCAAGAGCCTAGAATACCTCATTGGGACGTTGCCATTCGAATCGTCAAATATATCAAAGGTACACTTGGTTAGGGATTATTACTTCCTTCCAATAAAAGCTTAGCCTTGAAAGCCTTTTGTGATTCAAATTGAGAAGGTTGTCACACCACAAGAAGATCAGTTATAGGATATTACATTTTCCTTGGAGATTCTCTCATATCATGAAAATCTAAGAAACAAAACTAATTTCTCTAAATCATCGGCTGAAGTTGAATATCGAGTCATGGCTAATACATGTTCGGAGCTAACTTGGTTACATTACGTACTATGTGACTTAAAGGTCTCTCAAACAACTTCCACACGATTGTTTTGCGACAATCAGGCAGCTTTACACACTGCCGCAAATCCTGTTTTTCACGAATGAGTACGAAGTACATTGAAATAGATTGTCATATAATTTGAGCAAAAGTACAAGCCGCAATAATTGACTCTTCTTTTGTTCCTTCTCACTTGCATTTGGCTGATGTGTTTACGAAAGCTTTAGGAAAGGATCGTTTGTAAGTTTGGTAATAAGTTGGGAACTTCATGATATTCACTCTCCAACTTGGGGTGAAGTATTAGAAAATATATTGTATTTATTGTACATAATAATTACTATAGATTCAAGTCTTCCTTTCCTATTAACATCCTTAAATTAGCGTACTTAGAATCCCACAAAATGGGATCATAGATTCAGTGCCTTAGATTTAGCTTGTCATTTACATTGTATTTCTTTGTATATATACTGCACAAAGACAATGAAACAATATAACAATTCCTCTATTTTTCTTTCTACAATATTCATTATTTTACATAACAACTACACAACGATAAGTCCAAATTCTATTTTATATATATATATAATAAGACCAAATTATATTAACCTAAGAAGAATAGTCGATCTGGCCCATGCATCATGCAGTTATAAAAAGGTTAAGAAATTCAACAACACCACCCCTAGCGACTTAGATTAACTTACAACCAACTGCTAATAATTGCAATAATACAATGAAAGGGATACATACATACATACATATATATATATATATATCATGAGTATGACCACGTAAATTTATTCTAATATAGGCCTAGCAAAACAGAAAAACAAAGATCACCTCGTTATCCATTTGCCTAATCTTAAAGGTGTGTAACATAACCTCACGTTTACGTGTTTTACCCAATAATATAAGCACCTATTGCTAATTAAGCCTTATAAGTTAGTCTAAGTATTACTATTTAATTTATACTTGTAAACTCAGAGGACATGTCTCTAAAGCTTTGACTTCAAGTTGATCATGACCTTCCTTCAATTCTCTGAATTCCTTCTTGTAAATGTACTTACTTGATGCCCATATGAATATTCCCATGTTAACAATAGATATAGCCATTAGGAATCCATAGTAATAGTCCAAGTGGCACTCATTCAAATTATTGCTAATCCAACTTTTCTTCCCATTCGTCCCTGTGAATTTACCAACCATTGTCACTAAAAAACTGTTCAAGAAATTCCCAACACCAATCCCACTTGTGAAGAAAGTAGTACCCAAACTCTGCATTTCTTCTGGAGACTGATCATAGAAAAATTCCAACAATCCAATAGCGTTGAACACATCTGCTACACCCAGAAGCACATATTGAGGTAAGAGCCAAAATATACTCATGGGCACAATCCCTTTAGGATCTGAAACTTGGTTGGTTTTTATGATATGCATTCTTTTAACTTCAACAATATAAGCAATTCCAATTGCTATAACTTGGATGGAAAATCCAATGCCAAGTCTTTGTAGCATTGTGATTCCTCTTGGGTTTCCAGTTTTCTGACGCATAAAGAGGCACAAAGTAACGATCATACATTGGCACTGAGAGAAGCATTGAAAGTGTTACAAAGCTTCCTAATGAGGCTGCTGGGATTTTGAAGTGTGGACCGAGGCTTCTATCTAAGGTAGTTCCTTGTTTCACAAAAAGGGTATTAATTTGAGCCCAAATTGTGCTTGGAATTAAAGTTACTAGCCATATTAGAATCATCCCTATAACAAGTTTGACTCCTTCTACTTGTGTTATTGTGCTTGGAAGCCTTGAGTTGTCCTCTTTTAATGCAGCCTTATCCAAGAACCTGAAATTTAAAAATTAAAAAAAATCAATTTCATCATTTGTTAATTACTTCCATTGCTCTGCTCGTTAACATTCACACTTTAAAGTTACTAGCTAGAGCCATTGCACTTTGTATAGTTCGTTCAGTTGCGTTTAATAATCCGTAACGGGAATTCAATTTGGAATCGGAATGAAGGGAAAAGGGAAAACAAAATCATTCACATTCCATATGTTTACTACAAATTGTGACGAATTAGAATGAAAATTTTTGTATATTTAACATAATGAAACATTATCATTAAATTTGTATTGAAATTGTTAAATATGAAAAGTTTGTGGACGAAAAGTTACGAAAATTTAGTTAAGGGTTCAAAGTGTTAAAAATGATAAAATTAGTGGACGAAAAGTGTAACTTAGCCTTATGTAAATAAGTGTATATACAAAGGAGATAAAATTATTGGCTTAGTCCAAAAAAAAAAAAGAAAAGGAAAAAAAAAGGGAAAACTACTAAAAGTAGGGGAGATAATAACCACTAATTGTTAGATATGGTATTTGTTTGGGTTTGAGATAAGGATGGGGCATTTGAAAACATGCCATTCAAATGGTTTTACTGTCTTCTATATCATTGAACAACAATGGGAAAGAATTTTAACCATTCACTAAGATGTCCAATAGAAGTACAGTGAAACAATGAAAATGGAAGATTTTGTTGGAATGAATGGTGAAAAAACCTTGTGGAAGGCTCGCCTTTGTCTTCAACACAGTAGATTTACAGCTACTCAAGCTCATGAACACATCTCTACTCTTGTACAAATAAGGAGTTTGGAATCTTTCTAAGGTCAAATTGACCACTAGACTTTGGACCGTTTGAATCGCTTATCTTTTTTATTAAAAATGCTTCTTAATGAATTAAAGCACTTTTAAGAGTATTTTATATTTTTTATAAGAAGTGCTTTTAAAAGTTTGAGAATTACTATTTGTGCTTTTAGAAGAAATAATAGTTACTTTTAAAAGAAGTAGTTTTTAATGTATACTTCAATCTTAAAATTATTATTAAAGTGTTGATTAATACTACTTCTAACATCTTTATCCCAAACACTTAAAGCTTATCTTAAAATTACTTTTAATAAAACCAATTCATTTTAAACCATTTTTTTAAAAACCACTTCTAAAAAAAAGTACTTTCAAACGAGCCCTTTATTTATTTTGGTCCGTGATGAAAGGCAAGTATATCACATTATGATTCCAAACTTAATGCATTAGCACTCGTTTGTTATCTCTTATACCACAGTAACACCCACTAAGTTTCAAGAACAATTTGGCATGGATTAATGATGTTGACTCGACATGACTACTTATTGTAAACAAAATAAATCTACGTGGAATTTACTTTTTTTAATAGATTTTTTGTTATCAAATAATGCGAGGATCAAATCAGATTTTTTTTTAATATAAATAATATTATGCTTTTATCACCCTAGCTATGATAATAAGTGATTATTCATATTTTGTTTGAAAAAAAAAAAAAGCATACATTAATTCCCTATCAGTATATCACTAATTTGATTTTGAAGGGAAAAGAGTTAAAAGGATTACCTGAATTTTGAGGTGTGATGAATCTTTCGCTTTCCATTGTTAATGTAATGTTGCAGATCAAACTCATGAAGGTCAGAGGGGTTGTTAGGGAGCTGAAACTTTCTATTCTTGAAAGCAGCAATTGGAATTTGAATCAAATCTCTTGCAGGGCTTTTGGTCTTTCTAACTTTGTGCCTGTAAATTGGAGTGCCCAAATAGAATATAAACAGAGATAGGACGAGACCAACTGTTGGGATACCGTACCCTAAAGCCCAACCCAAATTTTCTTGAATATAAACAAGACCTAAAGTGGCACATAAAGAGCCTAAGAAAGTACTGAACATCCACCAATTGAAGAAGGAGACCTTGATCTGCCTCTCATTTGGGTTAAAGTCATCAAATTGGTCTGCCCCAAAGGTAGATATATTGGGCTTTGTTCCACCTGATCCAATTGCTATTATATAGAGAGATATGTAGAAAAAAGCAATTTGGTAATCAGTAGCCTTGTTGCAAACTCCATTTATACAAGTAGGCTTAAATCTTTTCAGTGAAACTGCCATCGTCAGAAATACCATTCCCTGTTCACATGAACTATTTCTCAGTTTAATTTCTTACCTGGTCAAGTTAAAGTACTGTGCATGAAATTGGACAGAAATTATTAATAAAGTAACAAAGTCAATTGCTTAACTTTTTTTTTTTTAAAAATGAAAATCCATTTTAGGAAATTAATTAAAATTGGTTTATGTAAATATAAACTTAGATCAATTAATAAAATAAAGAAACCATTGAACATAAATATTAGGTCAAAAATGACCTCATGATAAATATAGATTATGACAGATTTGACCCTTTGAATATATTAAAACAAATAAGTAAGGGTCAAAATGATGATATTATAATGAAATTGGACTTGACATAGCAAGTTGTGCTAGGGCCTTCCCATACATCATTATTTAGTTTGACATTGATAATGTACATGTGCTTTAGCTAGCTGGCATGAAATTCATTGGCTGATGACGAACTAAATAAATCAAAGTAGCCATATACTCTTGTCTCATCTTAAAGTCATCTTTCATTTTGTCTTTAACTGATTGGTCAAATCCCCACATTTAATTGTTAAAAGGTCCTACAGCAAATAAAGTCGGTATAATTGGCGTTTGTGAATATTGTGATTAGGTGATGCCAAAGATAGGCCATACAGCTGTTGAAGTTTCTTTGGAAGATAAATAAATAAATAGTGATTCTAATGAATAGCAAATGCACTAATTATCCGTTGAAGAAATATTATTCACCGCATATACATGTAAAAGATAATAAGAACAGTAGTATTTCAGATAATAAGAACAGTAGTACTGTTAATAGGATAGCTTCAATATTGTATGATATAGAGTAAACAAATAAATATATCCAACAAAAAAAAATTATAAATATACTATTTAATTTTATTGAGTAATACTTATGTATAATATAATAAGTTATATATATATATATATATTTACTACTTTAGATAATAAATTTATATAATTAATAAAAATTTAATGATAAATTTATATCATTAATAAAGAGTTTAACAACAAATTTGTAGAAATAATAATAAATTTGGTAATATATTTGTCAAAACAGTGATAGGTTAGTATCATTAATTATAATTGAGTATTATTTTTATCATTTAATAAAATTAAATAATATATTTATAACTTTTATAATAATTCAAATAATATATTTATTAGTTTCTCCTATAATAAATGAATTTTGTCTCTTGAGATAAAATCTCAAACATATTTTAATTGATCTTCTTTTTATTTAGTTAGTATGTCCATTAGTATAACATATCTACTGTTATACCTACAATTGCAACATAAATTTGAGTTAAATAAAAATATAGCATTATTCTAGAATAAGTAATGAAATAATAAATTACCATGACATAAATAAGGGAGGAGAGGGTGAAAGTCCAGAAACGACCCAAGTAAGAATCAGCAATGTAAGCTCCTAAAATTGGTGTAATCCAGACAGAGCCAGACCAGTTATTCACATTCCTAACTGAAGAAACTGTCTCTTCATGAAGTTCGGTTGTCAAGTAGTTTACCAAATTTGAAGCTATCCCATAAAAGGCCATCCTCTCAAACGCTTCATAGCCTGCAAGTTGATATATATACTTTCAATAATAATAATAATTCTTATTATTATACTAATTTTCACATTCATTAATAATGCTTGCAAGCTAAGTGCATGGTTATATTTATTAAATTGAATAAACGATATTCTTCTGGACATACCAACAAGAAAAGCACAAGCCTTCCATTTGCCAGTGTTAGAAGCAAGCACGGGGCGTCCCTGGAGATCAACAGTGCCATCTTGAGTGTAGACAGCTTTGGCCTCCATCCCAGATATTTCTTCAGTTTCAAGTTAATAATAAAAAGGCGTATTTGTATTAGCAACTATTGAGGATATGAACCAATTAAGCTAGACGACTACTTAAGCTACCTAGTGGAAGTGAGAACATATTTATAAGCAAAGCTCAAAAAGATCATTGGAACAATTAATTTTGTTAAGTCCCTATTTAATATTACTTTTTGTCTTTCAGCCAATCGTGTAACAAAAACTACCTCAAATAACACACCCAAATTCATAACAAAAAAATAACATAATTTTGAAAGAAAAAAAAAAAAAAGAGCACAATTCTCTTAAATTAAGAGGGTATAGACAATGACATAACTAAAAATTGTAGTTTCAGGGTGACAAATATTTATATTTTTATTTATAATATAAAGTAAAAAAAAATGTCATTTTTTTAAAGGTAGAGGTGGCCAATGATCCCACCTCAAAAGGCTAGTTTTGTCTTTGTTTTGAACTAACTGAAAAATGGATATTCACACACTTGTGTAAAAATTGATTCTACTACTTAAATGCCACACATAAATGTGACACCTAGGTATCATTTGGACTACAACGCCAGTGGTAAAAGATAGGGGTGATAGTTAGTCTAAGTTAGGCTAGTTTAGTTTGGCTTAGTTCAACAAAAATTGGTCAAATTCTAATTTATTTTAAATTTAATTTGAACTAACAAATGTAAGTTTTAATCCATATTAAATGCAAACGAGCTATTGCCCAAATTTAAACCAAATACAAATGAGTTGGCTCAAACTAACTCAAATTATTAAATACATGATTTTTTTTAGTTAATAGGACCTTTTTTTTTATTTAAAAATAGGTTTAATAATTAAAGTTCAAGTAGCATTACATGAAACAAAAAAAGAGTAAACGATAAATATAATAGAACAAAACTAATTCTTAAAGCAAGAAATTCATTTCTACATTAATTAGGCAAATGGTAAATACCATCAAACCCCTTGCAAAAGTTAGAAACTATCGTGTTTTCATGAAAATTCACGGTTAAAATAAAGAACTCGCAAGTCCCAATATAATTTTCTCTAACCACTAAATAAATGAGTAAGATTAAACAATGATGCTTATTAAAAAAATGAAGAATCAAGTAACTTAAAATGTCACACGATAATAGAATTTTGACTATTACATAATATATATATGATTTTCAAGATAATAAACTAGTTAAAAAGAGAATTGTACAACACATGTTGATAAAAAGTTTGAAGTTTTACTACAAAAGTTTGAAGTTTTACTACAAAAGTTAATGTCTAATTGATTTAAAATAAAAATTTCATAATACTAATTAGAATTATAGATGAGTATATATATTTTTTGTTTAAAGAGTTTGGAAGATTTAAATGTTAAAAGCATTAACATAAAAGAATGTAACGTAATAATGTGAAAAAATTAATAAATTAAAACTATTTATTCATTATTAGTTTATTTTTTTGAAAGAAAAAGGAAGAAAAATATCTAATATATCATAAAAGAGAAGTATTGAAAGAGATTATATTAATTTTAACATAATTTTTATTTAAAATTTTATTTTATTTTATTTCTGACCCTAAACTAGCTCAATTTAGTTTGGGTTATTTGAGTTAGCCTAAAATTGATCTAGATTTAATTTGATTTGTGTTAAATTTGAGTTCTTCAATTCATGTTGAATTTGAGTTTTTTTATTAGTGTTCGATTCGATCAATCAAACTATGACACAAATTATTAATTGTATTAAAAGGTTGATTTTATTTTAAATATAAAATAATATATTATTTTTATTATTATAAATTTAAGAATATTATTCATTATTATAATAAAGATATAGGAAAGGCTCAGTTGGATTCAATTATTTAGTGGAAAAATAAAAAGTAAAAAGTTTTATTTTATTGGTTACGATACGTTCAAAAGACACAAATGTAGAGCACGCGTGAGTAGCCAAATGCGGGGAAGAATATGCGCCATGCGTGCATATATTTATGCTATAGAAAACGAAGTTCCACGTCACCCTAGAGTGAGTGACTGCAAGGTAAAGGAGCGGGAAAAATAAATAAGTGTTTATTTTTTATTCACAATTTAATACATAAATTAATTATATAATATAATTTAAATAATTTATATTAATAATTTAAATATTATTTAATATATATAATAATTAAATAAATATAATATTATTTAAAATAAACGTACGCAAACATTTGCGGTGTATACTTGTGAATATAATTTAAAAATTGCCTTTGCATTTAAAATAATTAATATTTTAAACTTGCTGGATATAAATATTAACAATTACTTGAGATATAAAGAAAATTAGATAACCATTACTTGGAATTGTTATGCTCCAATTTGCCTTGTTAAATTCACATAACTGAATAACCTATTTATGAATAATATTTACCCATTTAACTTACTCTTTGATAAGTATAACTTTTTAAATATTCTAAAAGTGAATTATGAATTTGTAGACAGTTTGTTTATAATTAATTTGATATTAAAATAACATGTTAACTTACATATAATATATATATATTTAATTTATGTAAATTTTATAAATTATGTAATATTATATGTACGTATTATTTACACTTAATATATTATTTTTAAAATAATTTTAATTATGTATATACTAACGTATTATTTAAGTCCAAATTCAAAGTAATGTCTCTAATTAAAACATATATATGTAACAGTTCAAAAACAATTACAATTCATCTGAGAGTAATAATATCATTTACTAAAAATCATATTCTATCAACAAAAATGACTTAAATTTCATTTCAAAATGTTTCAATCTTTTAACAAAAAATGCTGTATTAATTATTTTATTTTGGAAAAGTTCCAACACTGTTTGCAATGTACGTATAATGTATATACTACTAGATAATAGTGAGTGAAAAGTAAAAAACCCTAAAAGATTTATCAGATATAAAAATGAACAAAAAAAAAAGATCATTTTAATTGTAATGCTTCATAAATTAAGATGAATGTAAATATCGGCAGTCGATCTAAAGTCTAAACCTCTGTCTTTTAGGACATGCATGTGAAACACACTGGGAAGAAAAAGCTGAGGAAAATGCATTTTTCTCTTATGTATCCTCTTTATGGAATTCCCCCATAGAAGTCCAATTTATCTAAAATCGTTCAAATTTGAGTTAGATTTATTTTTTTATTATTATTAAAATTGCTTAAAAAAAAGCATTGTGATGTCGTGGTAAGCCTTATCGCGATACAGGTAAGGTTAGTATAGTTTGTCAATACCTTTCCATAGTTTGCTAGTACCTTACTATATTGAGCCAATCTCTTTTACACTCACCATAAAGTTAACTGGAGGCTCGCAATGGTCGTTGGAGCACCGTTCATGATTCTATTTTTTTTTTTTTGTTGTTAAAGATGATTCTATTTTTGTTATTTGTGAAGGTAAGTGTAGAGATATTTTGGTAATATTATATAAGACACTTGGAAGTTGATTTTGGTAAATATGCATTTAGTTGCAAAATTTCTGCCAGTGATTGACGCACGATGGAATGATTCTTTCTTTGTATTTTGATAGATCGAAGTTCAACAATGGAATTATTAGTTTACTATATATAATCTCATCCTTAAAGTAATTACATGTCAATTTCATAATGCATAAGTTTTCTAAACCATAATTACCAACCGGGCCACATAGTTGAAAATTGAAATATATCTCAATTTTGAGAAATATATAGACATTTTGAATAAAGTTTTGACGATGAAAAGGTATAATTATCACATGTTTATGATGTATTTTAAATGACATGGATGAGTTTGATTAAATATTTTGTGTAGAGAGAAGCGCATTAAAACATGTTGGCTTGGGCACCAACTATTCAATAATTCATTCATATGGAGAATAATTGAGAATGGAAACATGATTTAATTATATGGTATAATTTATAAAAAAAAAAAAAAAAAGTTTCAATTTTCTTATAATATAAATAAATATGTGTTTTTTTAGTGTTAGAAAAAAATGAACATATATATATTTTTTATTTCTTAGAGAATTAAAAATAAAATTTGTTAAATAACTGAATCATTGTTTTGAACATAGTGTTTTGATTGTCTATGAACTTGTCAGATATATTTAGGGTGAAATTTTTGAACGCCAAACAAAAAATATCATCATTTTTATGTACTTGTCTTGTAAAGCAATTATTTACTCTTCAATTACAAATAATTCTCGAGCAACTTGTCTATGGTACGCATGGACGATAATGTGATCTATAACTCTGGACTGACTCAAGAAAAGAACTACACATTCCACAATAAATTTTCATTTTGGTGGCACTGTATAAGTATGATCGTTCCAGATAATGCCTTTATCTTGTAGGGTGTCTTTTAAACCTGCAATATTGAAACACAATGACATATGTAATCGCTCTGCCTTGAACTTTTAGCAGCAGCCATCAGCTATTAATTGGTGCCATGTATATTGGTCGACTCAAAAAGATTCTTGTACGACCCAATTGTTTGAAAGATTCTAAATGGTTCAACATCCATCATCAATCCTACTTCTGTACAACTTATAGGTCAAATGATATAATATAATTAGGTATAGTTGTACCACATAATTTTTAATACATATAGAGTTTAATTTTTGACCATAAAAAAAAAAATTTATTTTTTTTATAATATTAATGAATATAATTTTTTAAGAATGAAACAAAATAAACATATATATATATATATATATATATATATATATATATATATATATTACTGGGGTTAAAATTTTTTGAAAAATAAGGACCTTTTTAAAGAAAACTAGTTAAAGAATAAATGAAGCTTATAAAAAAATCTCTAAAATTTAAAAAATAATATAATTATTTATATTGAATTTTAAACATATAAAACTACAAATACTCTTCTCTACTTCTCTGTCTTCTTTATCTTCGCCTCTTTCTTAATGCTCTTATTTTAATTTCAAATAAATATTACATATATATATATATATAAGAGATTTTTCTTTCCCTCTCCTTAATTGTATAATGGCTAAAATGATGCTCTTATTAGCCATCCACACATAACACGCATCTAAAACATAATTGGTAATATTGACTAATTCCTAATAATATAAGCTATCAATTGGAAATCCTCTTTTTTAACATTTGACTAATTTAAGCCAAATATATTACAATTCTCCGGCTTGGCTTGAATGTCAAAAAAATCATTAAGTGATTGTCTTCTATCATTAAGGTGATCCACCTACTTTACGTGCTAACTAACATTTGCATATGCTAACTAAGTCCAAACAATATTTGAACTTCATTGATGGAAGAGCTTTTGTCATCATGTCTGCTAGATTATCAAAAGTACTAATCTTCTCTACTAACATATCTCTTGGTGTTCTGACATCATGAATAAAGTGCATCCTAATATCAATGTACTTTTTTCTTTCACGGTACAACTGGTTATTAGACAAGTGAATTGCGCTCTGACTATAGTAAAACACAATAAAGTCCTCTTGATGTATACCAAGATTACTAACTAAACTTTTAAGATGCAAAGCTTCCTTCACTACTTCTGTAGCAGCCATGTACTCTGCTTCTGTTGTTGACAAGGCAACAATGAACTATAACGTCGAACGCCAACTTACACACTATCTAAAAGAGTGAAAATATAACTTGTTAAGGACTATCTACAATTAGGATCGCTAGTATAATATGAGTCCCAAAATTCAGTAACACAACTATTAACCTCATTTGTTCCTCTACCAAAGACCAAGCCTACATTTGTTGAACCTCTCAAGTATATGAGAATCCACTTCACAACCTACTAGTGAGCCTTCCCTGAGTTAGCCGTATATCGATTAACAACACTCATTACATGAGCAATATCTAGTTTAGTACATACCATAGGATACATTAGACTCCCAAATGCATTTGAGTAAGGTAGTTTTGAAATGAACTCTTCTTTCTCTTCTTCCTCTTTTTTAACATTTGACTAATTCAAGCCAAATATATTACAAATCTCCGGGCTTGGCTTGAATTTCAAAAAAATCATTAAGTGATTATCTTCTATCATTAAGGTGATCCACCTACTTTGCATGCTAACTAACATTTGCATATGCTAACTAAGTCCAAACAATATTTGAACTTCACTGATGGGAGAGATTTTGTCACCATGTCTGCTTGATTATCAGAAGTAGCAATCTTCTCAACCAACATGTCTCTTAGTGTTCTGACATCATGAATAAAGTGCATCCTGATATCAATATACTTTTTTCTTTCATGGTACAACTGGTTTTGGACAAGTGAATTGTACTCTGACTATAGTAAAACACAATAAAGTCCTCTTGATGTATACCAAGATTACTAACTAAACTTTTAAGACGCAAAACTTCCTTCACTACTTTTGTAGCAACTATGTACTTTGCCTCTATTGTTGACAAGGCAACAATGGACTATAACGTCAAACGCTAACTTACAACACTATCTAAAAGAGTGAAAATATAACTTGTTAAGGACTATCTACAATCAAGATCGCTAGTATAATATGAGTCCCAAAATTTCAGTAACACGACTATTAACCTCATTTATTCCTCTACCAAAGACCAAGCCTACATTTGTTGAACCTCTCAAGTATATGAGAATCCACTTCACAACTTACTAGTGAGCCTTCCCTGAGTTAGCCGTATATCGATTAACAACACTCATTACATGAGCAATATCTAGTTTAGTACATACATAGGATACATTAGACTCCCAAATGCATTTGAGTAAGGTAGTTTGGAAATGAACTCTTCTTTCTCTTCTTCCTCTTTTTTAACATTTGACTAATTCAAGCCAAATATATTACAAATCTCCGAGCTTGGCTTGAATTTCAAAAAAATCATTAAGTGATTATCTTCTATCATTAAGGTGATCCACCTACTTTGCATGCTAACTAACATTTGCATATGCTAACTAAGTCCAAACAATATTTGAACTTCACTGATGGGAGAGATTTTGTCACCATGTCTGCTTGATTATCAGAAGTAGCAATCTTCTCAACCAACATGTCTCTTAGTGTTCTGACATCTGAATAAATGCATCCTGATATCAATATACTTTTTTCTTTCATGGTACAACTGGTTTTGGACAAGTGAATTGTCTTGACTATAGTAAAACACAATAAAGTCCTCTTGATATATACCAAGATTACTAACTAAACTTTTAAGAGCAAATTCCTTCACTATTTTTAGCAACTATGTACTTTGCCTCTATTGTTGACAAGGCAACAATGGACTTAACGTCAAATAACTTACAACACTATCTAAAAGAGTGAAAATATAACTTGTTAAGATATCTACAATCAAGATCGCTAGTATAATATGATCCCAAAATTTAGTAACACGACTATTAACCTCATTTTTCCTCTACCAAAGACCAAGCCTACATTTGTTGAACCTCTCAAGTATATGAGAATCACTTCACAACTTATAGTGAGCCTTCCCTGGTTAGCCTATATCGATTAACAATATTCATACATTTGTTGAAACGGAACTTCTCCCAATCATTTGGTAAGGTTTTTGAAATAACTCTTCTTCTCTTCTTCCTCTTTTTTAACATTTGACTAATTCAAGCCAAATATATTACAAATCTCCGGGCTTGGCTTGAATTTCAAAAAAATCATTAAGTGATTATCTTCTATCATTAAGGTGATCCACCTACTTTGCATGCTAACTAACATTTGCATATGCTAACTAAGTCCAAACAATATTTGAACTTCACTGATGGGAGAGATTTTGTCACCATGTCTGCTTGATTATCAGAAGTAGCAATCTTCTCAACCAACATGTCTCTTAGTGTTCTGACATCGTGAATAAAATGCATCCTGATATCAATATACTTTTTTCTTTCATGGTACAACTGGTTATTGGACAAGTGAATTGTGCTTTGACTATAGTAAAACACAATAAAGTCCTCTTGATATATACCAAGATTACTAACTAAACTTTTAAGATGCAAAGTTTCCTTCACTACTTCTATAGCAACTATGTACTCTGTCTCTATTGTTGACAAGGCAACAATGGACTTTAACGTCGAATGCCAACTTACAACACTATCTAAAAGAGTGAAAATATAGCTTGATAAGATTATCTACAATCAGGATCGCTAGTATAATATGAATCCCAAAATTTAGTAACACGACTATTAACCTCATGTGTTCCTCTACCAAAGACCAAGCCTACATCTGTTGAACCTCTCAAGTATATGAGAATTCACTTCACAACCTATTAGTGAGCCTTCCTTGGGTTAGCCATATATCGATTAACAATATTCATTACTTTGGAAAGGAACTCTTCTTCCTCTTCTATTTGTGGTGACATTTTTGCAGATAATTGAAATAAGATGCAAAAGGGGTACTAACTGGCTTTGTATTATTCATTCAAAATCTATTCAAAACTTTTTCAATGTAATTCTTTTTAGATAACCACAACTTTCCTGTTTTCTGATCGCATATAATCTTTATACTAATAATCCTCTTTGTAGAACACAATTCACCACTTATTTGATAATTTTTTGTTTGATAATTTATTTTATTATTTTATTATCTCTTGTAAAAAGAAAGAGTTGCTCATCTTTTAAAAGAGAAAGAGAATTGCTCACAATATTTATTTGATTTTTTTTAATTATTTTATTATATCTCTTGTGTAAAAAGAAAGAGTTGCATCAATTTTTCAAATTAAAAGATAATTTTTTAATATACTTTTAATATATATATAAATAAGAGTTTGTAATTTTGCATTTATTTGATAACTATAAAAGAGGGGAGTTACTCACACAATTTTATTTGATAATTTCTTTTATTATTTTATTATCTATTGTAAAGAGATAGTGTTGTTCACACAATATTTATTTGATATTTTTTGTTTGATAATTTATTTTATTATTTCTTGTAAAAAGAAAGAGTTGATCATCTTTTAAAATAGAGAGAATTATTCACAATATTTATTTGATATTTTTTATTATTTTATTATATCTCTAGTGTAAAAAGAAAGATGTGCACCAATTTTTCAAATTAAAAGAGAGTTTCTTCAATATACTATTAGTATATATATAAATGAGAGTTTGTGATTTTGCATTTATTTCTATTACTATATATAAAAAGAGGAGTTTGTTCCTCCTATTTATTTGATTTTATTTAGTTTAATAAATTTTTTATTCATTTATTTTGTTTACTATTATTTATACAAAATATGTTACTTTGATTTGATTAGGTGACTATTATTTATTATATTTTTATTATTATTTATTACTATATATATAAAAAAAAGGAGTTTACCCCTATGATTTATTTAATTTTTATTTTGTTTAATATTTTATTTATTTATTTTGTTTACTATTATTTTTACAAAATGTGCTGTGGCTATTATTTATTAAATTTTTTTAGTCAAAAGTTAAAAAAAAAAAAAAGTATATTGAGTTTTTTTAAAGTATATTTTTATTACTTTTATATATTTATTATTACTAAAAGTATATTTGTTTTTATATATCTTTATATTATTTTTAGTACATACTAACTTTTTTATTATTCATTATTTTCTATATTTAGCTATACTTTATACTAAAAAAGGAAGTTCATCCTTATTTATTAGAAAATATTTTATTTGGTATTTTTTACTTTCAATTTTTGGAAAATTACAAAAAATAACAGCCATCAAACGGTGTCTAACTAGATGACGTTCAATATTAACTGAGTCTAAATTACCGCAGTTCAATTTAAACGACTGTGTAATGTAATTGGACGGGGTTAAAAAAAATAATGTAACAATCATTTTTTTTAATTGTAAAAGGATATAATTTGAACATAGAGTTACTTATTTTTGTTGTTACAAGGTTTCAGAGATGTTATTTTTTTATTTTTTATTTTTATCATTTTTTAAACTCATTTGTTAGTTTTTTTTTTCCTAATATTAAAAAGAGTACTTATATGCAATTAATGCATATTTAAAAATCATTCAGATTGAAATTTTCTCAATTAATGCATATTTAAGGATCATTTGGATTGAAATTTTCTTTGACAATTTTATTATTTTGACATACTCTATACTAAAAGAGGGAGTTAGACTCCTCAATAATTGACAAATATTATATTTTACTTTTAAAAAAAAAATTAACTAATTTTTTATTTTTATTTTTTCTTATATAAAAAGAGTAGACAATGTAGAGTTAGAATTCGTACGTACTAAATTTTTCTTTGACAATTTTATTATTTTTGAAAGTCATTTAATTTTTCTTATTATAACTTGATGCATGAATCAATTAACATGTTCAAATATAATTGGTTATCAGTTATTAAATTGTCTCACAGTTACTCCAGGTCTCCAAACTCTTACCTTCCTAATTTAACCTCAAATTTAATATAGATATATCATTTGATGCATATAGTATTATTCTTTCTTATATCAAGACAACCAATAAATTAAAATACTTTAATTTGGTAAAAGAATTGATATTATCTTTATTTGTTTAAGCACAAAATTTTAAGGTTCATAGATAAAAATAGAAATAAACACAATGCAAGTCTAAAAAAAGAGAAAAATGTTTTTTATCATAATTTAATGCATGCATCAGGCTATATATTACAATATAATTAGATCTTGTTATTAAGTAGTTTGACAATTACTTTAAAATCTCACCATTCAAATTTAACATTCAATTTAATATGGATATGTTACTTTGATGCATACAAGAACTTCATACATATAACATAACTCAAAAATAAAAATAAAAAACAAATTTAGATAATACGTGCAAAACACATGTCCAAACCTAGTATATATTAGAGATTTCTCTTTTTCTCTACTTAATTATAGGATGGCTAAAATGACGCTCTTATTAGCTATCCACACAATAGCAAGTGTCTAAACATTGGTAATATTAACTAAATAATATACGTTAGATAAGCCTTTTTTAATATTTGGTTAATTCAAGTTAAATATATTACAAAAGTAAAATTGAATAAATAATTAAATTATTTATGTACATATATCTATTCTCCTATTATAAAGGGTCTAATACTTTCTGCCCATAGTTCCACATTATAAAATCTTAGCCGAGGTGAAGAAAATTGTTTAGCTCCACCGATCGTTTTATATATTGCACATAAAGTAAGAACTTTAACTTTGATTTAATGAGAAGATGAACGAAAAAAAGCCCAGCTAATTTAGTTCATGATCTCAAACACAATAAGCACTTCAAGAGCTCATTTAACAAATATTTTTGTTAATAATAGATTTTTTTTATTTACAATAATGCAACTATGAAAAATTGTAATTAAAAAAAGTATTATTTTTATTTTTTTTTTCTTTTATAAAAATATAATTAAAATATAATATTTATACTAATTTTTTTTTAAAATAAAATTATAAATATTATTTATTTATTTTTATTTTATTTTTTAAAAGGATAAATAAACTAGTTCATGAACTACTTAGTCTAATTCGTTTACAACTAAGCTAAGTTAAACTTAGCTTATATGAAATTTAGATGAATTGACCAAAGCTATATCTTACCTGAAATAAGCTGAACCAAAGTGAGATGCGCAAACTCAATTAATTTTACACCTCTAATTGCGCCATTGACTTAGAATATTCCAACTTAATTGGCATAAAAAGTATTTTCCATTTCAATTTGTGTTCATAACTATAGTATATGTAGGTAGCTGAGATACTGCTAGCTAAGGAGGTAATTTGACATGGACTAAACATTCTAGATATGTACAGAACTGGGATTGGTCGGTGGACGTTGAACCATTTAGAATCTTTCAAACAATTGGATCGAATAAGAATCTTTCGAGTCCAACATACATGGCACTATTAATAGTTGTAGCTAATGAAAGTTCAAGGTAAAGCGATTACATTTATCATTGTGTTTCAATATTGCACGTCCAAAAGAAACCCTACTAGTTGAAAGGTATTATCTGGGAACGATCGTATTTAAACAATGCTACCAAAATGATAATTTATTGTGGAGTATAGTCCTTTTCTTGAGTTGAGTCAGTTCAATATAATTAGATCACATTTATCGCTCCTGTACGACGGACAAGTTGTTCGAGTATCTAATATTGCAAATTGCAACATGATACCACATACGGACTAACGTTAGTTTTTCTTTTTGAAAAACCCCAAAATTAAAACAAAAAATTTATAATAACAAAAATAGTACTCCTAATACTAATTCATATTTTTTTCAATTCAAAATATGGTTGCTATTTTTGTTATTATAAGTTTTAGAGGTATTATTTTAGTTAATTTCTCAAAAAAAAAAAAAAAAAAATCTGGATCTAAAATTAGTTGATTAATATTTAAACGTAGGATGATATATTCAATTGAGATTCTTAATGAATTTTATGGAATTTAGAAGTTTATAAAATTTAGGTGTATTTATTTAAGATTTTTTAAGAATTTATAAAAATTTAGTTGTATTCAATTAAAACATTTTAAAAGTTTAAGTGTATTTAATTATTACTTTTTAAAAGTTTATGATAGTATATGGTATTCAAAATGTCAATGAATTTTAAAAACTTCACTCAATTAGAGACTTTTAAGAATTTAAAATTTTTTTTATGTATAAATAAAATCTACCAAAAGTAACATATTCTCCAATGAGATTTTTTTTTTAACTTTTCTCTTTAACCTCGTCCTTTTCTCTAGCTGAAGATTGCTTTTTTCATCTCTAGATGCTTCGGTGGAGAAGAAGAGGGAATTCTCGACAGTAAGGACGATATGGGTTCGAGAAAACTGGGTTCTAGATAAGAAGGTTGAGAGGTTGTCTTAATGTAAGTTTGTTAGTATACAAAATTGATTATTTTAATATAGACAATATATTTCTCTTATTTATTTATTTATTTTTCTTAGGAAAGTAAAAATGCACAATTTATTACAAAAATAAAATAAAATAATATATTTTATAGTTGATAACGACTTTGTAAAATTCAATATTACGGGTGTAGTTTTTTTTTTAATTTATTTTTAGAAGTACAAGAGCTTATTTAATGACGAACATTTTAATATTTAATTAAATTTGAGTTTTATATGCTTTAAATTATTAGTGTTATTAATTTGTATTTATTTCTTTCTCTATTATTTTTGGTTTATTGCATATACAATATGAAATAATTACATTGTTGATATTTTTTAATATTTTTTTATGTATTATATATTTATATTTTATTGTAAAACATAAATAATATGAATTTTTTATTTAAGTGTTGAATGTAAGAGTCCTTTAAATTTTACTTATTAATATTAAATTATTAACAGATTGCTAAAATGACAGGATATGAATTTTTTTTTTAAAAAAGTAAATTAAAAAAGGAGAAAGAAATTGATAATAAAAATATATAAAATTATGTAAAAATTACCGTATACAAGTCTTATAATAAAAAATTTAATATGATCTATTGAAATTTAAAAAGTTTATAAAATTTCAAATAAAGTTTTAAAAAATTTATATAAATCTATAAAAAAAAAAATTAGAATTTAAAATTCATAAAAATTTATAAAAATATAAATTGATTATACCCTTTGTAATGTGAAGGCATTGTCAGTACAGCTAAGATCGACCAGGTCACTATAATTTGAAATAGTTTTCTTAATAAATCTGAAGCGAACAACTAACAAGATATCTTCAATTGCGTAAAACAAATAGGAAAATTTTTGTAATAGTACTGTTACTTGCGTGTTAGGATTTTGTTTTACAGTTAACAAATTTATTTTATAAAACTCAAATAGTTGAAATTCGAACCTTACCTTCGACAAGTTATTTATTTGTGGTTCCAACAAAAATGTTAACAAGAAAATTAATAAACTATATATCAAATTACCATACAAACCTTTATTTTCAATAAAAACTCTATCACATCTACTCTATATACATAATTGTATAACTGTAAACTTGTGGTATAGGTAAATCACACTATATTAATTTAGTTTTCAAGTCATTTGAATTCATATAAAATTGTTAAATATAACAAAAACTCTTGGGTAAATGTATATGTTGCTAATTATTCAAATCTAACATTTAAGAGAGAAGAGAGAAGAGAGAAGAGGAGGTTAGGGTTGATTAGAATGCAAAAGTTGTGTTTATAAATAATACAAGCTAAGCTTTTTAAAGGCAAAATAAAGCAAATTAATGAAAATTACTAAGATAACCTTACAATAAAATATTAATTACTCTCATATTTTCCTTCAAACTCACGATGCGGCTACAAGAAGCATCGAGAGTTTGCCAACTAAGAAACGAAAGCGTTAAATAAGATGTGACTTGGTAAAGAAGTCTACAATTTGCACAAAAAAAAAAAAAAAAAGAAACAAAAGGCAAAATAATGATGCCTTGCTTGAGGTGGTGATGAGTAAAATGAAAATCGATCTCAATATGCTTGGTGCGTTCATGAAAATCGAGTTGTGAGCAATCTAGATAGCATTATAGTTGTTATTGCAATACATAAGATTGAGACGAGAGAGAAAAATACTCACATTTACAGGTAACCAATGTAACCAAACAATCTCTTTAGTAGTAAATATCATAGCACGATACTCTGCTTAAGTAGAAGATTGAGAGACAACAGTTTACTTCTTGCTTTTCCAAGAAATAAAAGAATCACCCAAAAAGATACAGAAAGCAATGACAGACTTGTGATTTGTGGGATCACGACCATAATCAGCATCAGAGTATGCACGTAGCTCAAAGGAAGATGTGGATGAAAGTAAGAGACTTTAGAAAGTAGTGTCCCGAAGATATTGCAAAATACGTAGAACGGCTGCCTAATGAATGGTAGTAGGAGAAGCAACAAACTGACTAACAATATGAACAATATAAGCAATTTTCGAACGAGTAATAGTAAGATAAACCAAGTTACCAACAATAGTTCGATAGAAGGTAGGATCTTGCAAATGAGTGCTATTAGAAGGAGAATATTGATTATTGTGCTACAAGGGGTATTAACAATTTTAGTATCAATAAGGTGAGATTGCTCCAAAATGTCAGCAGTATACTTAGATTGAGAAAGAAGATAACCTTTTTGAGAGAAGGCAACTTCAATACCCAAAAAATACTGTAGAGAATCCAATTCTTTCATTTTAAACTATCGGGCTAATTCAGACTTAAGCACTGCAATCCCATCAACATCATTACCAATAATAATCATATCATCAACAATAAAGAAGCAAAATTCGACCTGTAGTGGTACACTTAACAAAGAGAGCAGAATCATGATCATTGGAAGAAAATCCAAGAGTGGTAATAACAATAGATAACTTCTTAAACCATGCTCATGGTGCTTGTTTTAGACCATATAAGGCCTTCTAAAGCTTACAAACTTCTCCATGATTATGTGGTACACTAGGTGGGGGAACCATGTAAACTTCAAGTAAATCACCATTCTAGAAAGCATTTTTAACATTCATTAGAGATATACACCACCTATGAGTAGATGCAACTGCAATAAGTGTGCGAACTGTAGTTATTTTTGCAACATGGGAAAAAGTCTCTTCATAATCAATACCAAGTATTTGAGAGTATCCCTTTGCAATTACTTGGGACTTATGCCTTTCAATAGACCCATCAAAATGAAGTTTAATTTTATGTACCCAACGAGAACCAATAGCTAGTTTACCTGGTGACAAAGGTATCAAGACCCATGTGTTTGTTTGATGCAAAGCAGTAAATTCCTCAGCCATAGATTGCTATCAAAGGGGATCAAGGACTACCTCTTTATAGGATAATGGCTTAGAGAGACAATGAATAAATGCTAAAAATGAAGTGAAAGAAGTGGAATAAGAAGAGTAAACAAAATCTAGTAGTTTAGTAGACTTATGAGTGTGCTGAGGATAGCGAAGAGGATCCACAATTTTTGAAGGAGCTTGGGCAACTGCAAGAGGAGGGAAAACATCAGAAGTGTCAAGCTGAAGTGTACCAGCATCTTTAGAATTTGTAGTTGGAAAAACTTGTGAAGAAGACCATCGATATGGCAAGAAAAAGGATCAATATAAATAAGATCTGATTTGGTCAAATTGTGAACAGTAGTAGGAATAGAAAAGAAAGGTATATGCTCAAGAAGATAACATGAAGAGATACATATAGTTTTTGTAAAGTTTGATCAAAACAACGATATTTCTTTTGCCTTTCACACAACCAAGAAAAACACAAATGACAAAGCGTGACCATAATATGGCACATTCTACAAGAGGACGAAGGACAAAACAAGTAGACTAAAGACTCTAAAGGAGGAATAGTTGGGAGTATGTCCATATAGTTTTTTAAAAGGAGACAAACTTGAAGTGATAGATGATGGGATCTTATTGATTAAGTTGACCGCAGTAAGAACTGCTTTTTTCCAAATCTCATTAGGAACTGAAGATGACAACAGAAGAGAACGAACAGTTTCAAGAATGTGCCTATGTTTCCTTTCAGCAACACCATTTTGCTCAAGAGTGTCAGTATAAGAAGTTTGGTGAATAGTTTCATCTAAAGCAAGCAAATCACAAAATTTTTTGGAAGTATATTTACCACCTAGATTACATCTAAAACACTTAATAATAGTAAAATGTTGTATTCTTACTAGAGCTCTAAAGTTATTATAAGTATCAAAGAAATCATAACGATATTTCATAAGGTATACCCAACAAAAACAAGTGTCATCATCAATAAAAGAGACATAGTATTGAGATCCTCCTTTTAAAACAACAAGAAAAGATCTCCACACAGCAGAATGAACTAAATCAAAATGTGCAACTGAATAAGAAATACTTATATTAAAAGGTAATGCAAAAAATTTTGCAAGTTTACAACCACTACAATCAGAAATATCATGAGTTTGTAAACTTTCTAAGGTTCCAGTAGAAGCTAGGAATCGTAAACGGGAAGCAGAAACATGACCAAGACATGAATGCAATAAATAAAAACTAAAAGATGAAGGACACAATTGAAAAGAAGAAAGATCCACACTAGGAGCTGCAAATTCTGGTAATCTCAGCTCGTTCAAAACATATAATTCCTCCCGCCTACGACTTGTTCCAAACAGCTTTTGGAATTGCAGATCTTACATATGACAAAAAGTAGAAGAAAAGGATACTTAGCAACCAGAATCACAAAATTGACCAACAGATATAAGGTTTAGTAAAAGCTTAGGAATGTAGTAAACATTGTGAAGAGATAAATGAGAATTGACAACAAAACCAACACCTGCTAATGGCATAGGAGTACCATCAGCAGTCATGACAGTACAGATGATGTAGGACACAAAGAAGCAAAAAAATTTTAATTAGGAGACATATGGTGAGAAGCTCCAGAATCCAAAACCCAAGTTGATGAGGATATACTTGAAGAACTAGAGAGGGACTGACCTATGGTAGAAAAGGTAGAAATAGCATGCGACTGCGTATCAAGAAACCTTTGAAACTGCTCGGTGAGGGCAACTAGTGTAGAATAAGAAGATGAGGCTAAAAGCTCAAAGGATTCCAATGGAGGTACGACTACTGCAGTTAGGGTTGTGATTGATTGCCAAATTGTAGAGACCTGAATTGGTGCTTTTGTTGAAACTGATGTGGTTGTGATTGATTGCCAAACTGATGTGGTGCTCGATTCAATTTATGACATTGAGCTTTATAATGACCCTTTTCTTTGCAAAAGCTACGAGTATCAAATCTAACCTTTGTATAAATCTTATTCCCATAATGAGTAGGAGGTTAAGAAAAAGTTGCAAAAATAGAAAGATTAGGAGTTGGAAGAATTCATTTTCCTGCTTGAGACTTAAGGCGTATTTCATCAGCCAAAAGCTCACTGACCAAAAAATCAAAACGAAAGTGGGCTACGGTGCAGAATGGAACCATGAAAACCCTCAAAATCATCACGAAGTGCCATTAAGAATTGAACCAAGTATTGTTCCTCTCTACGAGCAATATAAGTGACACAAGCTCGAAGTTCTATTGATTCTATTAGAGTCAATTGATTCCAAAAGGTCTGTCATTGCTAAATAAAACTCTTGAATACTCATGTTTTTCTATTCAATAGCTCGAATATCTTATTTTAATTGATATTGCTTTGCAAAGTTTGATTGTGTATATAGTCTTGCAAGATGTTCCCAAACTTCCTTCGTTGTATCATAGTTTGCTAATTGGGTGCCTATTTATCCAAGTAATAATTTTTGAATTATCTACTTACTAAGTAATTAGTAGGGTTGCATAATCAGTCTTTTCTATTATAGGTTTATTCACAATTTTAGATACATAACTCCACATTTTTTTACCTTTGAGAAATTTTTTCATCAAATAACTCTAATACAAATAATTCTTTCCATCTAACTTCATACTAATTGACTGTAGCGAGTCATCTTTACCACTAGTCATTGCAAAAATAAAACCAAAAAGCTTCGAAATTGCCAAATCAAATAAAAAAAATTCTAAAATTGTAGTTCGAACATAAATATTCAGAAATAGAAGAAAATATCTATCTGATACGAATGACAAGACTCGTGAAACTGTGCTTGAATTTACAGCTACTTAAATAACTATGCTTTGATACCATAATAATTATTCAAATCTAACATTTAAAAGAGAAACAAGAGAAGAGAGAAAGAGGAGGAAAAGAGGAGGTTAGGGTTTATTAGAATACAAAAATTGTGTTTGTAAATAATACAAGCTAAGCCTTTTAAAGGCAAAATAAAGCAAAATAACTAAAATAACTAAAAGAACCTTACAATAAAATATTAATTACTCTAATATATGTATATTTAAGAGGATAATTTTCTTTATCATCAAGAGAAGTATTCCACTATTGTTAAAAAAAGAAGAAAAAAACGGATTCTCTATGATAACAATTTGTGTCGTAATTCAATTGATCGAATTTAACACAAATCAAATTAAATTTGGACCTAAACTCACTCTCACGTGGTCGCATCCTCTTTCTTATCCTCACTTTTCTCAATCATGGTGTATAAACTCATGCCCTGCATATTATTATTCATGTTGTCTAACCACCATATCTTTTTATCTTTATCTTTTGTTGTCTAGCCAATTTGCCGCTCTCTCTTAATTTTTAATATCTTTTTAATGCTATTTTTACTATTATAGATTTTTAACGTTTGATTTTCTAACATAAGCTTTTAGTAGTACCCATAGATTTGGTTTTAAATACGGATATTCTCAAAGAGATTTTTTGTTGTTGTTATGATAATAACTCACACTTATTTTAAATAATACACCTCATGTAAGTTGCTGTATAAGAGCTTGACAATATATAATGTTTGTTGATTGAGTTTTAGTGATATTAAACAAATTTTTTTATATATAAAAAATCAATTAACTATAAAAAAAAAAAAATTAATTTTCAATTCATTTGTATTTAATTAATATTTGGACTTATTATTATTGGCTCGTATTAAATTCGATTTAAAAAGTTGAACTAATCGAAGTTAAGCTAATTTGCATCATCACAAACTTGGCTAGCACTCACTAATTAATAACCACCCCTACTAGCATTGGCAATCACTAGCAGAACATATGTAGTTCAAATGAAAAGGATTACAAAAAAAACTTTAAAAACATAACTATAACGCTTAATCTAACACGTGTGTCACAAATCAATGGATGTTTATTTCTAAAAATAACGTCTAATCTATAATTAGAGAGGTTTGCACGTTCTATCTGTTAAGACTCTGATGATATTCGACAAATATACAAAGTTTAAATTCAAACCAGCATATTTTACACAGATACTTATAATTTTAATTAAAAAAATCTATAATTAAAGTGTTAAATAGGCCAATGAGTTTTGGTTAAACCGGTAACTTATAATTCTAACATAAATAATGAGTTGTAATAATTATTATTATTATTATTTGCTACATAGGCCATGACGTAATAATCCCATAAATTTACTCTGTGAATTTGTACGGAAACCATTGACCAAAAAAAATTTGCAGGTAAACCCGCCAGCGCATATAGGTCGGTCCAATCCCTAGGCAAGTTGAGTTGCCTGGCTTCTGTGCTTACATGGTTGATAGGTAGAAAAAGGAAAGCAACATTTCAATGCATTATTGGTTACTTTGCTTAGACTATTCTACTTTTATAATTTTATTCCTCTAAATTATGAAAAATAAAATCTACTTATTCAATTTTACGTTGAAGCTAAAATTTTATTTGAAGAATAATAATATTATCTTAATTTATATATAATTAAATTATTTTTAAAATAATATATTAATTATATATAAAATATATATATTTAATTTATATGTATTTTATAAATTATGAGTATTATATATATATATATATATATATACATACGATTAATATATTATTTTCGAACTAACGTAATTATATACGTACATTATATTATTTAGGTTTAAACTCAAACTCCTAAAGCTTTAATGCCAAATTTGAATTAACTTCTTAAAGCGCAGCTAGTGTACTTATAAATTATCTTGCATAGTATAATAATATATGTTTTTTTAAATTAAGGATTCCAACTCTATCATTATAATTTGTATATGCGTTCATACTAGTATGTCAGTATCATTGTAATTTTTACATATGTTTATGTTAGTATGTGAGTATCAAACTGTTACGACAATAAAAAAAAATTGGTGACTGCGACTTTAAGCATAGAGAAGAGTATTATCTATTAAACATTATCGATTATTAATTTCATACAATAATAATTATTTGTCTATTCAATTTTTTTGAATTAAATAATACATGGTGTAATTTGAAATGAGTGAATAATGAGTCTTATATTATGTTTGTACTATATTTTGGAGTTTCATAAACAATTATTCTTACCTCTGCATTTTGAAAATAGACTTAACTATTTTATTGGTCATTAGATTTTAACTAAATTTATACTTAAGTTCTTAAATTTTTAAATTTTATAATTTAATCTCCAAACTTTAAAATTTTACACATATGTCCTTAAACTTATAAATTTTATAATTTAGTCCCAAAACTTTTAAAAATTTACACATAGATTTTTGACTCAAAATTTTATAACCTATATGTGAATTTTAAAAATTTACGGTCTGAATTATAGGATTTAAAAGTTTAGAAATTTATGTGTAAAATTTTAAAAATTTAGAAACTAAATTGTAGAATTTAAAAATTTGAAGATATAAATGTAAATTTAGTTAAAATTTAACGACTAATAGTATAATTTATCCTTGAAAATATTTAAATAAATCTCTTTAATTTGTTGTCAAATTCTAAACAAAATTATTTAAAAGAGAGGGAATTTTCGTCACGTTTTATACTTCAAAGGAAATTTAAGGGTATACTGCCCTTTAGATACCTAACATTAGGCTTATTCTACACAAAAAGTATTTGAGTTAAATTTTTTTTTTTTCACATAAAGATATCCAAAGTTTTATTTTATTTACATACTTATGTCTTTTTGTGATTAAGGCTTATTACATGAGCTAATTAATGTTAATTAGCTCATATCACACTTATTAAATTGTGACACGTAAAAAAATTAACTGATATAACAAGCTTCGATCTCAAAAAATACTTAAGTGTAAATCAAATAAATATATGAGCATTTTTTTTTGTAGGGAAAAATAATTAAAATATTTTTATGTAAAATAGGTTTAAATTTAAATAACTCAAAAATTATTTAGCCAAAATTTAATACCACCTCCGCCTTGATAATGATATAGATTTAGACAAATAATGGAGTAACGTTCAATTCACCTAGTACAAAGGCTTGCTATATGGAGTGAATTGAACCATCAATTATAATTAAATTTAAGTGTATAGTGTAATATATTTTATAAATATAATTTTATTTTTAATTGTATTCTATATATGATGTACATGATTTTTTTATAACATAAAGAAAATAAATTCAACGGCATGGCAAAAACAATGTCAATTTTAAAATAAATGAATAACTGCAATTATATATGATGTACATGATTTTTTTATAAGTGTATAGTGTAATATTTTTTATAAATATAATTTTATTTTTAATTATATTATACATGATGTACATAATTTTTTTATAACATAAAAAAAAAAATTCAACGGCATGGAAAAAACAATTTTAAAATAAATGAATAACAGCAATTAATGAAATCACAAAAAAATTAAATAATAAAAAAAAAAAACATAACTTATTATTATTTGTTATTGCAATGTCAATTTTAAGAGAAGTGGACTACATTGCTATAAAAAAATATTTTTTTTCTTTTTTGAGCAATCTAAAAATAGCTAGAGAACCTAAATATCATATAGAAAAATGTTAAATTTGTACACATATTTACACTAATAATAATTATGGTGTGTATGTGACAATTTTTTTTTAAATAAAATGAATAGTGTTTTAGTTATTTTATCAAGTAATATATTATAATTAATATAAATGTGAATTTGTGTGTCTAATATTTCTCTAATTATAATACCTAATTTAAAGTGATACGACAATTACTAATTTAGTAAATATAACAAGCCTTAATCTCAAAAGATACTTAAGTGTAAACCAAATAAATGTATGAACATTTTTTTTGTAGAGAAAAATAATTAAAATATTTAGGAAACTTCTTGTGATTCAGGTGATAAGACTTCCAATTTCTCTACCATGAACCTAAATTCGAATCTCATCTAGGTATGTGAGTGTATTTTTTCTTTATTAATAAAAAAGAATGGGACTTTAGAGCCACTTTTTAAAAAAAAAAAAATAAAATAATACCTAATTTAAAGTACTCACATTTATTTCTCCTTCTAAAGATTTTTTTATAATACACTTAAAACTTTCATTAAATATGAATTATAATTACAGTATGAGACAACAAGTACTCTAAAAAACACATTACAACTCTAATATCACAGTTAAAATACATCAATAGCTGTATGCTCAATTTTTTTTTGAGCCAATATGAAGCTCTCCTTGCAAAGATAAACAAACTAAATTATATACATCACGAGATGTCAAGGTATTGGACCAGTCGGTTCGTAGTAGCCTCTCAATCAATTTCCCAAAGCGTGGGCACTGGGCAATTGCATACATCTTGATTTGTGATAAAAGGCAGGTCCTCATATTCCGTTATTCCAATTTCGAACTTCTATCCACACAAAGGAGAAATACACATAAAAAAAAACAGAATACTTATATTCCAACTTTTATCAATAAAATGATATATATATATTTTTCTATATTAGAGTAATATTGAAATATTAGGTATAACAAAAGAAACATGGAAACACTTAATAAATTAATGTAGAAGAGAAAAAGATGTAGAAACTTAAAAAAGATAGGAGTTCAGAGATATTTGAGCTTATGTCTTTCATTAGATATACTCGCTCTCTTTCTATTTGTACTACAGTTGTATTGAAATTGTTTTTGTTTGATATATAAATGACCAAATTATTCAACTGATTTTATTTTTAACCTCTCAGTAAAAAAAATGTTATTTTTTTTTAAATTAAAAAATATATGTTTATTTAAGTTATAAAAAAATAAATATATATTTTTCTTTTTTCAAAAAAGATTAAAAATAAAACTCTATATATAAAAAAAAAAATTATGACATATAATTTAAAAAAAATTACCAATAAAAGGTAGACGTTTCAATACAATAAGGCCCAAGTTTGTAGGCCGAAAGCAAAAAATGAAATAAAAATCTAAATTTTTATTAGGCCAATTCTAATTGCATTTCAAATCAAATGGGTTTCCTAGCACATATCCTTAGGGTATTGTGTGTTTTTTCACTTGTGTCTTTTGCTATATAAAAGTTTACTTCTTTTTTTGTTTTTGTTTTTGTTTTTGTTTTTAATCTAAATGCTTAATTCCTAAGATTTTTAAATCAAAATTCATAATTTTTACCGAAAATTTAATAATTTTATTTTCTTTGATATTTTATTCTTTTGATATTTTTAAAGAATTTCTTTTAATTTTTCAAAGATGCTGTCTATTTTCTTTTATTCTTGTGTTTTCTAAATATTTTAATTTTTATTTTAAAGTGTCTATTTGTTCTTGAAATAATATTATGTTGTTCATTTTTGTTTCTATACTTGCTAAAAATATTTTTGTAAAATTTTTTTCAAAATCTTTATTATTTTCAGTATTTCGAATTAAATTAAATAATTTCTTTAAATTAGAAATTTGTGATAGTGTAAGCATTTTTTATTCTTAATAAGTTTTTTTATTTATGATGTAACCAAGTTAATTCTACGTTCCAATTGAAAAGTATTTTATAAATTATTATCTGTGTTATTTTTTTTGTAATCCTTTAGTTACTTCACTACAAGAAAAAAAGGGTTTTAGATATAGTTGTTACTTGTACCTAAAAGGTTTTAGGTACGATTGTCTTTACACTTGGATCATACCAATAGCCACTGTTGCCATAGGTTCATCTTATAAAAAAATTTCAGTATGGTTAACAACCATACCTATAAATTTTAGTAACCATACCTAAAAGTTTATAGACACAGTTGTTAATGGTACCTATATAGTTTTAGTTACATTTAACAACCGTACCTAAAATACCTATAAATTTTAGTAACCGTACCTAAGAGTTTATAGACACAGTTGTTAACGGTACCTATATAGTTTTAGGTACAGTTAACAACCGTATCTAAAAACTTTTAGGTACGGTTATGTATAGTTTTATATCTTTTAGGTACGGTTAACAATTGTATCTAAAAGTTATTTTTTTAATATTATTTTTCGGTACTAATTTTTTTAACCTATTTGTATGCCCTGCTCATTTGAGACTATACATGCTCATTTTAGAATTTGATTAGAAATTCATATATACACACACACACACATACAATGATATATATTTCATTAATAAAAAACACAAGCATATATGTCACTTAATTACATCAATAATATTAAAATACACGAGCTAATGCCACTAACCAAAACCAACTATGTATATATATAAGTTAAATCTAATTAATATCAAAATGTTAATTATATAATTAACTAGCTATTGCATGTGTCTAATACTATCAATAAAAAATTGACATACTTCTCTTTGATAAACATGGAAGTTCTTTCCATGTGTATGATTTCTTTTCTGCATACTAAAAAAATGTAATTAGATATATAGTTATAAGAAACTACAAGATAGTTAATATGATGATTTAAAAAACTTATATTAAACTAGCTATTAACATAAATTATATGTACATGCATGCATTGTTTTTTTTAACTTTCTAGTAGTGATCCAGACTTTCTTGATTGATATAATATCTCTCATATATCTGACCATGAAAAAACTACACTCAATACCATTATTTTGAATAGGTGCCTACAAAAATATATAGGACAACATAAATGTATAATTAATTAATATTCACTAACTTAACTAAATATTTACTTGTAATTAAAAATATAATGTATAATAAATAATAAATTAATATTAATTTTAATAAGCCAAAAATTAGTTGGTACCTTAAACGAACTTGATATAATGAAAATATAATTTTGTTAGCAGTCAAAGCATTGATAATCTAAAGTTTATAGTGCCAATACACGCAAAAATAATTAATATGATGTACAAAGGATAACACTCACATAGATCAAAGGAGAATTTCTCAATCCTGTCTGGAGTGCCATCAAGGATCAACCCAGGTCTTGTGTTATAAATTAAACAGATTTATGGGAAATCAGTAACAAAAAAAAAATAGTCCTTTTCACATTTTAAGCATCAATATATCATATATGTCATATGAATCCTTTGTACATCTAGTAAAAAAAAATAGCATATTTACCGAGGGGACTCATTTCATCCAATCCCTCTGAGTGAACAACTAATGCCCTTTTCATGCCAAATTGTTGCAAAGCTTTAGCCATCTTTGAGACCTAAATAACATAACAGAGTTACGAATCCAGCTTTATCCGTAAGCATATTCACAGTAACCATTCTTTTTCAAGCTCTTAATCTGGTTCCAACAGACTCCACAATTTACCAAAAAACACACTTTATGCCAATCGGGCCATCGAAGCTTTCATAAATATTAATAATAATACAATCTTTATTGCTGGATGAATGATCGGTGCCATCATAAAACCAATTCCTACTTCATTCACACACCTTGTTACAACCTGTTTTCAAGATAATAACAAATTTAATAAATATTTGGAAAGTAATTTTTAAAGAAAAACTTCAGTAGTTTTTTCACATTCAATGAAGTGATTAGAAAAGACATCAAAATATCAAAATTTTCAAGATCATTGCTAGAATGTTCTCTATAGCACATGGCTTGGTTGCTGATGAATACTATTTTGACCTACTATTTGTTATGTTTTTAAGTATTTATTTTGCATTTAATTTCGATATAATCTTGTTTTGGAGGGTATTCTATTGTTTTGTAGGTCAAAGTAGGTTTGAGAAGAAATGTGGAAAAAGAGAGTAAAAATGAAGCAAAAAGTGTTAAAGAATATAAGCCTTACATTAGGTGCCATTCACTATGTAAGGGGGACAAACAAAAGCTTAGGAACGTAAGCTTTACATCGAGAATCAGCAAATTATGTAAGGGCATTTACATGGCATTACAACAACGCGCGTCGATGTATAGAAAATGTGTGCCGCTGCGCGTGTACTTGGATTTTATTTCCAGCCTTTCAACCCCAACACACACACACTCTAAAACCCTAACATATAAATACCCATTTTTAACACTCCCCACAGATCCAGAGTGAACAATAGCATGAACAGTGCCGATTCTTCTTCTTCTCCACATTTTTGAGAAAGGGATTACTCCATTAATGCTCCTCCATTGAAGCTCCATCAACAATCTTGAAGAAGGTGACCATCCAACATCAAGAGCTTGTTTCAAGAGTGGAAGTGGGGTATTTTATTGTTTATAATCTCTTTTCTCTTTAAGAACTCATAGAATGTTATTTGTAATGGAAAATATTGATTTGGATTCTATTATGAGTAGCTAAACTCTTTGTGTGTGGAATTTTGGTAATGTGACCATGAATGGATGATTGTTTGTGTGGATTATTTTATATTAAAGTAATTTATTTCATGTTCATTGTTCTTAACACTTATGTTCATTAATTACGTTTGGCCAATTTAATTTATGAATGTATGGAATATTTTAGGGTTGAGTTTTAGAAACATTATCTAAATTCAATTGGGCATTTTTGAGCATGAGCCTAATTTAAGTAAATTGATTTGTCTTGAATTAGGTGATTAAATTATTTTCCTAGGTTTAATGCTAATTAACTAATTAATGGTCCGGATCAAAGAAGCTAATTAGTTGATTAAGGGAAAATCGCCATTGATTTGAGATTTCTAGGGTTGGTGAAAATAATCATTAAATTCTACTTTTTTATGCTTAATTGTGAAAACCACATAAATCAATCTATCCATGATTAGTTAACTAGCTAATTTTCCCACACTCGTTCATCTCATCGTTTCGGTAATATTTTCACGCATTCACTTTATTTGTTTTAAGAATTTAGAATTTTAGAAACCGTTTACAAAACCAACTTTGATAGAGTGTTTAGGATTTATTTCTTTGCTAAGTTTTAGATTACATTTAACTCTTTTAAAAACTACCGCAATTCCTTTGAGAGACGATCTTGGGAGTATACTTGTCGCTTACTATAAGTGACTCGTGCACTTGCGAGCTTTTACAAATATAAAATTTGGTTATCAAGTTTTTGTGCATCAGTTGCTCATCTTGCTGATCACAAATTATAAAAATTGAGACAAATAATTGCCTTTAGTATAATTTCAAATAACCACAATCTCAAGAGCAGACACAATAAACGAAAAGAAAAAAAATCGAGGTTCTATTTCAGTTTAGGGTTTCTATATGCTTAGGGTTAAGGCATTACGCATGTGTCTCTTGCTATCCAATAAGCTTCAAAAAACACAAGAAATAAAATAGCTATAAAATAATTTGTGTCCGAAAACATATATCAATCTATTTAAAAAAAAGGTACAAACCTCTGAGTCAAGGTTAATATTTACTCCAAGTTCTTCTAATACATCAGCACTTCCACATGCCAGAACTTGAACGGTTGCCTTACTGCAAAATAGACACTAGCTTAACCATTCTTTCATTGCTTATTTATGATGTGCAAATTATAGTACTTGCAAGTGTACGAATCACTCGTAGCAAGTGATAAGCAAACCTTCGAGGTCGATCTCTTAAGGAATTACAATAATTTTAAACAATCTTTTTCTTAATCTAATTAGAGTCCTAAAACAACTAAAATACTAACTAAATAAAATTCTAGTAATACTAAAACTCTAAATAGTTAGAATCATAAATCTAATAAAATTGTAAACAAAGTTGGATTTGAGAGCATGATCAATGATGGTGAACAATTAAAGAAAACAATAATGCAAACTTTGAATAAACTAAAAAAGGTTTCAAATGTCAATGGATGATGTATGGACGTTTAGTTTGGTTGACCATGCTTACATCGAAAAGTTATAGTGAATTAACATGAACGTTCTAATAAATAAATATTATCGACTTTCCTTTTAATTACGAAAATTCTTACGATCGGGTAATTCTCTTTGTTGATTAACTAATCAATATCCTACGATTGGGTATATCAAATAGCAATCAAATTATGTATAAGAAAAAATATGCCAATTAAACCAATGCCATGACTAGGCTATCAATTTGAAGCTTTGATTAAGTTTTTCAACAATGTGATGTTCCTAAAACTAAATTCTCAGATTTTTTAATCTATTTATGAACCTTAAATTGGCTCCTGAGTATTCACAAATAAATCTCTAAACAAACTCTTAATCAAAAAATAATATTTACTTATTTTGCTATTAAAACATTCACCAAAATAAATCTAGCAAATATGGCAACATAAACTAAACATCTATAGTTAAATTTAGCCAAACATGTTTAGATTAATATTCATAGATAAATATAATCTAACATACATTCTAGAGAGGAAAGAAGAAGAAGAAATATGTAACAAGCAACCTAAATCTAGATACCACAATTGGCTTGGATGATGTTTCCTTCCCCAAGAGCTTGATCTTCAATCTTAAAAGGCTTTTTGTCTCCTTTAGATGTGCCTCTCTTGCCTCCCTAGGATGTGGCAAAGCTCCAAAATCTAGTTTAGTTTTGTAGAAAATCGTCCTCAAATTGTGTGAAAAATTGTATGTAATGCTAAAAATGTAAGAGGAATTTTATACATGTAAGGGTTGTACAAAATTGGGATTCTCTAAAAATATAAGCGTGTCGAGGCACAACTTTTTAACCGCTGCGACACAAGTCAAAAATTGCCCCTTACAGAAATCAGAGAGTAGCGCGCCGCAGCGCACAAAAACCTCCGCCGAGGCATAGCTGATTTTGTAACCCTTACAAATTGGTTGATTTCTGATGTAAGGCTTACATGCCTTAGTCTTGTTTTCCTCCTAGGTTGTTATTTGAGTGTTCCAACTTTGTCCCATCTTCGTGTTCTTACATTATTCATCTCTTTTGAAGCTAAAAATACATGAAATACATAAAAATATATCGTGATTTTGAATTGATAAATTTATGTAAATAATTAAATAAAAGAGTTATAATCAAATCTATTTGTCACAATTAAGCACAATAAATCACAGAATATTAGTACTTTTTAAGCACTCATCACAATCTCCAACCAGCTTTTGCTAGTCTCTAAGCAAGTGAAACGATCTAAAAACTAAAAGAAAAATAAATAAACTAAACTAGAGTAACCTAAATCACTACCGTAGCTTATCACGGTTGCATTTAGCATATGAAACAAACCTTTAAACCCCTAGGTGGCCCTAGTGGACGAGTTATAGTCTCGTGAGGATTTTTAGTGATGATACCCACAAACATCCTAACAAACAAAATAAACTAAAACAAGTTACGAACAAATAAAACTATTAACTTAAATTAATAAAATTTCTCATGCTTTAGTTTCTTTACAGTTCATAATTAAGTTTTATACATAATCATGTTTAACCTCTTAACATACATCAAAGTCTATCATGCAAATCAAATTCATATTGTTCATCCATATCCCAATGCTCCAACATATTCATATCAAATTTCCTAAACTATTTCCACCTCCCACCTCCACCTCCACGTTTATCATCATATAATTTGATTTTCATCATCTCTATGTGAAGTCTATATTATGACACCTGCACTTAACATTTTTCAACTTATTGTTGTATTTGGTACTTATTATATTTCTTTTGTTATATTATAATTTATTTGCTAAACAAGACATGTGAGAGTTTTCTATATTTTTATTATAATAGTAGCTTGTAGACTTGTAATTAAAAGCCTGCTTGTTGACTGCTAATGTTATTTATAAAGTTTAATTTTTTTTATTAGTTATCTTTGTTTACTCAAAACAAAAGATTATTTTTATATTATAAAATTTTATTTAGCATTTTTTTTTTCAAGTAAAAAAGATGATTTTATCTTTTGGTAATAAATTTTTTCTGTTAAAATTATAGTTTTACTAATTAACAAATTTAATTATTATTAAATTTGTTAAAGATTAGAAAATGCAAACAAAGAAGAGAGAACAAATCAAATTGTTATGGTTGGATAAATCTTAACACCAATTGGTTGAATACTTTTTTTTTTTATAGTTTATTTATAAGATTATAGAATGTGTGAAGCAGGTAACCAAAATTTAGTATAAATAAAAATTTTGAATAAAATAAGTTGAATTTACAATTTAAAAATAATGTGAATTGTTTTATTTTTAAAACAATTATGCCTCATTATGCATGCATAATTTTTGTAATAAATTTTTCATTTATTATAAAATGTATTTTACTTAATACATTTTAGTTACAAATATATTATTATAAATGTATAAACAATACCTGGAAAAAAATGCATATTAGAAAATAATATTTTTGTGAGAAAACTTTTTTTAGTAATTATTATTAGGCTATATAACATCTATGGTCCCTTAACTTTTACTTATTCTATACTTTAGTCTCCTAACTTTTTAAATTTGACAATTAGTTTAACTATTAATTTTTTGTAAAATTTAACGTCTACTTTTTTTATCTTTTTTTTTTTCCCTTTTTTTTTTAACAAATAAATATTTATAAAAACCCTAAAACTATCAAATTACTCCAAACCTCTTTTTTTGTTAAAAAAATGAAGGAAAAAAAAAAAAAAAAAATTAGTTGTTAAATTTTACAGAAAATTAATAGTTTGACTAATATTGTCAAATTTAAAAAGTCAGAAAACTAAATGTAAAAAAAAATAGTTAAAGGACCAAAGTATAAAATGAGTAAAAATTAAGGGACCATAGGTGTTGTTCAGTTTTATTATTAAGAAGTTTATGATTAATGCATGTAGATAATTCAAAGATAGTAAATTTCCTTAAAAGTAATATTATTACTGATAAATGGAAGTTATTTGTCGCAAATACTTACTTTTAGTGACAAAATAACATTTTGTAACTAAATATTGTCACTAAAAATATTTTCTTTTGTAGTGGTTATTAGATATCTAAATTTTTGGGCCAAATATTTGAAGATTTTCACCCCTATATCCGTGCACATAAAGAGAGCCTTATTGCTACATTAACTTACCTCTCAAAGTAAAGCAAAAGTTATATAAAACATTTCTTATAATCTTATGATAAATTTTCTGGACAAGTGGCTTTGGTTAATTCGCCAATGTATCTCAAGAGTAACATATTCGATCAATGTTAATGGTAGTGTTGTTGGAAACATATCTGGCCTTCTTAGGCACGCGAAAGGGGATGGTCCAAAAAAGAGGTTAATGCGGCTAGATCTGATAGCAATTAGTGCCATAATTATTACATATAATTAAGGCAAATAATAAATGCTAGCACAGAAAGTCTACACCTAAAAACCTACCCAAAGATATACAATGACTTAAAAAGATTTGATGAAGATTTTAAGTTTTTATTTTGTTTTTTTTCTTGTTTAATTTTCATTATAAATACCTGTAGGTTGAAGTTCTCAGCATCAATCAATTTGAAATCAATTCCAATATTACCTTAGAATTTATCTATGAGAATTCTATCAATTTCCTTCATTTGAGACGTAAGTTAGAATGAAATCTAGTAACCCACTGCGTCAAGTGGTATCAGAGCCTTCCTCTGTATCAGGCAGAGCTTTCCTGATTATCATCATCGTTCAACACCATCCTTGCATCATCCAAATCATCCTATCTCATCTTCAATTACTCCACTTATTCCAAAAAAAAAATATAGAAATCATTAGACCATATTACCACTTACAACCAACATCCAGCTATACGTAACAAACACCCACAAAAAAAAAATCCTCCCAATAAGTGCTCCATCATATTGAGAGGTTACTCCTTCACACAAGAAATTTTCATCACAAATATTTCAGATTTACAACAATATTTAAGAGTGTTTCCATATCCTATCTTCTTTGAAGAAAAAAAAAAAGCATAGTAGAGTAGGGAAGCTTGAAGAAGAGAAGAAGTGAAAATTAAATAAGCATGGGAAGAGGGGAAAAAAAAGAGAGAGAGAGAGAAGAAAGAAAGAAAGAAAGAAAGAAAGGAAAAAGGAAAAGGGAAAAGGGAAAAGGAAAAAGAAAAAAAGAGAAAAGGGAAAAGGAGAAAAAACAAAAGAGAGAAAGAAAAGAAAGGAAAAAAGAAAAAAAAAAAAAAAAGAAGAAGGTAGTGTCGGCAACAAAAAAAGTTAATATTTTTTTTATCATTGTTTAAGAAAAAAAATGTCTGATAGTGAATCTATACGTCAAACTCCAATAGTAGAGAAATATGCAGCAAAAGAGTCAGTAGATGCTCTTGCTAGACAAATACAAAATTTAGAAGCATTATTCAAAAGACATTTTCAAGCTTTGGAAGCAATTTTGACTCAACGTCTTGGTGGACCAAACATCAATAATGAACTTCTAATTCATAGACCAGCTGAAGTCAATCCACAGAGAGAACATGATAATTTTTGAGGTAATTGTAGAAACCTCAGAAATAACGTTGTTCTAGATGAGGACTCCAGTGATGATAATGAGTTGCTAGTTCCACTAGAAGATAACCATGGACCTCGACAAAATGACTATTACATGAAGATAGAGATATCGCAATTCAATGTTTGTTTGTAATCGAAAGAATTCCTTGATTGGTTAGCTGACGTAGAAAAGTTCTTTGACAATTGGGAAACTGAAGAACACATGAAGGTCAAATTGGTGGCCTACCAACTCAAAGGAGGTGCATTAGCTTAGTGGGACAAATTGTAAACGACACGCATTCGGTAAAACAAAGGCAAATTTCGAAGTTGGCGACGAATGAAAAAGTTTATGATTGAACATTTTTTACCGTCTAGATTATGAGCAAATACTTTTCAGTCGTTATCAACACTATCGTCAAGGATACCGTATAGTGCAAGATTATGTTACTGAATTTCACAAGCTTGCAGCTCGAGTTGATATCCGTGAATCTGAAAATCAAAGAATTTCAAGATTCATAGATGGTTTGCATGCCAACATACAATATGAGGTCTACAAGCAATCTCATGAATACACTTGCTAGTGCTATTCAACTTGCCTTGAAAATAGAGGCATAACTCGATAGAAGAGTAGCATGTAGTCCTATATCTTCACAGTCTTTAGTATTTGTACCAAGATCCTTACCAAATAAGGGAAAGATAGTAGAAGGAGTACGGTGATGATGCACCAAGACTGAAACCACCCACTGGTCAACTCGCTACACGTCCGCAACAAGAACCAACAGCTAACTAAATTTCTTCTAACAACCCTTATGCAGTATCTAGGGGAAATAAGTGTTACCGATGTGGACAAACAGGGCACAACTCTCACCAATGCCGTCAAACTAGGCCAGTGAACTTAGCCATTCATGATGATAACTTTGAGAGAAACGATGATTACCATGAGGGAAAAGACTTTGCAAAACAAGAAGAAGAAGATCCAGAAGGTATTATTCATGAGGATGAAGGACTATCTTTAGTAATAAGAAGGTTAATGTATATCCCAAAGAAAGAAGAATACCCACAACGACACAACATCTTTAAAACAAGGTGTACAGTTAATCAACAAGTGTGTGATCTCAACATTGATAGTGGCAACAGTGAGAACATTGTTTCCAAAATCATGGTTGACAAGCTACAATTGAAGACACACAAACATCCATTCCATACTGTATTGGATGGATTAAAGATGTTGGCAAAACGAGGGTAACAGAACAATGCCTTATTCCTTTTTCAATTGTCAAATATAAGGATAAGGTCTTTGTGATGTTGTTAACATGGATGCCTGTCACATGCTACTCGAAAGACCATGGCAGTTCGACTGAAAAATAATGCATGATGGTAGGAAGAACTATTACACCTTTTATAAAGATGAAGTAAAATTCACCTTGGCTCCAATGAAATAACAACACTACCTAACAAGCTTGGAGACAAAAACCCTCCTTTGGTTCCAAAAGAAAAAGTTGTTTCGTAACAATTACCTGATCAAATTCAACACCTCTTATCTGAATTTAAGAGATGTTGTCCCAAAAGAATTACCTACAGGCTTACCACCCCTTCGAGACATTCAGTATCATATTGACCTTATTCTAGGTGCTAGCTTGCCAAATTTGTCTCACTATCGCATGAGCCCTAAAGAATATGAGATTTTGCAATCTCAAGTTGAAGAACTTCTTTAGAAAGGACTGCTTCAGGAAAGCATAAGCCCTTGTGCTGTACCAGCTCTTCTGACATCGAAGAAAAATGGAAGTTGGAGAATGTGTGTGGATAGTCGAGCCATCAACAAAATCACAGTACGTTATCGTTTTTCGATTCCTCGATTAGACGATATGCTTGGTAGGTTGGCAGGATCAAAAGTGTTTTCCAAGATTGATCTTCGAAGTGGATACCATCAAATTCGTATCCAACTTGGTGATGAATGGAAGACAGCTTTCAAGACTCATAAAGGACTATATAAATGGTTAGTCATGCCTTTTGGACTATCAAATGCAATAAGTACTTTCATGAGACTAATGAACCAGGTATTCCAACCATTCATTGGAAAATTTGTTGTCGTTTATTTCGACGACATTCTAATTTACAGTCGAAGTGAGGAAGAACATTTACAACATCTTCATGAAGTTTTCAACGCATTGAGGGTGAACAAGTTGTATGCAAATCTAAAGAAATGCAGCTTTATGGCTGACTATCTCATTTTCTTGGGCTTTGTCATAAGCTCCAAGGGAATAAAAGTTGATCAAGAAAAAGTGAAAGTATTAAAGATTGGCCAATGCCAAAGATAATTACAGAAGTGCGAAGTTTTCATGGCCTAGCAACATTTTACAGATGATTTGTGAAGAACTTTAGTACTATTGTTGTATCTCTTACTGACTATTTGAAGCAAAAACAACTTGTTTGGACAGATTAAGCAGAGAAAAGTTTCACAACCCTAAAAGAGAAATTGACAACCGCACCAGTCTTGGCACTTCCAGATTTTGAGAAGATCTTTGAAGTTGATTGTGATTCTTCTAGGGTAGGAATTAGAGCTATTTTGTCTCAAGAAATGAAACTAATAGCTTTCTTTAATGATAAACTCAATGAACTAAGAAAGAAATGGTGCACTTACGAACAAGAGTTGTATGAAGTTGTTCGAACATTACAACAGTGGGAGCCATACTTAGTATAAAAGGAGTTCATCCTTAATACAGATCATCAAGCTCTCAAGTACCTCAACAACTCATCAAAATTGAATCGTATGCATGCTAGATGGATTGCCTATATTCAAAAGTTTACCTTTTCACTTCGACACAAGTCCGGCCAGTTGAACAAAGTTGCTGATGCTTTGAGTCGTCGAGTTATGATACTAACTTCTGCTTAGGAGTGAAATAATTGGTTTTGATTACTTGAAAGATTTATATGCAAATGATGAAGATTTCAAAGAAGAATGGCACACCTGTAGCAATTAGAGTTACAAGCAAACATCAAATACATGATGGTTTTCTATTATATGAGAGTCATTTGTGTATTCCTCGAGGTTTGCTTAGTGAACACATCATCAGGGAGCTACATGATGGTGGATTGGGAGGAAATATGGATCGAGATAAAATCATCTCCTTGGTATTTTGGCCAAATCATAGACGAGACATTGAGAAGTTTGTAAAATGCTATTATATTTGCTAAACTACAAAGGGACAAGTTCAAAACACAAGTCTTTACACACCTATACCAATTCCTGATGCTCCTTAGGAAGATTTATCCATGCATTTTATTTTGGGACTGCCAAGAACACAAAGAGGTTCAAATTCTATTTTTGTTATGGTTGATCGCTTTTCCAAAATGGGTCATTTTATTCCTTGCAAGAAGACATCTGATGCTACACATATTGCTCAATTTTTCTTTCAAGAAGTTGTTCGCTTACATGGTTTGCCTAAGACAATTGTCTCTGATTGTGATAGCAAATTTCTTAGTCACTTTTGGCAAACTTTATGGAAGAGACTTGATACATCATTACATTATAGTAGCACATGTCATCTACAAACAGATGGTCAAATAGAGGTCACAAATTGATCTTTGGGTAACATCCTTTGGTGTTTGGTTCAAGAAAATCCAAGACAGTGGGAGAATGTCTTACCTCAAGTAGAGTTTGCTTACAACAACGTACCAAATCGATCCAGCGACAGATCTCCTTTTGAGATTGTCTACATACGTCCTCCATTGCATACTTTGGATCTAGTTCCTTTGCTTAAACTTCCAGGAATGAACATCATTGATGATCACATGATAGATAAGGTAACCAATATTCATTGGGATGTCAAGAGAAAATTACAAGAGTCTGTCGCAAAGTACAAACATGCTGTTGATAAACATAGGCAATTTAAGTCATTCCATGAAGGAGATCTCGTGATGGTTTATCTGCGCAAAGAACGAGTTCCAATTGGAGAGTATAGCAAACTCAAACAAAAGAAGATCAAACCATTTCGCATTCTTCAAAAGATCAATGATAATGCCTATGTGGTCTATCTCCTGATGCTTTTACAATTTCCAAGACATTTCAACATCCAAGACCTACATGAGTATCATAAACCTAAACCATTACCATAGTCAACTCGAGGACGAGTTTTTTTCAAAGTAGGGGAGAATTGATGTAGCAATTAGTGACATAATTATTGCATGCAATTAAGGCAAATAATAAATGCTGGCGCAAATAATAAATGCTGGCACAAAAAATCTACACCTAAAAACCTACCTAAAGATATATAATGAATTTGGGAGATTTGCTGAAGATTTTAAGTTTTTATTTTGTCTTTTTCTTGTTTAATTTTCATTACAAATACTTGTAAGTTGAAGTTCTCACCATCAATTAATTTGAAATCAATTTCAATATTACCTTAGAATTTCTCTCTGAGAATTCTATCAATTTCTCTAATTTAAGACGTAAGTTAGAACGAAATCTAGTAACCCGTTGCGTCAAGATTAGGCCCTAGTGTGTCCCATTTATTCTTTGTAGATGATTCTTTTATTTTTTGCGATGCTGTAATAAACTAAAGCAAATATTATTAGCCTATGAGCAGGCCACTGTGCAACAGGTTAAATTCAATATGTCAGTAGTATCCTTCAATTCGACTATGGGTGCAAGATAAAAAGAAAGGAAATTCTTATGGTTCTAGGAGTTAACGAGGTCACATGCCATGAAAAATATTTCGGACTTTCAATTGAACTGAAAACATGATAAAAGAAATTTTTTTCAGGTATTACGAGAAAGGTGTATAAAGAGGTTAAGCAGGTGGAAGGAGAAGATGTTGTCTAAGGCAGGTAAGCAAATTCTTTTAAAATCGATTTACCAGGCAATCCCAATATATCCAATGAGTTTGTTCAAGTTCCCGGTCAACCTTATTACAAAAATTGAACAATTAGCAACTCGGTTCTAGTGTACGAATAAACAAATAGTGGCTTTATGCATTGGATTTCTTGGCATGATTTATGTAAACCCAAAGATATAGGTGTTGGGTTTCAACAATCTAACGAATTTCAATTAATCAATGTTGGCAAAACATGTTTGGAGGTTGGTGCGCTACCCAAATTCTCTTGCAAGTCGGATTATTAAAGCAAAATATGTAGCACGCCAGTCAATTTGGACATCTACATGCAATGCTCGCTCTAGCTTTGTTTGGTGGAGTTTTGTATGGGGTAGGAATCTACTTGTTAAGGGAGTTCGCTGGCGAATTGGCAATGGTAGAACTACTAGAATTTATCAAGACCCGTGGCTACCTGTGAATAGGAGAGGATTTCGGATTAGTTCCTAGCACTCATTTGACCATTCTGACATTGTTTAACACCAATGGCACTTGGATTGCACAATTGGTTAAGGGGTTTTTTATGATGATGAAGCCAGCTTGATTTTTAGAATACCATGTCCACCAACTCGAAGGGATAATATTTTGTGTTGTCACTTACACTGTCAAGAGTGAGTGGCTACGAATTAGCATATGATGTTCGAAATCTAAATAATGGTGGAATATCAACGTCTGCATCGGCTGGTGTGGGTAAATTATGCAACCCCGACAACTTTTTTACAAAAAAATTAATTACATGTATATTTTTAGCATTAAATAAATATTTTATTTGTAGTAATATATTATGTCTAATTTTTATGTACATATTTTGGTATATATTAACAATATTTTAAAAATAAGTGGCTAAAAATGATATGAATTGTAAATAAAGTACTTAAAATATATTTTATTTTTATGTAGTTGGTAACTATTAGTAACAAAAGTAAAATTGTAGTTATATATTATGTAAGAATTCTTCTTAAATGTGACAATCCAAAAAAAAGTTTAAACATTTAATTTTAGACTCAACATTATAAAAATTAAATTAAAAAAAAAAAGTATATGACAAATTTCAAATTAGAGCTTTAAGTTTATGTTTATCATATTTTATCTTAACCCAAATTTTAATTTTATCTAATATTATAGTATTTGATATTTTATTTTAATAATCTTTTAGAATTTATTTGAAATTTTTTTATATAAAATATTTTATTATTTTTATATTATTTATTTAATCTTATATTGTTTATCAACATATATTTTTAAATATTGTCTCAAAGTTAAAATTCTAAAACATATTTTACTTTTTATATTTTCTTATATTTCTTTTAGTTTTAGTTTTAACAACTATAAATTTTGATGTGTTTAATTGAACTTTCTATTTGCTTAGAATATTACTAATACTTATTAATTTTTTATATTTTGTTTAATTTTTATTATAAGTTAATTATAAAGTGTTAACTTTATATTTTTTAAATGCTAACTTTATGTCTCTAATACAATATGACACAAAATATTCAGTATTTGATTGAATATAGTCTATTATAACTCTTATTAATTTTATATTTTATATATAAAAAAATTAAATTTTAGCAAAGTAGCCATCGTAAATTTTTTTTTTTTTTTTGGCCCTTGTGGAGAAGGATGTGGGGCTTGAGGGTAATGCTAAAAATCAAGCACTTTCTATGGCATGTGGTGAAACATGTGCTTCTTTGTAATGTTTGCTACATAGGAGACATGTTGAGGTTGATATCGGTTGAAGGGTGTGTGGGGAACCATGCCATACGGAGCTACCCTGTGGCGAAGGGGTTTGAAAATCGTGTGATTTGGCTTGTTTCTATAAGGTCAATAACGAATACATACCTTGACGCTGCAAAAACCATTTGGCTGGCGCTGAGTGAGCTTAGTGATGAGAAGATGGCATAGCTGGCAAGTTTGATGTACTGGATTTGGCAAAATAGGTGCTCTGTGTAAACGTTAATAATTATTAATGAATTTAACCTTTGAATTCAAACAAATAATATACATCATTAAACATGGATCTTGAACTTCATGATTTTCACATAATCATATAAAACGTTAAAAGAACATACCTTGAGCCATAGCTTTGATCCTTGCTTATTATCCTTGATAATGAAACCTGAAATAAAGATTAAAACGAGTTTCTCTCTCCTAACTTTTCTTTTCTACAGAGCGTTTACCTTAGTGATGAAAAATACGTTCTGTTGTATTTATGTAGGTAGAGAGAGGACCAGCCTTCCATTTCCTCAACCACACGTACGATAGTGGGTGAGAGAAAAGAGGAATAAGAAAATAACTGCACATTCCATCAATGTGTATTATAATAACCAACATTATCTATATAAATATACATAATATCTATTTGTCTAAACCAAAAGATAGTGTGCCACGTGGGCCACTATCTTACATTCTCCCACTTGGCCCAAATGGCAGAATCAATCTTTATGGTTTGATAAAATAAAATAAACATAATGTGCACAATTTAAAATCTTCATCATGTTGGTTATATCATTATGTCACCATTAAGTATAGACTAATAAGGTCATGGCGGTTCTATGTCATTAACTCGACATAGTTCCTTCCATTTACCACTAATTAGATTTTTACTTAATGTGACCTAAATTTTGAAAAGCTTAATAATGGTCGACGATAATGTCTCTATTAGAGACTACATCCTATTAACCTCATTAAACATTCATGCATATGCCAAAATAAAATAGAATGTCTGTAATCATCAGAAACAAAAAGTAGATGAGCTCCAAGTGTCAATTCGATAACATCATAAATCCGTAAAATTATAAAAATTTCTCAATAATGCCCATCTCTTTGACATGTCCATTGAATGTCTTTAGAGGCAATCATTTAGTTAACGGATCCGCAATCATAAGATTGGTGCTAATATGATCTATTGACACCTTTTGTCTCTGAACTTCTTCTTTAACGACAAGGTATTTCAATTCCATATGTTTAGCATCTTTAGAATACTTGTCGTTCTTAGAGAAGAAAACTGCTGCAGAATTGTCACAATAAATTTTCAGCGGCTTGGCAATACTGTCAACAATTCCAAGTCCTAAAATAAAGTTTCGCAGCCAATTCCCTTGAATTGTGGCCTCAAAGCGAGCCACAAACTCAGCCTCCATAGTGGAAGTAGCAATGATAGACTGCTTCGCACTTTTCCATGATATTGCTCCTCCAGCTAAAAGGAACAAATAGCCAAATGTGGACTTTCTTGTGTCCGTACATTCAACAAAGTCTGAATCTGAATATCCAATCACCTCAAGATGATCAGACCTCCGATAAGTAAGCATGTGATCTTTAGTTCCTTGCAAGTATCTTAACACTTTCTTTGCAGCCTTCCAGTGATCCATTCCTGGATTACTTTGATATCGACCAAGCATTCCAACAGCAAAACTGATGTCCGGCCTAGTACAAGTCTGTGCATACATTAAGCTCCCAACAATTGATGCATAAGGAATTCCTTCCATTTGCTTGCGTTCTAAATCATTCTTTGGGCATTGCATCAGATTGAACTTATCTCCCTTTTGAATTGGAATGATACTTGATGAGCACTTTTCCATTCTAAACCTTTCTAGAACTTTATTAATATATGCTTTCTGAGACAATCCCAAAAATCCTTGTGATCTATCTCGAAATATTTCTATTCCAATCACATAAGTTGCCTCACCCATATCCTTCATTTCAAAGTTCTTTGAGAGGAATTTCTTGGTCTCATGTAGCAAGCCAAGATCATTGGTAGCTAGCAAGATATCATCAACATACATAATTAAAATTATAAGCTTGCTCCCACTGATCTTCATATATATACACCTATCAACGGTGTTCTCCTTAAATCCAACGGAGGTGATAGTATCATTGAACTTAAGATACCATTGGCGAGAAGTTTGCTTAAGTCCATATATTGACTTCTTAAGTTTACACACCATGTGTTCATTTCCTTCAATAGAAAAACCTTCAAGTTGATCCATATAAACCTCTTCTTCCAAATTCCCATTTAGAAAGGCAGTTTTCACATCCATTTGGTGCAACTCTAAATCATAATGAGCTACCAAAGCCATGATAATTCTAAAAGAGTCTTTCTTGGAGACTGGTGAAAATGTCTCCTTGTAATCAACACCATTCTTTTGAGTGAAACCTTTAGCAACAAGTCTGGCCTTGTAACGTTCGACATTGCCATCTGTGTCGTGCTTGGTCTTAAGGACCCATTTACACCCGACTTTTTTAGAACCTTTAGGCAATTCAACAAGATCCCAAACATTATTATGTTCCATTGATTTCAACTCATCTTTCATGGCATCAATCCATTTAGAAGAATTAATGCTTTCAATGGCCTGTGAATATGAAATTGGGTCTATGTCAATTTCAAATTCGAATTCTGACTCTTGTAGATATACCACGTAATCATTAGAAATAGCAGACCTTTTTTCTCTTTGAGACCTTCTTAATGCTATTTCTTGTGGTTCATCTACTATAGGTTCATTAATATTATCTTCAGTGGGGTTTTCTTGATCATTCAATTGTTCTTCTTGTCTATTCTTAACTGTTCAACAATAGGAGTAACAACTTTATGAGAAGATAAGGGTAAAGGAAATTGTACCCTAGTTTCTTTAATTTCCACATTTCGTTGTTCTTGACTCCCACTAACTTCGCCATTTTCAATGAACCTAGCATTTCCAGATTCCACAATTCTTGTACTATGGTTAGGACAATAAAATCTATACCCTTTAGATTTTTCTAGATAACCAATGAAGAAGCCACTGGTTGTTCTTGAATCCAGTTTCCTTTCATGTGGATTATAGATCCTTACTTCTGTTGGGCAACCCCAAACATGTAAGTGTCTTAAACTGGGTTTCCTACCTGTCCACAATTCAAAAGGAGTCTTTGGAACTGCTTTAGTAGGAACCCTATTTAACAAATACATTGCAGTTTTTAATGCATGCATCCACAATGATATGGTAAAGATGAATTACTCAACATACTCCTAACCATATCTAATAAAGTACGATTACGCCTTTCTGCTACACCATTTTGTTGTGGTGTACCTGGCATAGTGTATTGAGCACATATGCCACGTTTTTCTAGGAATTTAGCAAATGGGCCCATGCATTGCCCAGTTTCAACATATTTTCCATAATATTCACCACCTCTGTCAGATTTGACAACTTTCACCTTTTTGTCTAATTGTCTTTCAACTTCATCAACAAATACCTCTAGGGCATCTACTGATTGAGATTTTTCATGCAACAAATAGACATAACCATAACGTGAAAAATCGTCAATAAAGGTGATAAAATATTTTTCTCCGTTAAAAAACGAAACATCAAAAGGCCCACATATATTGGTGTGTATTATTTCAAGAAGATGTGTGCTTCTTGTGGCTCCTTTCTTTGTGTGTTTTGTTTGTTTTCCTTTAATACAATCCACACAAATTCCAAGATCGGTAAAATCCAAATTTGGGAGGATTTCATTCCTTACCAATCTTTCCAATCTTTCATTGGAAATGTGACCCTAACGTTTATGCCACAAGTAAGCAGAACGCTCATTCATTAAACTACATTTAGTTCCAACATTATGATGCAAGGTTAAAAGGGTTTCTGCGAAAAGATTATCAAGTTTGAACTTGTATAGACCATCATAAAGGATACCTGAACCAATAAAGTTGTTTTGTTTAAACAAACTGAAACATTTATTCCCAAATTTGAAAGAGTATCCGATTGAATCAAGTTTGGACAAAGAAACTAAATTACGGGAAACAGAAGGTACATAAAGAGTTTGAAACAAATCTAAATGGTATCCAGTGTCTAAAACTAAACGATAAGTTCCAACCGCTTCAACCGGAGCTTTGACTCGATTTCCCATGAAGACAAACTTTTCATTTGGATTTGTGGTTTGGGTCGTAAGGAATCCCTGCATCGTATTTGAAACATGAGCAGTACAACCAGAGTCAATCCACCAAGTATTATAAGGAACTTCAATTAAATTTGATTCGAAACATACGAAAGCACTAGGCTTACCTTTCTTTTCGAACCATGCCTTACGTTTCTGGCAATCTTTCTGAAAGTGTCCGAGTTTCCCACAAAAACGACACTTATCATCCTTATGTTCCTTCTTGTGGATTTGAGCAAATGACTCATTCACCTTAATTGGTCCATGCTTGCCATTTCCTTTCTTTCTTCCGATTTTCTTTCTAGCTCCTTGATTGCTTACAAGATGAACAGAATGAGCTCCTTGATTCTTAAGCCCCGTTTCCTCCTGAACTAACATACTGTGAAGTTCATTCACATTCCACTTATCTTTCATGGTATTATAGTTCATTTGGAACGGGGCATAATCATGAGGTAGCGAGTTTATAATAAATTGCACAAGAAAATTCTCATCCACATTCATCCCCAAGGTGTTAAGTCTTGCTGCTATGTTTGTCATTTCAATGATGTGCTCATGCATGCTACGAGAACCATCAAACTTCATAGTGGTTAAAGTAGCCATTAAAGTCCCAACAAGAGACTTGTCAGCAGTTTAGGTATGTTCTTCCACAAATTTCAAGAATTCCTTGGCATTTTCAGTTTTGGGAAGAGTGGACTTAATGTTGTTTGCTACATTCATTCGCATGAACATTAGGCTGAGTCTATTCAACCTTTCCCAAGCATCATGGTAAGTCTTTTCTTCTTTACTACTAGTATCAGTAATAGCAGCAGGTTTCTCTGATCGAAGTGACAAATCAAGATCCAAGACACCAAGGTGAATCGGATTTGTTCGCACCAATAAGAGAAATTAAGCCCATTAAACATTGAAACAGACATAGCTTGTGAATGAAGAAAAACAGGTACAGGTACTGTAAGGATAATATTATGTTCATATATTAGTGCTTTGAATTGTAAACTTCAATGATTAATACAGATTCAAATTATTAACAATATATGTATATTAGTGTTCTCCTTTGGGTGATACAATGATATACAAAATATCATAATGATGCTTATAAGGTTTCTGTAATTTGGAAACTATTCATCAACTAATTAGAAATATTTACTATTTTTGGATATGAAAATATAACTAATATATCATATTAGCTTCCAACATTTATGATCATTAATTATAAGAGCAAACAATCAACCTTTGGGCGATTCTTAAAAGTCTTATGATAATGAACTTTAATTTATCAATAAAATTAATTATAATATTATGTCATTTATAAGCATCAATATTTATAATTTTATGAGTAATTGAAGATTATTTATGCAATTAAGCCTTATGATTTGGCCACTTTGGTGACTAACAAACCAAACATTATATGAAATTTTAATTGTATAAATTTGTACATAATTAACATTGTAATTATTAAATTTAATCATTTAAAATTTATTAATGATTCTTATATGTATATTTATATAATATGTTAATAATTATCAAAAATACTTTACTGTTAAGTGTTTATTTATTTATTTGTAATTATTATCTTCTCAAATTATTTAGCATTAACTTGCGGTGCATGTAAAGGAAAAATGCACTTAATTTATTAGATATAATTTGTAATTTATACTTAATAAACAATAAAAGAATCATGTAGTCAGTTACACATGATTCTTTTGCAACCACCAATTGACCGAATCTTTAATAAATAACAACCATACAGAAAAATAATAATTATCTTCCCAAACATGATAAATAAAATTAAATAGATTAATAAAGAATTCAGTAATCAACATCTTTGTTGAATTATGAAACGTAAATTTTAAACTTAATTATTATATATACACGAATCAATAAGAATCAATATAAATACAGTTATGGTTAAATATATTATCATTATATAACATACTGACAATTATCTGATAAAGAATATATTCATTAACTATAATAATTAAAAATAATAAAGCCTAAATTTTTACTGTCTTTCATATATATACATAATCAGCATAAATGCATATATTTTTATATAGTTCAGATATACATTATTCAGAAACTAATTGCAGCGAAAACATATGACTATCAATAATGGATAATAATAAATAAAAACAACGATTCAAGTTTTAATGGAAAATCATGAGTTCTTAAACCAGTTGCTCTGATACCACATGTAAACGTTAATAATTATTAATGAATTTAACGTTTGAATTCAAACAAATAATATACATCATTAAACATGGATCTTGAACTTCATGATTTTCACATAATCATATAAAACGTTAAAAGAACATACCTTGAACCATAGCTTTGATCCTTGCTTATTATCCTTGATAATGAAACCTGAAATAAAGATTAAAACTAGTTTCTCTCTCCTAACTTTTCTTTTCTACAGAGCGTTTACCTTAGTGATAAAAAATACGTTATGTTGTATTTATGTAGGTAGAGAGAGGACCAGCCTTCTATTTCCTCGACCACACGTAGATAGTAGGTGAGAGAAAAGAGGAATAAGAAAATAACTGCACATTCCATCAATGTGTATTAAAATAATCAACATTATCTATATAGTTATACATAATATCTATTTATCTAAACCAAAAGATAGTGTGCCATGTGGGCCACTATCTTACACTCTGTTGTGCTTGAAGGAAGGAGGTGGACCAATGAGCAGGCAAGGGCATGGGCTATATTAAGGATATATCATCTATGTGTCAAAATGATCAAGTGGATGCATCTTCACCATACTCAAGCAAGGCACAAGTACAGCTCATGTAAACCACTACACTGTTACAATATGCAGCAAGTAGTGGATTGGAATGAATCGGAGAATATGCACACTAAAAGTTATAAATACAATAGTATTGTAAAACAATTGGAATAAGTTCTCTGCAAAAGTAAATGAATTTCTCTTCTTTGTGCTATTTCCCTTTCTCTGCATATGTCACTTTTCCACCTGTTTTCTTTGATTCTGTCAGGCTGTTCAACAGACGTAGGAATACCAGAGGTAAAACTCGGCTCCGGTGGTGAGGGCTAGTATTGTTCCTGCATGCTGGGTTACGCCATGGTTGAACCATTACAAAGTCAATGTTGACGCAGCTATTTCTAAGCAGGTTGGTTTCATTGGGCTGGGTTGTGTAATAAGGAACAATGGGCAAGATGATGGGCACTATTGCTAGTAGACGACCTTCTTTAATGTCTCCAAGAGCTGTAAACTTTGGGCACTTTGGCACAGGCTTCGCTTCAATTTGAATATTGGGTTCCATAAATTGATTCTAGAGACATACTGCCTCCAAGTTGTCCAATTGCTTAACAACCATTCAAGCAATCTAACCGAGGCGGGTCCTATTACTGAGGACATTCGTAATTGAATTGCTTTCACTAGTTACTTCTTTGTTCATATACTCCTAGAAGGACCAATTATATTGCTCATAAATTAGCTAGGTTTGGGGTTACATGCCCATAATTTATTACTTTGATTGAAACTGAACCAATTTGGCTTCACTTGGTCCCTGAATTTGATGTAACATTTATTAATTAATTAAATAAAGGTTTTATCTTTCTTAAAAACAAAATTTTTATTAAAATTAATGTTATTTAGGCCAAATTCACCTTTATATTTTTGTAGTTGTAATATCTGCTGGGCCTATTTGTGACTAAATTCTATTTTATTAGAGGTTGTACATAAGCCCACAATAGGTTTTCGATGGCACTGCCATACTCATATAAAATAAAATAAAAAATCCCTGACGAGTGACGCCATTCTCCAATGTGAAACTAAATACCGAAGGAAATATGTAAATGGAAAATTCACGTATGGCCGCCATTCTTGAGTTACTAATATATTTTAGGATTAATTGCATAAGTTGACTCGGGCTTGGACTCAACATTTCAGAATTACCCACCCCCCCTCTACCCCTGGCCAAAAAATTGCATATCCATCTCCCACGTGGCTTGTGCTTTCTTTCTGGGTCGCTTTTTTTTTTTTTTTAATTACCATTCACCTTTTTATTTTACCACTTTGTAATTAGTTCATTTCAAAATTCCTATTTTATCCTTCTTTAGTGACCGTTTCCATTTTCTTCTAGCCATTTCTTCCTATTGTAATCCTTATATCTAAAACCTATAGCCGTCAAATGTCAACTAGCATTGATATCTTCTCTGGCACGTTTTCTCTTATTCCTCTGTTTCATTTTCATTTTGTTCATCGCCTTACCATTCTCTTTCACGTTTCTTAGTTTCCATTTGGTTTTTGTCTCTTTTCTTCCCCATTTTCTCAGTTTTCATTTTGCAGTTTGTTGTTACAGTGTGTGAGGTTGTTGTTTTCTCCATTTCTAATAGTTGAAGTCTTCATTTTTTTTTTGTGATTATTATTATTTTTTAAGCGTCGTCTGAGGCATTTTGCAGTTTGTTTCTTTTTAATTTTTTTAGCATCAATTTTGTGCGTTTTTATTTTTTCAGCGTCAATTTTGTTCCTTTTTTAGTGAGTTTTAACAATTGATTATTTTTGTTGGGTTTTGTTAAAAAAAAAAATCAATTCTTCCAATTTTGTCCCTTTCTTTGTTCATTTGTGTTTTTTTTGTTGTTATTTTTCTTAGACTTCGTTATTTATACTGATTTTTGGTTGTTTTTTTATTGTATTTTTTCATTTTCTAGGTTTGCAATTTTTTATTTTATTTTAGATAGGTTTGCAGTTCACCCTTTTCAATTTGTATGTTTATAGTTGTTTTTTTCATTTCAGATAGGTATTTACTTGTATTTTTTCACTTTTTTAGGATTATGTATACATTTTTTTTTTTTTTTTTTCATTTTTGTATATATATCTTTTGTTCATGGTTCTAGATTTTTTGTTCAGTTATTTAATTTCTTGTTTTTTTTTTTCGTGTTTTTATGCATTTTGTTCATTTCAGTATTTGTTAGGCCCACGATTTTTCCATTATTTTTTGTTTTTTCATTTTTTATTTGAGGTTTTTTTTTTCCTTTTCCATTTTTTAAAACTTTATCTTGTGTTTTGTTTTTCATTTTTATTTTTATTTTATTTTTGTGTTATAATATGTTATGTTTTATTATTCTTTGTACAAATGCATTTTTCTTGCATTTTTCTATGGTTTTTGGACTTTTTTTCGTCAACATGTATATACATATATATTTTGTGATTATTGTTTTTGTTACACAGTATACGTATGTACCTTATGTTACACAGTTGCATTTTTGTTAAAGAGACAAAGTTTAAGTTTATATATAGCAAATTTTTTTACATATATATATATATATATATATATAGGAAAATAGGCTACATTAGACCCCTTTTATTAATCTTATTCTGGACTAACCCCCTATTACTAAACTTTCAAATATACCCCTTTACTCATTATATCTACCAGCTGCAATTCTTCTTCTTTCTCTCTCTTCCACTCCCACCTTTCCGATACCTCTTTTTATTCCTTTGCTCGCCGATACTGGTCCCTTTACTCTGCGTCTCTTTTTCGTTTCTCTGCGCCGCAGATCTCTGCTACCGACTACCGACTGTGCCGCCGGAGGAGGAAGATGGCGGGTGGTTCCCAAGAAGAAGAGGAGCAATTGCGCCGATGCAAGGAAGGTTGCTGTGGTTTGAGAGATGAGGTGGGACTTTTGTAGAGGTACTTGGAAGATCAGTTGATGCTTGTAGGATCTGCCTACGATTGTGGTGACGGCGAAGATTTGGAAGGTGATTTAGGAGTTGATTTTGTTGCTAATCATGCGATAATGATGATATAAGGATCAATCTTTTAAGCTGATTTATGTTGCTTGTTTGGTTTGAATGATAACTTTTTTTTCGTTTAATTTCTTTTTGTTAAATTATTTACAGAGGTGCTCTAGTTTTCAGTTGGACACATGTCCAACTCTGTTGAGGTGAGTTTGACATACGTCCAACTGAGGGGTTATTCTGGGCAGTCTAGTTGGACAGGCTCCGGCGAGTGGGGTCGCCGGCCAGTCAAAATTTGATCAGTTGGACGACTGTCCAACTGAGCTTCGGCGAGTGGACATATGTGTCCTCTAAAATATACTCCTCTGGTTTTCAGTTGGACACATGTCCAACTCTGTTGAGGTGAGTTGGACATACGTCTAACTGAGGGGTTATTCTGGGCAGTCTAGTTGGACATGTGTCCAACTCGGCTCCGGCGAGTGGGGTCGCCGGCCGGTCAAAATTTCATCAGTTGGACAGTCGTCCAACTGAGCTCCGGCGAGTGGACATATGTGTCCTCTAAAATATACTCCTCTGGTTTTCAGTTGGACACATGTCCAACTCAGTTGAGGTGAGTTGGACAGTCGTCCAACTGAGGGGTTATTAAGGGCATTTTTGTCATAATATGTAAAAAAATCAAGTGGAGGGGGTCATATCAGATTTTTAATAAATAGGGGGTCATGACAGCATATAACCCATATATATATATATATATATTATGTACATATATATATTTTTTAATACATATGTACAATATTATATACTTAATTGATATTTTAGGGGCAACTTAAGAAATTTTTTTTTTTTTGTAACTTTTATGTAAACATTCTTACACGATTTAAAATTTGAGTCAAACTTATAATTTCAAAAATTTTATGATCTTACCTTCAATATTTATAAAACGAAATTTATAATCTTAAATTTAGAAGTGATGTTTTAATAATCAAAATATATTTAAATTAAATTTTGAAAATTTAAATAAAATTACCAAAATGTCGCTAACTCTTAAAAAAATTGTACAAACTAAGGGACAAGGATGTTTTAATAATTTAATGAAACATGTCTTTTATATATATATATATATTGATTAATTGAATTATATATATAATTATTGTTAAGAAACTTTATGTGGCATCACCTAAGCTACTTATAATTGGTGTTTAAGAAGCTCCTTGTGGCAACACCTGAGCTGCCCTTGTTTGAAGTTAGAAACACGTATAGTGGTTAGTGGTTTTGAAACATTTGTGAATAAAAAGTGATGTTTCTTTTTTATCTAATGTGCTGATATATACCGCTCCTTTTAATGAGAGAAAACAAAAGAAAACAAAGATTCTTTTATCGAGAGAAAACAAAGGAGAGGAGAAGAAGAAGAAAGAAAGTACAAGGAATTAAAAAAAGAAGAAGAAAAGATGGCTGTTAAAGCATAGGTATTAGTTTTGTTTTCCTTCTTATACTCTTCAATCCACATGGTTCATTATTTAAAATTTTCTACCTAAGTTATACTAATATCTATCTAACTAATGCAAATTCTATGAAAATTTTGCTAGAAATCCTATTACAATATGAACAATATTTTGTGATGTTGTAAACTTTTATAAACTGTTTTCTGAAAATTGAAATAAAAACTGAGAAACTTCCACAATGAATTAGGGTGTGTAAATTATATTTCTGAAAATCTCTGGATGTCTAGTTTATCACAAATTTTATGGTTCATAATTCGGATTTTTCTACGCAAAGTTATACCTAATGAAATAAAAGTTGTTTTATGAAACACAAACTGCAAGAGCTCTCGATATTTTTGGTATTTTAAATGGTCATACAGTTTTGATTTGAGAAAATTATATCTTGTTTTAAATCTTGACATGTCTAGCATTTGAAACATTTACGGTTTATTATTTCGAAATTTCTAGATAAAGTTATGTCATTTTAATCAAAGATGTGTCAAATTAAATGAGTACTAGGAAAACTGTTTGAAAAACCAATCGAATTTATGTAATTGAAATAGCTTTATTAATTGGAATGAGATTATTTATATGTTGTTTTAATGCTTAAAATATCTAGTTTAATATGAATTTTATGGTGTATTATTTCGAGTTTTCTAGACAAATTTATAGCAACTTAACTAAATATATGTCCTGCTACAATTGTGGTGAGAAAAACTATTTTCAAATAATTAGTTTTCTATGGATTTGAAAGGATTTTATATATGATATTTGAGCATGTAATAGATGATTTTAAAGTTTAAAATGCCTATTTTTTGTATATTTTTACATAAATGAATTTAAACATGTCTCTCAAAAGTTATATGTGAAGATACAATGATAGATCTAAGAGTACCCTAAAATTACTTAAATACAACAATTAACTTTTAACAACCCCTATTTTTGAAAATGTTAAAGTGCCTTTTAATTTGCACTAAATAAGCAAATTATGTTGTTATTCTTATTCTGACACAAGTGTGGTTATTTAAAAAGAGTTGAGCACGTAGAACCTACAGGACATGTAGAGGGCCAATAGAGACATATTACTGTGAGTGGATATCTAATTATTTTTAAAGCATGGATAGCATTATTTTTGAAAAACATTCATGTTCAAATAAATCCAATTTGTACAAGTTGCATATTTATGAAAAGTGTATTCATGTAACTAGTGTTAGAAAAACATATGTAAATTTCAATGGACTTCAAGAACTTTTACACCATTAGAATATATTTTCCTTTTTATTAATAGAATCAATCAAGTAAATGAAAGATAATTTATAAACAAACTATGATTAAATCAATTTTATTAATTATACTAATTTTTGTACAAGCTTGCAAGTTCCATAAATATTTTACAGTTGCTAGAGTACTTCCCCTCATGTATTCATGATAGTTGGCTATACTTAGCATTCAGATATGCAGTGACTTGGTAAGACATCATGATCAACAAATTTGGTCCAGTTTCGCTTACTATGATGCTTACCAACTAAGTATGATATAACAAGTTCAATTAAGTCAGTGCACACATGACTTATGCATCAGCAAAGCCAACTAAGTAATTTTATGGCTGTATCAAGCAAGTTCCCACACGAGTAGTTGAGAACTAACAGTAGTGCTAAATGTCTCCTCTGTGTGTGATTAATACCACACATATGTAGTTGAGAGCTAGTGTAAGTGCTAAATGTCTTTTTTGTATGCGATCAAATCCCTAAGTTCTCTTGACAATAAAAATACATTTATTATGGTTATAACTTTATTTATATACTGGTTCATAGCATTATTATATTCTAAAGATCAATGGGACAAATGTTTTTATCAGAATATTATTTCACTATATCATGAGTATGTCATTCATAGTTTTCACATGTATCTAATTACAGTTATTTTATGAAACTCAAGTTATGCATGTATGAGTACATTAATTATCATAAAAACTATGTATAGAATATTGTCGTCAGTATATGTATATCATGATAATTCATAAACAATCCATACATATTTACTTGAGTACTATGTTATTTTATAAAACTTATCCACTCACTGAGCTTTCAAGCTCACCCTTTTATATTTATTTTCCTCCCCCAGGTAATAGGTTTTGAGGCCACCTCACATGAGTCCGGAGACTTAGGATCCATCTATTGTTGTCCAGTCTAGGTTGTTTTTATCTCCTTTCTAGTTTGTATAGTGTATTTTTATGCTATCATGTTTTGGACTAGTGATCAAAAATCTTATGTGGTTTATAGTGTGTATTTGACAGGGTATAGTTATGTTTGGCCATAAGCCAATTTCTGGATATGTAAAAATTAAATGAAGTTTGTTGGATTGTGAAATTTTATATTTTAGAACTATGGTCATTTATTGCAGGGAAGATAGTTCAATAATTAGGGAAAACTCTGCCCAAATTTTTACAAATTTCTTACACAAAATTTTCAAGTTAAACCAAGGTCGATTCAGAATGTTAGTTATTATATTCCCTTAGGACACGTTACATGCTCTAGTATTGAGCTGCGGCGGGTCCTGACATTTTAACACTTTTTTTGTTAAGCATATATACATATGTATTTTTTGTTTATTGTTTTTGTTACACGTTAAGTTGAAATATTATAATAATAGTTAGTTTCATTGTTAGTGTTGGAAATTATTATGATTACGATATTAGATAATTATTTTAATGTTTTCCTATTAGAGATTAGAATATTATTTTATTATCCCTATAAATATCATTGTAATCCTTCAGTATTATTAATGAATTAGAATTAGAATGTCTTTATTTGACTTTTTGGTTATCTTCTAAACCTACTTTGATTATCTATTATTTTAGCTTTCACATTTATCATTTCATCTATTTTATATCTATATTTTCTTTCGCTTTATATTTTAACATGGTATCAAAGCGAAGGTTTAAAAAGGAACTTTGTCTTTTTTCTTCGTCTCCATCAGCACGCTGCCTCGTCTCCATCAGCACACGATTGTCATCTCCATCAGCGTAGACGTCATTCACATCAACCTTATGGCCTCACGACTATTGGTATCTTCCACTTTCGCTGCAACATTGTTGTCGTTCACGTCAATCTCACTGCCTCAGCATTGTTGGTATCAATCTCAACCTCATGACTGTTGGTGTCATCCATTTCACTGCTGTTGTTGCAATTGTTCACGTCAACCTCTCAGCCTCACGACTATTGTAATTGTCCAAGTTAAACATAGATTATGTTCAACTTGAGGGAGAGAGTTGAAATATTAGAATAATAGTTAGTTTCATTGTTAGTGTTGGAAACTATTATAATTTGTATATTAGATAATTATTCTAATGTTTTCCTAGTAGTTTATGATTCTTGTTTAGAGTCCTAATAGGATTAGAATTTTAGTTTATTATTCATATAAATATTAATGTAATCCTTCAATATTATTAATGAATGAGAATTAGAATGTCTTTATTTGACTTTTTGGTTCTCTTCTCAACTTACTTTGATTATCTATTATTTTAGCTTCCACATTCATTCTTTCATCTATTTTATATCTATATTTTCTTTCACTTTATATTTTAACACATTATACATATGTATTTTTCTTATTATGGTAAATATGTATTTTGGTGATAGATTAATTTTAAATAACGAATCAAAAATTCTTCTTATGGTATTTTTATTTTTCAAAATTTTCTTTTTATGCGTACGTATTTATTATTGTGCACATGTATATGTTTTTTTTTTTATCTATGGTTATAATACCTATGTTTGTATTATCATGAAAAAATATAATACATATGTTTGTGTTAACTCTTTTTTTTTTTTAATTGTAGTTTTATTTTAGGTTACGGATACTGTGCATTTATGGGTAAAAAAAGGCTTGCAGGACGTATTTCATCTAATTGAAGGCTTGTGTTTCTAGGCCTAATACATTTTTTTTTTTCCAGAAATGGAGTTATAAAATATTTTTTTTTATTTTTTTAGCTATTTTAAATATTCATATTTTTTTTATTTTATTTTTGGTTTTTCTTGTGGATGTGAATTTTTCTAGTATGATATGCATGTTTAGTCGTGCATTAATTTATGACCAATTTTTGTGCTCGCCTATTGCTTCCTTTAGTTTACTAAAGAACCATGTTCATGCTGCATCATTTTCTAAATCAAAAATTCCAAATGCAATTAGATAGATTTGTTTGTTGCCATCTTTAGTTGATGTTGTAACCATCATGCCTTCATACATGTTAAAAATGAATATATGTTTTCTTAAGTAATGAACATGTGTTTATTTATAAATTAAAATACATTTAACAAAAGTTAGTAAATTGTATGTAAATGTATTTATTTTATGTGTTTTTATTTTAAAAACAAGTATGATTATATAAATTCATTTGAAGCAACATATGTTCAATTTGATGTAATATGTATTTGTTACCTATTTGAAAGGAATGTTGCATCAACTATTATGCCCATACGAATATATTGTTTGAACCCACGGATGCATGGTCCTAGTGACATGAAAAGGTAACAAAATTTGTTTTCTTTATCAAGTTCATAATGTGTTATTGTATCTAGATTTTTGTATTGAAGCATATACAAGTATCTTGCTACGTTTTCATAGGATTTTTCAGGGGTTTCTCTTATGTTTTCAATAGCTTTTTTCCTAGCTCTCTATGCTTTTGATTTGTTTATTTTGACCCCAAAATCTTTGATTGTGTCTTCAATAACATCATGTGTTTTGTATACCCTTTTGGAGTTGGTGAAGTTATGCTTTATATTTTCAGCAGTTACTTCATATTGTGCATGCTTGTATTTTTTTTTTTTTGTTTTTGAATGTTGATGCTGCATGAATGTAGCAAGTTGTAGCTAGCTCCTCGAAATATTTCCATCACTCCCAACCTGTTTGCTCTTATTCTCCATTTGAAATTGCTTTTTAGGCACACTAGTTTTATCGTTTCTGAAGATGATTTATATGTCTTGAAAGAAAACTTGAATTTTATTGCAAACTCACACATGTAGTCTCTGAATGCCTTTTTGTTGTTAAACATTGTTCCTTCTGGTATTGCATCCTTAAGTTATTGTTCTATCCATTTGCTGTTCATGTTTGCATTGTCCATAATATTTTCAACTGCTTGACTTGTTTCATAAGTGTCCATTGTATAGGACTATCTGTTCATTATTGTTTTCTGAAATGAAAAGTGACACATGTGTTGTTATTGACCTTTTTACTTCTTCTAGGAAGAATCTTGTATCATTATTGTTCTTGATCTGTACTGAGACACTTATTAACTAAATACTATACTCTAAATTTATTTTTCTAAAAATATTCAAGCTATTGTATACTGCATCAATAAGTTGTTGGAATGTTGAATATCTTGGTAGGTATATTTCTTTTACTTTTCTTCCATTGTAGATCATTTTTTATCTTTTCTTCGTCAATTGTTTTCCATGTAGTAGCAGTATTCCTATTTCTTCATGTCAATTTTTTGGATGTAAAAAATGAGTATTAATTTTAAAAAACTACATATGTTTACTTTCAATTATATTGTCTATTTTATATTTTTAAAAAAAGGTCTAAATGTCTCTAAGATGCAATATTTTTATTAGTTACAACATATGTTTCTTTTCAATGTAAATATTTTTTCATCAATTTTTACATATGTATCTTTTATATGTAAATGTACATATATTGTCTTCATTTAGTTATTTTACATTTTGATGACTATTAATTTTAAGGAATTACAAATATCTACTTTCAAATACTGTACTTTTTTTTTTTTATTCTTCTCTATTTTTTTTAAAATAGGGATTATAATGTTTCCAAGATGCACTAATTTTGTTAGTTAGATCATATGTTTTTGTTTAATGTAAATGTTTTTTCATTAATTTTCATTATTTTGTATATATGTTGTTTTTATTTAGTTATTTTATACGTTTTTATTACTATTAATTTTAAGAATTTACATATATTTACTTTCAAATATACTGTATATTTTTTATAAAGAAAAAGATAATGTTTCTAGGATGCATTAATTTTGTTAGTTACAACTTATGTTTTTTTTCAATGTTAATGTTTTTTATAAGTTTTCAATATTTTGCACATATATTATTTTTCATTTAGTTGTTTTACATTTTATTTACCGGTAATATGCATTCATATGCATTTATTAGTTTAGGATTTGGTATAATACAATATATTGATGTAATAGTCAAGTTTTTATTTATTTATAATGATATGATCATATTTATAAATAAGCTTCAACTTCTTCCGATGATATAATGAACCTTAATGTATTTGTATAATACGTACTTTTTGGATTAGTTACATTGCTTGACTCAATTTGTTCTTCCATGTCATTTATATTAATTGTTGTATTTTGTATGTGATTTACAGATTTGTTGAGCAGGTACATTTTGTTGAGTTACTTTTGAAGAACATGTTAATCGTAATCAACTCTTTTAGAAGATTAGTTTGTTCCTATATTTGATTTTCAAGAAAATAATGAATGTATTTAGATATATTTCAAATTCAATTAGTTAAATCAGAATGGGATTTTAAATAAATGTAATAAGCTTCAAAACATCAGATTGTTTGGTTTCTAAGAAAATATTGAAGGTGATCTCAAATTCAATTCATTAAATCAAACCAAATTTCAATTAAATGAACGTAAATCTTGTGATCGGTACCTTTTTTTATCTGATTTTTTATTATTTGGATGATCCAAGGTGCTAATTAGGTTATAGTTTCTGAATTTTCTGGTTCTTTCGTACTAGGGTTTCTGAGTAAAGTTAGATTTTCTGTTTTGATACTGTAACTTGTTAGTACTTCTATATATAGATTATCAGCAAGGGTAATAGAGTATTTTCTTTTTTCTTTTTTTAATTTATTTGTTAGTTTGATAGTTATTTATTTGTCTTGGGCTTTTTTTAATTGGGCTTTTATTATAGTTATATTTAGGTTTTCTGCATAGAAAGGGTAGGGATGGGGTTAGAGGAAGGAATACCGATTTAATGACTCAATATAGACGCTAAATTGACACCTTTTTATTTTTAACTAAAATCGCTATGCTGCGTCGTTTAGAGCAAGAATATTTATATTTTTGCCCTTTTCATCCCGTAGCTATCCCACTCCGTATTATTATCGTTGGTAATATAGTGCGTCTATTCTTCATCTATTTTTGGCTCACCAATGTGAGAGATAATAATGAAAACTATAAAATTATACTCTTTTTTTTCTTCTCATATGTACTTTGGTTGATTTGTATCATACTGATATGATAAATTAAACAAATCAACATAAAAATAAATAATGGCAAATACAATAAATTTACACAATTTCATTTCTTTTGTACCTCTTATTGTTTATTTTCTCTTGTGTTAATTAGTCTGACCACCAAATAATAAAAAAACCAACACATGAGTGGGAGGAAATGAATATGCAGAGGGCTAAGTTTGTGTTCATTAAATCTTAATTTTAGTGCATATATGGCATTAGATAATCAAAACAAATAAATCAATTTGGAAGGAATTGGTTATACTCTGTTTTTATTAGACAAAACAGAGTATATATACATGTATGTAAACTGTGTTACATACTATGTAAACTGTTTACATACTATGTAAACTGTTTACATAACTATGTAAACTGTTTACATACTATGTAAACTGTTATATTCAACCAATTAGATCTCCAATAGTGAAATTCCATCCAAATTTTTAGATCAAAGTGTTAAAATAAAAATTTTAAGATCTTACACATTAAGATTCCAGCACATATTATATTACGACTTAAATTATTTATTTTACTTTGAAAAGATACAGAGATTTTTTATGTATTTATTTTTATGCTAAAATGATACAAGAAAATTGACGATTATAAAATTCAAAAGTTTGTCAAGTATGTACTGAAATATTATATAACTTATGTTGTGCCTATCTTGATTTTTGTTAATTTAGTTGTAAGTTGGATTTACCTCGCTGAATGTAATTATCTTTTTTTTTATTACAATACTTTAAGCTAATAATGGATTTTATGTGCAATCTCATCAGCTTACAAATAAATACATGAGCCAGAAGAGTACATTATGAAAATATATCAGTTTACATAGGTTTACATAGTATGTAAACCAATTTACATACTACGTAAACAAGTTTACATATTATGTAAATTGGTTTACATACTATGTAAATAGATTTACATAGTATGTAAACCAATTTACATAATATGTAAATGGGTTTACATAGTTCTTTTAAGGGTTACAAATGTGCTGCCAAGCTTCACTGCCTTGGAGGCATTAATTTATATTTTTTACAAATTAGAATAGTCCATTAATTTACTTAGCCATCTTGACTGTGTAACTTTTTCGTTTTGTTTTGTCAAAAAAAATCCCTTTTTGTAAGGATTTATTCTGTTTACTGCAAGTTGTAACAAAAATTTGATTTTATCAATGAAGAGATGTTCAAGCTAGCAGTATATTACTTGATGATAAGTTTGAAGTAAGGCTAGGAAGCCTAAGTGATGTCTGTGCTCAAGAAGGTGAATCTAATCAAAGCAGGATTACAAGGTTGCTTCAATTGCCACAGTAAGTATCAATTATTAATAATCTAACTTCAGATATTTCTACTTGCTAAATTGTGTGTACCTTGAGTTATTTGATTGTATTGCCTTCAATTTGATTTATTGCAACTATCGATTATGTTTCTATTCGTTACTTTTATGGATTCTGGGTCTTCATTTTTGCCATATGTAGCCTATATATTTACCTTCTTAGTTATCATTTTCTGCATGTTGCCCCTGCTTTCAACGGACTTCTTAGTTAATGTTTCATAGATATGCGCGCACACACTCTCTCTCTCTTACACACTCACAAATCGCACCAAGCTCATATGTGGACTTAATTATGAAATGAAGTTACCATTGAAGACTAATGTCACCTTTTGTTATATCAGGTTGCTTGTGAGTTATGTCTGGGTTTACATAGTATGTTTGAGTGAGGTTATTTGTTGTATGTAAATTGGTTTACATAGTATGTACATTAGTTTACATACTATGTAAACCATTACTTGTTGTATGTAAACTGATTTACATAGTATGTACATTAGTTTACATACTATGTAAACTATTATATGTTGTATGTAAACTAGTTTACATAATATGTACATTAGTTTACATACTATGTAGTAATGATTTATATAGTATGTAAACCAGTTTACATAGTATGTAAATGGATTTACATACAACAAGTAATATCTTCTTCTTCCACTCCTCCTTTGTTATCTTCATTCTTAAAAATTGACCCCATTGTTATTATAAATTTCTCAGATTTCAATGCTTTGATCAATGATCATATTCAACTCCAACTTCAATGAGATAGATTCTGAACCCCATTATTTATTTTTATATAAACAAAATAAAGTACAGAAGAGATGTTTGAGGAAATCGTTTTATTTGAAATGAAATAGAAAACAAACACTTTAAAAGCCAATACTTGGGCCATGGCTATAAAGTTTCTTTTGACTTGTAATCAGTTTTAAAACTAGTTAGATTCTGGACTGGTATAAACTATAAATAAACAATAATAAATTATTTTTTCTTTGAACGTACATGTTAGATAACTAGACATCTCCCATTCGTTTAAGAAATTAAAAAGATCTAAAAATTTCAGAATGAAGAAAGAGTTCATCTTGTGAATATATAATTTTGATTGGTGTTTCTTTCAGAATTTTTTGAACTTGCAAAATTTATTTCAATGGGTCCTGCTTCCAAAGGCCTTTCTAAGTTATGAGATTTAATGCAGGCTATACGATTATCATCCTTCAGAACTTCAGGCCATACATACTGCGCAGTGTAACAGGTATGAATTAAAGAGAAAGAATATTTCTGTAATTTATCTAATTTTAATATAACTAAAACGCACAGTTTTAAGTTTATTATTGCTAGTTTTGAAAAATTTAATTTTTAATCAGAATTGAAATTATTTAGGCAAATTACTCAAGGAATACCCCCATATGGGGGCGTTTTAACAATAAGAGGCTTTTTTCCCAAAAATCGATTACCAACATCATTTTGTATGAGAGTAATTACTTCTTAACCCTCCAAAATTTTACACGGTATGTTGGTAGTTACATTAGGTTACCAGTTTAGTAAATCTGTAAAACCAGCGACAGAGAACGCATCACCACCAGGGGCAAGGAACCATCCACCACCAGCGTCTCAATTTGCGGGATTGCCAAGAAAGGAAGAAGGTTCAAAGTTGTTTTGCTATTTCTCTGGTTTATGATTTCTTGATGAAAACAGTTAGCAGCTATGGATGATATAATTTTTTCATAGTTACAGTGTTACACTGATAGTTGATCATGGTTAAACTTAAAAACTTGAAAACTTTATTTTATCAAAATTTCCCTATTCGTTTCATGTAACATTTTTACCTTGTTCTGTGTTTGTCATTCTTTGATATTGATTTTGTGTTTTGTTTTATTGCCATTCGAAAGCTTGATGCAAATAAAAGAATATTTGTTCTGCGTCCTCGAGCCATTTGTCCCTATTTAAGTCTGGTCATTGAATAAATGATAATTTGATGAATAATTAAATAACTAGTTAATTCTTACAGGTATTTGCCGCCCTTTTTCTTTTCTATTGAAAACAAAACGTATTCTTCAAGTGTTTACAAAAAACTTTCAATGGCTTTTGTTGCTAGTACATTCCTGACCACAAAAAAAAAAGCATTAATCGAGATCCAAGCAAGGAATTTGTCATGATTATCATGGCCATGTGATTAATTGTAAAGTTGGTGGTTGTTTGTGGCTCTGGTTGATTATTATTTGTTTTATTTATATCTTGTTGGTTTCTTATTTTTGGTTTCTTATTTTGGAGGTATTACCTTTAAATTCTTGTTATTAATGTTTTGATTCAATTATCTGTTTTCCCATGACTTTTGGTTTTTTTCCTATCGTGTAGTTTGTATATTGGATGATATATGTCATTAGCGTGTTTAGGATAAAATTTACTATTAGTGATCTATTATGTAATCAATTTATTTCTATAATTTGGTCATTCTATAAGTTGTACATAAATTATAAATAATTATGTACCCAGGTTATTTTGTAAGTTATACAGAAATTATAAATATCTATTAAAGTGTTGGTATGATTTGTTTCATTTATTTTAATGTTGTAATAGGTACAGAATTGGTTTATCATATTACATAATTATCGAGTTATTTTGCAAGTTATACAAAAATTATAATAATATGTAATATGTACAGAATTAACGTTTATACATTTATTGCATTAAAATATTTAAAAAAAAATATTATAATATTTAGATTTTTTCTGTAACATATACAGAATGAAAATATTATTTTTGTACTATGTACATAATCATGAGTTCATATTTAAAAAATTTATTATTATGATTTTCATATTTAACTGTAATATGTACAGAATATATAGAAGAATTATAATCTTGTTTACTCAAAATATGTCATTAGCATGTATAGGGTAGAATTTACCATTAGTAACCTATTATGTAGTCAAATTATTTCTATAATTTGGTCATTTTATAAGTTGTACAAAATTATAAATAATTATACACCCTGGTTATTTTGTAAGTTGTACATAAATTATAAATAATTATGTACCTAGGTTATTTTGCAAGTTGTATAGAAATTGTAAATATCTATTAAAGTATTGGTATGATTTGTTTCCTTTATTTTAATGTTGTAACAGGTACATAATTGGTTGATCATATTACATACTTATCGAGTTATTTTGTAAGTTATACAGAAATTATAACAATATGTAATATGTTTAGAATTAGCGTTCATACATTTCTTGTATTAAAATATTTAAAAAAAATTGTTATAATTTTTAGATTTTTCCTATAACATATACATAATGAAAATATTATTTTTGTACTATGTACAGAATCATGGGTTCATATTTAAAAAAAATTATTGTTATGATTTTCATATTTAACTATAACATGTACATAATATATAGAAGAATTACAATATTGTTTACTCAAAATATGTCATTAGCGTGTCTAGGGTAGAATTAACTATTAGTGACCTATTATGTAGTCAAATTATTTTTATAATTTGGTCATTTTGTAAGTTGTACAGAATTATAAATAATTATGTACTCAGGTTATTCTGTAAGTTGTACATAAATTATAAATAATTATGTACTCAGGTCATTTTATAAGTTGTACAAAAATTGTAAATAATTATGTATGCAGGTCATTCTATAAGTTGTACAAAAAAAATGTAAATAATTATGTACGCTAGTCATTATGTAAATTGTAAATAATTCTATACTTGAATTATTCTGTAAGTTGTACATAAATTATAAATAATTATTCAGATCATTAAATTGTATACAAAATTAAATATTATGTATCCATCTCATTTTTTAAGTTCAACAGAAATTATAAATAATTTTGTATGCTGGTTAGTTTGTAAATTATACAAAAATTGTAACATGTACAAAATGAAATTTTTATTATGTAACATGTACAAAATCTTGGGTTTATATTTATAATTTTTTTGTTCCAATATTTATATTTTTTTTATAACATATACAGAATAAAAATATTATTTTTGTACCGTGTACAAAATCTTGCATTAAGATATTTAGAATTTATTTATTATAATTTTAAGATTTTTTATGTAATATGTACATAATAAAAATATTATTCTATTCCATGTACAAAAACTTGCATTCATATTAAAAAAAAAATAGTTATGATTTCCAAATTTTTTCTGTAATATATATAAAATGAAAAAGTTATTTAAGTACTATATACATGAATAATATTTTTATTTTGTACATATTACAGAAAAAAATTTGTATACTCATGGTGGTCGCTGGAACTCTAACAAAATTGTTAGTAATGATTGTTGGAAATAAAAATTATTTTTTAATTAGATACTGGTAAAATAAATTGATTTTAATTTTAATTAATAGAAGGGTATTTTAGATAATATAATAATTTTATTTTTTAAAATATATATTTTTTATTTATTAAGTATGTTATTTTTGTCTTTTTTATTCTTTCTTATAAAAAGCCACCATATTAATCCATTACTCGGGGTTAGGGGGGTTATTTGTAAAACAGGTTAGATAAGGGAGTCAGATAAAAATTGGAAGGTATATTTTACCTTATTTTTATATGAATTCCCTTTTTTATTGAATGAAACAAACAAAGATTTGAGCCATTATGTACTTCGTTTCGTTATTCTTTTTTGTCCCAAGAAATTTTTTTTCTCTTAGTTTGTTGTGATATTAGTTGTATGTATAATACTTGTTAGCACTATGGATGTCTATGGTTCGATTCAGTCCCTTTTTAACCAAAAAAATTAATCAAATTAGATTGTTTATATAACTTAAACCAAATCAGATCAGACCGTTTGTCTAATAAAATTATTGAAATCGAACTGTCTTGTCCGATTCAATTTGATAACGATTTTTAATGATTTTTTATGGCTTTTAAATTTTAAATTTTTTTCCCTCCAAAACATGTTAAAACTTGAAATTAACATAAGAAAAAAAATAAAAATCTAACCAAATTACTTTAGATGTATTACAAAAATAAGTCATATAATATCCCACATAAATTAACAATTAAGTTGATAAATTTATAAAATATAAAATCATCATAAACATATGCAAATAAAAACTACAAATTGTATAATAAAGAGCTGAAACTGCAAAAAAAATATTTAAATGTAATATTTAATAATAATGTAATATATTTTTAAAAATAATATTATATATATATAATATATAACAGTCTGTCCGATTTGGACGGTTAAAAGTTAAAAAATCGAACCGGATTGTTTGAGAGATGATTTGAAAAAATATAAATCAAATCAAACAATTTAACTCACATAATTGTTTGGACCGATCTAATCCAATTTTTTAGATTTGATCTGATTCTTGAACACCCCTAGTTACCACTATATCAATATATACAAAGATCTTATTCTTACATAATATCAAAATGGGTAATCTTCTATTTCAACTTTTGCAACTATCAATCAATTGTTAAATTTCAAATATTATGCTTGATTAAAGCCCATATGAATATGTTTGTATAGATAATCAAGTTATGTACAATTAATGAAAAATAGGTAAATGATGATCTTGTAAATAGTGTTCTTTTATTGTGCATGTATATTGAAAAATGATATATAGCACTACTAAATATAGTCAGGATTGTGCTACCACTTATATGGTAAATACTTTAAATATATGTTATCTTATAGTACATAAATGACTAAGTTATTTAATTAGTTTTATTTTTAACCTCACTCAGTGAAAAAATATATGTTCATTTTCTTCTAGCACTAAAAAAATATATATTCGTTTACAAAAAAAGAAAAATGAATATATGTTTTATTTTTTGTTAGGAGTTTAAAAATGAAACTTTGTGCAAGAAGGAGATTATTTCATACAATTAAAACTAGATGTTATTAGAATTCATGCTTGCTGTATGTGGACCACATATTTTGACCAATTATAATTTTGCATATTAATGATGATATAAAATATTGCTCATTTAAGTAGTATTACATAACATTACTCATATATATAGGATCAATATAATACGTATATCATTAAATCATTAGTCATATAAGTGATTTATACAAAAGTAAAATATGCATCATAACTCTTATACTTGCATCCAAGTGATTGCTTATCACTAAAGGTAACAATTTGTGATGTAATTTGATTGACTCAATTGAACCTGAATTAAATTAAATTTAAACCATCTCAAGTAACCTATAAAAAATTAAGTTGGGTTTGGGCCAATCCATTAGCTCAAAAAAAATATTTGAAAAAAAGGCTTGGTTAAAATTAAAATAACATTTCATATGTTTTAGTCTCTTTTTATAATACATTAGTTCTTTTTTTCTTCCCTTCTCCTATGAAAAATAAATTGATAAGGAACGAATACTTAAAATTTATTCATTTTACCACATTATTATATTAAATTCTTTAATGTTGATGCTTTTAACTTTCAAATATATTCATCTCTTTGGAAGGAAAAAAAGAAAGAGAGATCTATGTACACATTTAAATTCAATTAATATTATGAAGTTTTGTCTTTAAATTGATTAATCGATTATGCATTATTAACTTTGTAATAAAACTTTAAATATTTTATCCTCATGCGTTGTGCTATTTACTTATCAACTAGTCCAATCGTGTATTATGTGATATTAAAATTCATGTTCTAGTGTGATATTATATGTTATTTGATTCTTCATTTTTTGATAAGTACCTATGTATCAATAATATGTATAGAGAGGTTACAAAAGTTCGTGCTAGTTTGGGCCAATTTGGGCAAACCTATTTGTGTTTGCTTTGGGTTTGGGCTCATCTCTGTTGGCTCAAATTCATTTTAATTTGAGCTAAGATTGAATCAATTCTGGCTGAGCTATTTCAAACAGCTCAAACGTACTTGTAAGTCTTTTGTATCTTTGTTAGCAATCTCGTATGCAAAATATAGAGCCTATTTTATTTTACTTAATATTTTTGTCTATCTCTTTCTACAGTACTTTACTTATAATCAGTATCGCACACACCCACATAGATTTTAACATTTTGTATGCTCGTATGTTACACACATCATAGGATAGTTGGGAACATGTACTTTGTATATAAAAATTTGTTTTTATTTGTATTTGATTTTTCACAATTGGTGGTTATTTATGGATTTTCAAAAAAAAAAAATTTCTTAAAAAACTTGTTTTTAGTAGCTCGTCGAGGTGGTCGATAAGGGGTTAGCCAGTGTGCACAATGTAGACTATGGCTCATTAGACCTTGCTGATATCTTATAGGTGGTTCATTAAGGTGGTCGACTAAGGCTACAAAAGTTAAAAAATTAGCTATAAATACTCACTCTTTTCTCTCACAAATCACCCATTTTTTTAAGCATTCTTCTTGTTGAAAAATTTTGATTTTGTGGAGAAAAAATATTTTTGAGCTTTCTAAATATTTTACAAATTTTGGATCATTAATACGTTGAGTGTTGTTTCGTATTAATAGTTCAGAGTTGAGAAAAATATTAGTTTGATATTTGGTGAAAATATTTTAAATTGTGTTTTCGTATTCTCAATATATCGAGTATTTTTCTGCATTGAGATACAAGATGGAGTTGAAGGTGGAGTTGGAGTTGGAGTTGGATAAATTATTTTTCAAAAGATGTCATATTAACAATACATCGAGTATTTTTATGTATTGTTATTAGGAGATGGAGTTTCTATAAAATCATAATTGTGTAAATTTTATATTGTTTAGGATTCGCATTTTTCTAATCGCGGGTATTAGCACTACATTACTTGGTAGTGTGGCTCTAGAGGTTACTCGGATCCTTTGTGAATCAAAATAGCTGTGGTGACAACTGGTGAGAGCAGCCTAGGCAGTTAGGATGGATGGTCTCAACTAATAGAAGTATTGGCATTTATCTTTATCGATCTGTATAACTATTTATTCTTAATAAATTTGGTTACTAAGTGGTTGCTTAAATACCACTTAGGATTGGAGCCTAAGTGGATTTACGACGTTATATTGTTACGTTTGAATGTTATGTTACATGAGTTAGTACAATTATTGTATTTTCAACATATGTGCCTACATATAAAGACTATACTATGATTGGAAAGCATTTACTGTTTTATTTTATTTTTGTTATCTACCTTACTATTTGTTCTTGTTTATCTGTTATCTATTTTTTGTTCTGTTTTCATTGCATGTACAACAAGAGCGAGTTCTAAAGTGTCTGTATCATCTTAACTTTGTAGTTTGTCAATTTTGGACTCTATCAGTATTGACCCATACCGCACAAATTGTCACCTCTACTTATAACGGAGCTATGTTTAGTTCTATTTCTTACCAACTTAAGGTAGTGTCTACTAATCTAATGTCTAAATATAATACATTATGGGTAGTTTTATCTTTCTATTTAATAAGTTTTCATGTTGTGTAAAGAGAAAAAGTAATGGTGTAAATTTGTGTCGTAGTTCGATTGATCAAATCGAACACTAATCAAATTAAATTTGGGTTAGCTCAAATAACCCAAAAAAATTGAGTTGAGTTGGGCCAGCCCATTAATTCGAAATAAAATAAAATTTAATTTAATTCGAAAATAAAAAAGAAAAAAAGAAAATGATAGGTAATCAAAACAATCTTCTATCTTTTTTAGTTTTTTTCTTTTATGATATATTAATTCTCTTTTCTTCCTTTTTTTCTTTGAAAAATGAACTGATAAAAAATGAATAGTTATATTTTATTCATTTTATCACATTATTATGTTATATTCTTTAATATTGATGCTTTTAGTATTCAAATCTACCATCTTTTTGAACTAAGAAAAGAAATTTACCAATTTTAATTTCAATTAGTATTATGAAATTTATATCTTTAAATTTATTAGACTAAAACTTAAACATTTTATGAGCCTATGTTGTGCTATTCTCTTTTTAACTAGTTCACTATCCTAGGAATCATGCATTATGTGATAGTGAAAGTCAGGTTTTTGTGTGACATTGTATGTTATTTAGATTTTTCATTTTTCGATAAGTATTTGTGTCTTAACAATATGTATAGAGAATTTATTAACAATTTAGGCTAATTTGTGCTAGTTTTGGCCAACCAGTTGTATTTGATTTGAGCTCACATTTATTGGCTTAAATTAAATTAGATTCAAGTCAAAATTTGACTAATTCGAACTTGGCTAATTAGAATCAACTCAAACTAGCCCAATCTGTTTGAATTGACACCCCTAAATTTAGCTATTGCACCACAAATAATTATATAACTATTCATTATTATTTATATCAAGTAATATTGTTGGTATTTATTTTTTTCCCATGCTTGGATTTTTATGTACGTATAATTTATATTGTTTAATTTTTTGTCAATTTAAATGGGTATTGAGTTATATTATTTATAACTTAATTTAAGTAGTTTTGAGTTTTTTTTTAATTTGGTCAAAGTTTTGAATTTTTTTATAGTGGACAAAAACATTTGACTAGGGGTATTCAAAAATTTTCGAAACCAAATCAATGCAACCCAAAATGTTTGGTTTTAGTTAAATATTAAGTGAATGAAATATATTTATTATATTTTCTTACCTCACAATAGAGGTATATATAGAGAATAAATTACAAGAGTTTTGAGTAAACTAGAATCATGTACAACCTAGAGTTCTATTACAGATAGACACATAGATTATACACTAAATTACATGACTCACACTAACACTCTCCCTCAAATTGGAGCATACATATCGACTATGCCCAACTTGCTTAGTGAGTCATAAAACACCTTCTTGGAAACTCATTTAGTGAGCACATCTGCAAGTTGCCTTCCAGTGAAAACAAAAGGGAAACTAATTAGTTTTGCATCTAGCTTTTCTTTTATAAAGTGACGATCAACCTCTACATGCTTAATGCGATCATGTTGTACTGGATTTTATGATATATCAATGGTTGCCGATTGTCACAATACAACTTCATAGTACTTTTGGGTTCAAAACTCAAATCAGATAGCAAACTTCTTATCCACAGTAATTCACACACCTCATGAGCCATACCTCTATACTCAACCTTAGTACTGGATTGCGCCACAACTTTCTACTTCTTACTTTTCCATGTAACTAAATTACCTCCCACAAAAGTAAAATAACCTGATGTCGACCTTCTATCTATAATATTTTCTGTCCAATCTGCATCTGTTAAGCCGCAAACTTCAAGAGGGTTGTTGTGTTTAGAGAATATTACTTCTCTCCTTGGAGCTGACTTTAAGTACCTTAAAATCCTCACAACTGAATCCATGTGACTCTGACTCGGGTTATGCATGAACTGACTTATTACACTTACCGCATATGCAACATCTGGTCTAGTATGGTCTAAATAAATTAAGCGCCCAACCAACCTCTTATAACGAGCTCGATCAGTTGGTACCTGATCTGGATACTCTGCTAGACAATGGTTTTGCTCAATAGGAGTGTCAATAGGTATGCAATCCAACATACCTGTTGCAGTTAGAGCAGATCAAGAATGTACTTTCTCTGACACACAAAAATTCTTTCTCTCCCCCTAGCTACCTCAATCCCTAAGAAGTATTTCAGTTCACCCAAATCCTTCATCTCAAATTCAGAGGCTAGTTGTCTCTATAGTCTATCCATCTCAACAGTATCTTTTCCAGTAATTACCATATCATTAACATAAATAATTAATGCAGTTACCTTCCCTTGTTGATGTTTGAGAAACTACGTATGGTCTGAATTACTCTGTTTGTAACCAACCTTCTGCATGAACTGAGAAAACCTTCAAAACCAGGCACGAGAGGACTGCTTGAGACCATACAAAGACTTCCTTAATTTGCATACAAAATTACCATGAGAATCAACTACATACCCATGTGGAAGACTCATATACACCTTCTCGACTGACTCTCCATGAAGAAACGCATTCTTAACATCAAACTGTCGAAGTGGCCAATCTAAGCTAGCAGCAAGCAAAAGCAGAACCCGAATAGTATTCATTTTGGCAACAGGAGCAAAAGTCTCATCGTAGTCTACACCATACGTCTGAGTGAACCCTTTCGCTACAAGGTAGGCTTTATATCGATTCACAGATCCCTCAGCACTATGTTTCACAGTAAACACCCAACGATAATCAACTACCTTCTTGTCCTATGGTGAAGGCACAAGTTTCCAAGTATCATTCTTCTGTAACGCCTCAATCTCTTCATCCATTGCCTTCTTCCACTTTTGATCTCTCAATGCATCCTGCACTTTGTTAGGTACTGATACAGTAGATATTCAATTTACAAATGATTTATATGACTTAGACAATCTTTTAGTGGACATGTAGTTGGCTACTAGATATTTTAATTTTGCATGAATATTTAGTTCATACCTTTTGGCTAGTTGACCCCGAGTAGACCTATTTGGTAACACATACTGTCCAACATTAGACTCAATGCTATTAGTATCAGTGGGTGTACATACCTCAGATGAGTGACCTTCAGTATCAGGGAGTTGTCGATCAAGGGTAGGAGAGGGAGTAGTTGTGTCTTCATTTTGATTTTCAGTGATCCAAAACTAATGCTTGGATACTTGAAGCATCTGTTTCTTCTACTACTGAATTCAATTGGATAAGAACCTCAACTAGACCCATCGAAATATCTCCTGATTTTTGTTACTTCCACAGTTCCTTCCAATTCCTCCCCCTCACCATGATACAGCTCTTTAAAATATGAATTCTTCCCCCGTAAGAGCAGTATCAGATGAAGAAAAATAGCTCATATCTTCGAAGAAAAATAGCTCATATCTTCAAAGAAAGTGACATCCATAGTGACAAAATACTTTCTAGTAAGGTGGATGGTAGCACTTGTACCCTTTTTGATATCCTCCATAACCAACAAACACACACTTAATTGCTTGGGCATCTAATTCAGACCTTTGATTTTTAGGAGCATGGACAAAAGCAACACAACCAAATACACGGGCAGGAAGATTATGAAATGATGAAAGAGATACATGAGATGCGAGAACCTCAAACGAAATTTGTCCTTGAAGGACACTAGATGGGAGACGATTAATGAGATGGGCGGAAGCTTGTACAGCATCGCCCCAAATATATTTTGGCATATTAGCACTAAATAGGAGCACACGAGCCATATCAAGTAAGTGACAATTTTTTCTTTCGGACACCCCATTTTGTTCTAGTGTTTGTGGGCAAGTAGTTTGGTGAACAATCTCATATGTTTGGAAAAAATCTTGAAAAATACGATTAACATATTCTCCCCTAATGTAAGAACTTAGGACTCTAATGGTGCTATTGTATTGTGTTTGAACACAGTACGAAAATTTTGAAAAGCTAGAAAAACTTCATCTTTGTTTTTAAGAAGAGCAACCCATGACAATCTTGTACAATCATCAATAAACGGCACAAAATACCTCATACCCGATATAGTAGGCTCTCTAGACGATCCCCAAACATCAGAATGAATTAATTTAAAAGGAATAGTACTTATATTAGAAAAACTTGGAGAATAAGTACTACGATGACACTTGGCCAGAACACATGTCTCACAATGTAAAGCAGATTCACTCACACTAATAAACATAATAGGCATAGATTTTTTCATAAGACTAAAAGACGAATGCCCTAAATGACGAGGCCATAACCAAATTTCACATAGCTGGTCAGAACTCGAAGTCAAAGCGGTGCGGGACTGTGCTCCTGGTTTCTCCCCTGCGTAGTTCTGATCCAGACAAAACAATTTGTTCCTCAGATACCCCTGACCAATTATTTTCCTTGTAAGAAGATCCTAAAAAATTACGTACATAGGATAAAAGGTTACAAAATATTTAGAATCAGTATTCAACTTTGGGACAAATATTAAGTGATAAGATAAATTTGGGACATATAAAACATTTTAGAGCTGTAAGGTTGGGGCAATACGAACGAGCTCCATCCCTAACACAAGAAAAACTTCACCATTAGCATTCGTAACATAAGACACTGGTGGGGAAGACAAGTGAGTAAAATAAGATTTATCATAAGTCATATGATCAGATGCACCAGAATCAATAATCCAAGTATCAAATCCAATAGAGTGAGAAACGTTTGAAACCATACCAATCTTACCACGACCAGTGATGTGATAAATTTAGTACTCGCAAGTGTACGAATCACTTGTAGAAAAGATAACCAACTTCCAAAGTTGGTCTCTCAAGGAATTGCAGTGGTTCTAAATAACTGTCTTCTTAATCTAAATAGAGTTCGAACAAAAATAAAAACACTAATTAAATAGAGTTCTAGTGAAACTAAAACTCTAAGTAACTAGAATCATAAAGCAACTAAAATACTAATTAAATAGAGTTCTAGTAAAACTAAAACTCTAAATAACTAGAATCCTAAATCTAATAAAACTGTAAACAAGTTGGAATTGTGACGAGATCAATGGTACGAACAATTAACGAAAACAATATTGCAAGTTCACAATCAATTCAAATAGATTTGAAGATCAATGGAGGATATATGGACGTTTAGCTTGGTTGACCATGCTTGCATCGAAAAGGTATGGTGAAACAACATGAACGTTCTAAATAAACAATATTATTGGCTTTTCTTTTAATTACGAGACTGCCTTCGGTCGGGGTAAATCTCTTTGTTGATTAACTAATTAACTGCCTTCGGTCGGGGTAAATCAAATAGCAATCAAATCATGCGCAAGCAAATAAATGCCAATCAAACTAATGCTATGACTAAGTCACTAATTTGAAACTTTGATCAAGTGTTTTGGAATTAAGTTAAGGTGACGTTCCTATAACTAGATTCTAAGATCTTTCAACCTAACTACGAATCTCAAATTGGCCCATGATAATTCATAATTAAATATCTAAACATGCTCTTAATCAAAAGGTAATTCATTTATATTAAATTAATTAAAATACACCATACACAATTCTAGCGAACATGACAACACAAACTAAACATCCATAATAAAATTAGCCGCTCATGTTCATATTAATATTCATAGACAAATAAAATATGATCATACACTTCAATGCAAGAAGAAGAAAATAGAATTCTATAACAACAAGGAAAACCTAGATCTAAATACCGCTTAGGATGGGATAGCGTTCTTCTCCAAAAGCTTTATCTTCGATTGTCGACGGCTTCCTTGGATCCTTAGAATGGTTTCTCTCGCTTCGTTGAGTGTGTCAAAGCTCCCAAAATTGAATGAATCTCTTGTTTGGTCGCAAAATTGTAAAGTGTAAAGTTGTATCAAAGTTGTTCGAGTTATATGTAAGGGGGAGTCTAAGGGGGTATTTATAGATGTAAGGGTTTACACAAATCTTGATTGCAATAGGAATAGGCGCGCCGCGGCATAAATTTTTCCCGCCGCGGCACAACACAAATTCTAGAAATAATGTCAAAACCCGAGAGCTCTCCGCTGCGGCATGACTTTTCCTCGCCGTGGCGCGCGTTTTCTTCAGTTTCTTCACATGTACCCCCTTACATATGTGCTGGCTCGACATGTACGGCTTACATATTTGACTCGTTTTGCTCGTAACTCGTGATCCGAGTGCCATAAGTGTTCCGTCTTTGCGTGTTTGCATTATTTGACTCATTTGACGCTGAAAACACTTGAAATGCACTAAAACATATCTGTGATTCCGAATGGATAGATTTATGAAATTAATCGAATAAACAACAAATAATAAATCTATTTCTAAACAATTAAGTGCAATAAACCACAAAATATTAGTACTTTTCGAGCACTCATCACAACCCCCAACCAGCTTCTTACTAGTCTCTAGCAAGTGAAGCGATCTAAAAACTAAAATAAAAACAAATAAAATAAACTAACCTAACCTAAATCACTTCCGTAGATTATCACGGTTGCATTTAGCATATGCAACAAGTCTTTAAACCCCTAGGTGGCCCTAGTGGACGAGTTATAGTCTCGTGAGGGTTTCCAGTGATGATACCTGCAAACATAGTAACTAACAAAACTAACAATGACTCTAAATATACTTGAATCAATCCATGCATATGTTTCAAAAAAATTGTTAACAACGAATAGTATACAAAATAGTTAAAAATCACTTAAGCTCAAAAACAGTCCAAATATCAAACTCATCTTAGTAATCGAATTTCGAACAACCAATCAAACCACAAACCCATTAGTTACACTATCTGATCGTGTCATGCATGATATTCGTAGATTACATTTTAATATCTCATAAATGTGCAAGTAAAATATGAATGAGAATTTTGCACTTCCAACCTCCATATGCTTATTTTTCAAATCCATTTCCACTAATATAGAAATCAAACTACCTAGAATCAATAGGACTTCATTAAGCTTGTAAAGTTGTGGTTAGGTGTGTGATTATGAAAGTACGGAAATGATATTTTCACTAGGATAAGAGTACTTTTTATTTCACAAACTTATTTTCAACTTTCTCCACCAAGTGTTCTTTTTTTTATCCTCCTATAAATTTCATATGTCCCTTGGATCTTTTTGCTTGATTTTCTTTCTTCACTTTTCTTGCTTATTATTTCAATCATCATCATCATTTTTTTTTTATTGTGATGAAGCAAGATAAATACAACATAATTGCTCATGAAAATCAAATATTACATTGAGTACTCTTATCACTAAGGGTAGTACAACGTATGTCAATGTTGAGTTCAAGGGTGTACTATGGATAAAATAATACGGGGAGGCATGAAAAGTCCAAACGGTCCAAAGATGTCCTAAATCACTTTCTAAGTGGCATTTAATTCTATCATATCGCTTCAATGGGTTTTCAAATGAGTTCTAGAGTTTGTTGAGATTTAAAATATTTCATGAACATGCATACATTACACAAACCAAAATAGTTATACTAACCATGCAAACTACCACATATACCACAAAATTCTCAAACTAGATGAATCTAACATTTATGTGCCTCTTTACTTAGGTAAAAATCTAATTTCTTTCATATATCACTGTTATTACAATCATATTAATATCATAGACTTCCAGATTGACTCAAGTAGACACGACACCAACCTAACACAATTCAAGTGACAAAAGTTAAAAATTTAAAATTTGGTCATATTTCATGCTCATGGAGTATTTTTCCCACCCCCAACCTAATTTCTACATTGCCCTCAATGTTAAAAAGATAAACAAAAGAAATTAAGAAAAAGTGTGAGAAGTTACCCCCCTTTCGTATGACATTGTGTATACTACTCGTATGCTCCGATTCATTGTTCCTCGCTTTTCTCATGATGAAGAATTAGTATGTATGAAACATGTATTGAATCTCAAAGTATATGCAACACAATTCAAATCCAAATTTAAATTAAAACTAAAGCAAATGAAAACATTAAACAAAGTTAAACAATTCAACTAAAATAAAATGAAAATAAAGCTAAATAAAAAGAAACAAAAGAAAATTAGTCCAAAATAAAAATAAAATAAACTAAAGAAAAATTACAATCAGGAGGCTCAGTCCTCCATATCTTCGGGTTGGTCATTGTCCTCCTCGGGTTGGTCCGCCGGTTGTCTAAATGTAAAGTCATGGCCCGGATATTTTGGAGGTGGCTGGAATTGGGTGAGGTCTATTCCACTATGTGTCAATTGGTAGCTAATCATTTGGTGGAGTAGACCTTGATACTCGTGTTGCTACTTCATGTGATCGCTGAACCATGCTTGTTGTTGGGTTTGGTATTGACGCATCTCATTAACCTTCACTTCCATGTTTACCAACCTATCTTTTGTAGAAGCGTTCTTGGAAGAGTCACCTTTCCTACTTCCTTGCCCAGCCTTTGTTCCGCTTGTAAGGTGTTGCATGTAAGTGAAAGTCAATGTTTCGGCCGGCTGCAATAAGACCTCGCCCGTGTCGTATTTGACTCCATGTTTGACACAAAGGGCGGTTATGAGTTGGGGAAAGAAGTAACTAATGTTGTGGTGCTCAGCTGAGTACACCACTCTTTGTTGTATCACCATTCCCACGTCTATGAACCGCTCAGTCTCTATAGCAAATTGTAGGATAGCCCTTTCCCGATCGACTGTACTGTAATGCCGAGTCGGCATTAATCTAGAGCAAACAAAATATTGCCATATTTGGGAATGGGTCCTTAAGTGCTTGGCTTGAAAGATGTTCACCATATCCCCCTTATATTCCCACTCACCGTATCCATCAGTTAGGGTATTAATTACTTCTTCGTAATCAACCTGCGTTAAGTAGGTTTCATACGCGCTGTTGTGAATATCCCTCAACCCATAGTACGAGTTGATCACAGTTCTATTGAAGGGGACTTCAATGCCCCTCACCCAAACCATTCCATCACGTGCTTCTAGGACATTGGCGTAGAATTCCCAAACAAGCGAACTCACACCCGCCTCCGGGGCGTATGCAAATTTTTTCCATCCTAGTCTTTCAACTATATCCAAAATTCCCATCACACCTACTTGCCCAAAATCCATTCCTCTTTCATTTACAAACCCTTTATTCCTTTTAGCGGCACCCTTGTACCGCTCTTGCGCTTCTCGGCTTACAAACCGAGAGGCGTCATAAGTCTTATCCTCTACCATTTTTCCTTTCCCCTTTGAGCGACTACTTTTACCAACCTTTCTTTTGGGGCCATTTCAATTCTTAAACTTAATGAAATCAACTAACAACTTTAATTTTCAGAAAATGCAGAAAATCCCCAAAAATTGGCTCCCCTCTTATCCAAAATTTCACTTAATTCCAATTTCAGATAAATTTTCACAATTTTCAAGAAATAAATACTAAATTGAAGCAAAAATGTGATGAATTTTACCTCTTTTGAATGCAGATGAAGTCTTGAACAAAAACCCCCAAATTTATCTTGAAACCCTAATTCTTGAATTTGGAGAGGAACTTGATCCTTGGAGGTAATCTTCTGAAATTGAAGGATGAAAATGTGTTAGCAATGTTGGATAGATGAATTGGTGAAGTAAAGTTTAAATTTTGGTGAAGATTTGGGCAAAAATTGGAGAAGAGAATGGAGAGAAAATGAGAGAAAACGAGAGAAAGTGAGGGAAAATTTTGAAAGAAATTTTTTGAAATGAATTTGATTTGCCCGAGTGCCTTTTCTGACCAATTTTTAGAGGCACACCGCGGCATGACTCTTTCCCGGCCGCTGCACAAATTATCCCCAGCAACAGCGCCAAAAACTTGATGTGATAAATTTAGTACTCGCAAGTGTACGAATCACTCGTAGAAAAGTGATAAGCAACTTCCAAGGTCGGTCTCTCAAGGAATTGCAGTGGTTCTAAATAACTGTCTTCTTAATCTAAATAGAGTTCGAACAAAAATAAAACACTAATTAAATAGAGTTCTAGTGAAACTAAAACTCTAAGTAACTAGAATTCTAAAGCAACTAAAATACTAATTAAATAGAGTTCTAGTAAAACTAAAACTCTAAATAACTAGAATCATAAATCTAATAAAACTGTAAACAAGTTGGAATTGTGACAAGATCAATGGTACGAACAATTAACGAAAATAATATTGCAAGTTCACAATCAATTCAAATATATTTGAAGATCAATGGAGGATGTATAGACGTTTAGCTTGGTTGACCATGCTTGCATTGAAAAGGTATGGTGAAACAACATGAACGTTCTAAATAAACAATATTATTGGCTTTTCTTTTAATTACAAGACTGTCTTCGGTCGGGGTAAATCTCTTTGTTGATTTACTAATTAACTGCCTTCGGTCGGAGTAAATCAAATAGCAATCAAATTATGCACAAGGAAATAAATGTCAATCAAACTAATGCTATGACTAAGTCACTAATTTGAAACTTTGATTAAGTGTTTCGGAATTAAGTTAAGGTGACGTTCCTATAACTAGATTCTAAGATCTTTCAACCTAACTACGAATCTTAAATTGGCCCATGATAATTCATAATTAAATATCTAAACATGCTCTTAATCAAAAGGTAATTCATTTATATTAAATTAATTAAAATACACCATACACAATTCTAGCAAACATGGCAACACAAACTAAACATCCATAATAAAATTAGCCGCTCATGTTCATATTAATATTCATAGACAAATAAAATATGATCATACACTTCAATGAAAGAAGAAGAAAATAGAATTCTATAACAACAAGGAAAACTTAGATCTAAATACCGCTTATGGATGGGATAGCGTTCTTCTCCAAAAGCTTTATCTTCGATTGTCGACGGCTTCCTTGGATCCTTAGAATGGTTTCTCTCGCTTCGTTGAGTGTGTCAAAGCTCCCAAAATTGAATGAATCTCTTGTTTGGTCGCAAAATCGTAAAGTGTAAATTTGTATCAAAGTTGTTCGAGTTATATGGAAGGGGGAGTCTAAGGGGGTTGATGTGTTAAAATGTGTACTCGCAAGTGTACGAATCACTCGTAGTAAAGTGATAAGCAACTTCCAAGGTCGGTCTCTCAAGGAATTGCAGTGGTTTTAAATAACTAACTTTTTAATCTAAATAGAGTTCTAATGAAAATAAAAGACTAATTAAATAGAGTTCTAGTGAAACTGAAACTCTAAGTAACTAGAATTCTAATGCAAGTAAAACTGTAAAAAGGGTGTTTGTTTTGTGACGAGAACAATAATACGCTACTCAAACGAAAACAAGATCGCAATCAAACAATCAATTCAATAAAATATCAATAGAGGATGTATGGACGTTTAGCTTGGTTAACCATGTTTGCATCGAAAAGGTATGGTGAGATACATGAACGTCCTATATAAACAAAATCTACCGGCTTTCCTTTTAATTACGAAACTCCTTTTGGCGGGGGTAGGTCTCTTTGTTGATTAACTAATTAACTGCCTTTGGCGGGGGTAAATTAAATAGCAATCAAATTATGCGCAAGGAAAACATGCCAATCAAATTAATGCTATGACTAAGTCACTAACTTGAATCTTTGATTAAGTGTTTCGGAATAGAGTTAAGGTGACGTTCCTCTAACTAAATTCTTAGGTTTTTCAATCCTAACTACGAACATCAAATGGGCCCATGATTATTCATAATCAAACATCTAAACATGCTCTTAATCAAAAAGTATTTTATTCATAAGTCAAAAAGATACACCATACACAATTCTAGCAAACATGGCAACACAAACTAAACATCCATAATTAAATTAGCCAGACATGTTCATATTATTATTCATAGACAAATAAAATATGATCATACACTTTAACAAATAAAGAAGATGAATTAATTCTATAACAACAAGGAAAACCTAAATCTAAATACCGCTTATGGATCGGTTGACGTACTCCTCCGTAAGCTTTATCTTCGATTGTCGTTAGCTTCCTTGAATCCTTAGAATATTGTCTCTCGCTTCGTTATAGTGTGGCAACGCTCTCAAAACTGATTGAATGTCGTATTTGGGTCGCAAAATTGAGAAGAGGAAGAGTTGTGTATGAATTGGTCAAGTTGTTTCGAGTTCTAGTTGTAAAGGGGGTCTAAGGGGGTATTTATAGATGTAAGGGATTCCTGATTGTAATAGGAATAGGCGCGCCGCGGCATGCATTTTCCCCGCCGCGGCGCAACACAAAATTTGGAAAATATGCAAAAACCCGAGAGCTCCCCGCCGCGGCATACAATTCCCTCGCCGCGGCGCGCAATGCTTCTATGTTTTCAGGATCAAACCCGAGAGCCTCACGCCGCGGCATGCAATTCTCTCGCCGCGGCGCGCAATGCTTTCCTTCTTTTCACGTCCCCCTTACATATGTGATGGCACTATATGTAAGGCTTACATATTCGTCTTGATTAGTCCGTAACTCGTGATCCGAGCGTCGTAGGTGTTCCGTCTTCGCGTGTTTTCATCATTTGAATCATTTGACGCTAAAAATACCTGAAATGCACTAAAATATACCCGTGACTCCGAATGGATAGATTTATGAAAATAATCGAAATAATAGTCATAATAAATCTATATATCAATCAATCAAGCATAATTAATCACGAAATATTAGTGCTTTTCGAGCACTCATCACAACCCCCAACCAGCTTCTTGCTAGTCTCTAGCAAGTGAAGCGACCTAAAATAAAATTAAAAACAAACAAATAAACTAACCTAACCTAAATCACTTCCGTAGATTGTCACGGTTGCATTTAGCGTATGCAACAAGCCTTTAAACCCCTAGGTGGCCCTAGTGGACGAGTTATAGTCTCGTGAGGGTTTCCAGTGATGATACCCACAAACATCGTAACTGACACAAATAAAGACTCAAAACTAATAAAGACTCTAACAATACTTGAATCAATCCATGCATACGTCTCAAAAATTGTTCATAACGAGTGGCACACGAAATAGTCAAATATCATCTAAGCTCAAAAACAGTCCAAACATCAAACTCATCATGGTAATCGAATTTTGAACAACCAATCAAACCACAAACCCGTTAGTTATACTATCTGACCGTGTCATGCATGATATTCATAGATTACATTTCAATATCTCATAAATGTGCAAGAAAAATATGAATGTGAATTTTGCACTTGCAAACTCCATATGCTCATTTTTCAAACCCATCTCCACTAATATAGAAACTAAACTACCTAGAATCAATAGGACTTCATTAAGCTTGTAAAGTTGTGGCTAGGTATGTGATAATGAAAGTACAAAAATGATGTTTTCATATGATAAGAGTACTTTTTATTTCACAAGCATATTTTCAACTTTTTCCACCAAGTGTTCTTTTCATCCTCCCTTTACTTCAAATATCCTTTGGATCTTTTGCTTGATTTTCTTCTTTATTCTTGCTTATTATTTCGATCATCATCAATATTTTTTTTTTTTTTTTTTTGATCGAAAAACAAGATTTACATTTACACAACATAATTGCTCATGAAAATCAAATATTACACTAAGTACTCTTATCACTAAGGGTAGTTTAATGTATGTCAATGTTGAGTCCAAGGGTGTGCTATTGATAAAATATTTCGGGAAAGCATGAAAAGTTCAAACGGTCCAAAGATGGCCTAAATCATTTTCTAAGTGGTATTTGTTTCTATTATTTCGCTTCAACGTGTTTTCAAATGAGTTCTAGAGATTGTTGAGACTTAAAACATATCATGAACATGCATACATTCCACAAATCAGAATAGTTAAACTAACCATGCAAACTACCACAAGTACCACAAAATTCTCAAATTAGATGAATCCAACATTTATGTGCTTCGTTGCTTAGGTAAAAATCTAACATCTCTCATATGTCATCGTCATTACAATCATGTTAATATCATAGATTTCCGGATTGAATCAAGTAGACACGACACTAACTAAAAACAATTCAAGTGACAAAGTTAAAAATTTAAAATTGGTCATATTTCATGCTCATGGAATATTCTTCCCACCCCCAACCTAATTTCTGCATTGTCCTCAATGTGAAAAAGAAGAACATAAGAAATAAGAAAAAGTGTAAGAAGTTACCCCCCTTTCGTATGAGATTGTGTCGTTACTCGCTATGCTCCGGTTCACTGTTCCTCGCTTCTCTCATGAAGAATGTATGTATATGAACATATATTGAACCTCAAAGTGTATGCACACAATTCACATTCAAACCCAATTTTTAATTATAACTAAGGCAATTGAAAACACAAAAACATCAAACAAAGTTAAACAATCCAAAATAAAAGAAAATAAAAATACGATAAAAGAAATAAAAGAAATAAAAAATTAAAGACAACGAAAGAAATACGATACCGAATGGGTGCCTCCCATTAAGGGCTTAGTTTAACGTCTTAGCAAGACGTGACTGATCTCGTGTCAAGGGGGGTTAAATATGTAATTGTAATGTTTATCTCCTCCCTTATCTTTCTTGAAATGAGCTTTCGTCCTCCAAGTCGAGTTTTTGTAATTAGAATGCTTAATGTGTTCTTTGTAGGCATCATCCCGACTTAAATTTATCAGTTTGTCCTTCCCTCTCCATTCAACGTTTCGAACCTCAATTTTGTTACTTATGCTATTCTGCAATTCAGTGTTAGAAGAAATAGGGGAGGGTTGAAAAATTCCAAACTGTACAGTCTCTCCACAAACCGTCATTGATAACTTCCTATTATGGACCTCAATAGTTGTCTTGGTAGTGGCCATGAATGGTCTACCAAGAATAATTGTATGTTCCTTGTCTTGAAGAAAATTTCTGTCCATCTCAAGCACCACAAAATCCACTGGTACAATAAACTTGTCCACCTGTACTAACAAATTTTCCACTATTCCTTTTGGGTATTGAATAGAACCGTTTGCAAGTTGAAGGGTCATCCTTGTTTCTTTAAGCTTTCCTAATCCTAGTTGCAAGTATACTGAATATGGCATTAGGTTTATACCTGCTCCTAAGTCTAGCATAGCCTCGAATACCCTCTTATCTCCCATAGTGATGTTAATGTGGAAACTACCTGGATCTTTCATTTTGAGAGGTAAGTGCGGTTGGATTATTGGACTACCAATTTTTGACATTTCATTCTCTTTGCTTCTATTCTTCTTGATGATAAAGTTCCTGCAAATTGGATCATAAGTTGAACTGTTCTTTATAATATCCAAAAGAGGTAAATTACAATTAATTCCAGAAAATAAAGCAAGAGTGTCAGAGTATTGCTCATCCTGATTTTTCTCCTCAAACTGGTTTATTGGTGGTATTGGTGGTCGGTATGGGTCCATTGACTTGTGCAATCGAAAAATGTTGGATGTTTCTCCAATTTCTTTCTTGGGAAGTTCATGAGGAGTGGTATTAGACTCATCATCTCCCTTGAGAGTTGAATTCTCACCTTCCAAGTTACCTGTACTAGACAACAAAACATTAGAATTATCAGGTAAATTTTTAGGTACCTCCTCATCACTTTGAAGGACTGTGATCGCCTTTGCTTGTTCAGGTTGACTAGGCAGCTTTCCTGTTTCTTGTTTGTACATTTGTTCCGCTAGCTGCCTAACCTGTATTTCCACTCTCTTCACTGAAGCTTCTATAGAGTCCATCCTCCCATTACAAGAGTGTATGAAATTGTTTAGGGTTTCCTCTACGGTCGGGCTATTTTGTGGAAATTGTCGGTTTATATTTTGGCCTTGAGTTTGGTTTTGAACGAATGGTTGGCTATTGTTTTGTTTCCATCCAAAATTAGGGTGATTCCTCCATCCAGGGTTATAGGTATTTGAATAAGGGTCGTTCCTAGGTCTAGGTTGGTACCCTTGCATTAAATTCGCCTCTTCAGTAGTACCTGTGTAAGGATCACCTGCAAAAGAACAAACATTAGCTCCGTGCCCATATGAACCACAAACTCCACATACCTCGTGTTTTGTCATTTGATTAACATTGGAGGTTGTGAGAAGTTGCACTTGTTTCGTCAATTCAGCAAGTTGCATGGCCATTTCATTGTTGGATCCCAATTCGTGGACTCCAGCTCGTCTTCCTCTAGCGCTCTTTTGTTGGGAGTTGGCTCCTAACATCTCGAATAGCTCATATGTTTCATCCGCTATTTTCTCACCCATAGCTCCTCCTGCAGCGTTGTCAACTGTGAATTGACATTGTAGTGTCAATCCGTCGTAGAAAAACTGATTCTGTAACTGCAACGGGAAGTGGTGATGTGGACATTGTATCAACAGCAATTTGAATCTCTCCCAAGCCTCGTGGAAGGGTTCTCTGTCCATCTGCGAAAAAGTAGCAATTTTTGTTCTTAGATCAGATGTCTTTTGATGGGAATAGAACTTACCCATGAATTTATTGTAAACATCGTCCCATGTGACCAAAGAACCGGGTGCTAACGTCATTAGCCAAGACTTAGCTCTATCCTTGAGAGTGTATGGAAAACACCTCATGCGTAGTTGATCTTCGCTAAGTCCCTGCAGTGGAAAAGTTTGCACAGTAGCATATAGTTCACGCATAAAATTTAAAGGATCTTCATTAGGGATACCGTAAAAGGAGGGAAGCATGGAATAATGAATATTTTTCAATTCATAATTCCTAGCCGCCTCTGTGAGTTGAATGCATGATGTGGCGGTACCCAATGATCGGTCTTGCAAACTCTTTGTTCATCATTTGCCTAGCTACGTTTTCACCCATTGTTGCTTGCAATTGTTGTTGGACTTCTTCCTCTTGAAGTTGATTATCCAGTTCTTTTGATCGGTGTTTGACTCTATGAATGTTGTCAATGAAAGGAGAGAGTTCCTTGTTAAGTGATCTCCTACCCTGCATGCACAAATAAAAAGCAAACAAAGATCAAGGTAGCAGTGAAATTTGAAATTAAGCACTATTTTTTGATTTTTATTTTACTAATTTTTTTGGATTTTTTTTTTTTTTTTTTATAGATTTTTTTTTGAATAAAAAATAAATAAATAAAATAAAGAAATTAAATAAAATAAACAGAACAAACAATTAAAATATAAATCAGAACTTTTACTAATTTGTTGTTAAATGTAAAAATTATTCAAAACGCCAATTCCCCGGCAACGGCGCCAAAAACTTGATGTGTTAAAATGTGTACTCGCAAGTGTACGAATCACTCGTAGTAAAGTGATAAGCAACTTCCAAGGTCGGTCTCTCAAGGAATTGCAGTGGTTTTAAATAACTAACTTTTTAATCTAAATAGAGTTCTAATGAAAATAAAAGACTAATTAAATAGAGTTCTAGTGAAACTGAAACTCTAAGTAACTAGAATTCTAATTGCAAGTAAAACTGTAAAAAGGGTGTTTGTTTTGTGACGAGAATCAATAATACGCTACTCAAACGAAAACAAGATCGCAATCAAACAATCAATTCAATAAAATATCAATAGAGGATGTATGGACGTTTAGCTTGGTTAACCATGTTTGCATCGAAAAGGTATGGTGAGATACATGAACGTCCTATATAAACAAAACTACCGGCTTTCCTTTTAATTACGAAACTCCTTTTGGCGGGGGTAGGTCTCTTTGTTGATTAACTAATTAACTGCCTTTGGCGGGGGTAAATTAAATAGCAATCAAATTATGCGCAAGGAAAACATGCCAATCAAATTAATGCTATGACTAAGTCACTAACTTGAATCTTTGATTAAGTGTTTCGGAATAGAGTTAAGGTGACGTTCCTCTAACTAAATTCTTAGGTTTTTCAATCTAACTACGAACATCAAATGGGCCCATGATTATTCATAATCAAACATCTAAACATGCTCTTAATCAAAAAGTATTTTATTCATAAGTCAAAAAGATACACCATACACAATTCTAGCAAACATGGCAACACAAACTAAACATCCATAATTAAATTAGCCAGACATGTTCATATTATTATTCATAGACAAATAAAATATGATCATACACTTTAACAAATAAAGAAGATGAATTAATTCTATAACAACAAGGAAAACCTAAATCTAAATACCGCTTATGGATCGGTTGACGTACTCCTCCGTAAGCTTTATCTTCGATTGTCGTTAGCTTCCTTGAATCCTTAGAATATTGTCTCTCGCTTCGTTATAGTGTGGCAACGCTCTCAAAACTGATTGAATGTCGTATTTGGGTCGCAAAATTGAGAAGAGGAAGAGTTGTGTATGAATTGGTCAAGTTGTTTCGAGTTTTAGTTGTAAAGGGGGTCTAAGGGGGTATTTATAGATGTAAGGGATTCCTGATTGCAATAGGAATAGGCGCGCCGCGGCATGCATTTTCCCCGCCGCGGCGCAACACAAAATTTGGAAAATATGCAAAAACCCGAGAGCTCCCCGCCGCGGCATACAATTCCCTCGTCGCGGCGCGCAATGCTTCTATGTTTTCAGGATCAAACCCGAGAGCCTCACGCCGCGGCATGCAATTCTCTCGCCGCAGCGCGCAATGCTTTCCTTCTTTTCACGTCCCCCCTTACATATGTGATGGCACTATATGTAAGGCTTACATATTCGTCTTGATTAGTCCGTAACTCGTGATCCGAGCGTCGTAGGTGTTCCGTCTTCGCGTGTTTTCATCATTTGAATCATTTGACGCTAAAAATACCTGAAATGCACTAAAATATACCCGTGACTCCGAATGGATAGATTTATGAAAATAATCGAAATAATAGTCATAATAAATCTATATATCTGATGTGTTAAAATGTGTACTCGCAAGTGTACGAATCACTCGTAGTGAAGTGATAAGCAACTTCCAAGGTCGGTCTCTCAAGGAATTGCAGTGGTCTTAAATAACTAGCTTTTTAATCTAAATGGAGTTCTAATGAAAATAAAACACTAATTAAATAGAGTTCTAGTGAAACTAAAACTCTAAGTAACTAGAATCCTAATGCTAATAAAACTGTAAAAAGAGTTTGTTTGGTTTTGGTAACGGGAACAATCATACGAGAATCACACGAAATCAAGATGGCAATCAGACAATCGATTCAATCAAATAAAATATCAAAAGAGGATGTATGGACGTTTAGCTTGGTTAACCATGTTTGCATCGAAAAGGTATGGTGATATGCATGAACGTCCTATATGAATTAAACTACCGGCTTTCCTTTTAATTAAGAAACTCCTTTTGGTCGGGGTAAAAAAAAAAAATTCATGACCCTAAAGTTCTTTAAGTGGTGGAATGGTTAAAAATATATATATACCCTTGAAGTCAATGCATCTACTTTCATTCTAAGGCATATACTTGAAATTTTTTTGCTTGATGATTTTAATTGATGCATGAGAATAGTAATATGATTTCTTCATAAATCCTATCATTTGATTCCTTTCATGAGATCAATGTTATACACTCTTTGAGCCTTTCTTGTTTAATCATATGCGAACCTATTAGCTCATTTCTTTACATAACTTCTATTCGCATATATTTTGTTGAGTGTTTGAACCCATAGGATCAGTGTGAATTTAAGAGTGAATCTTGTGAGAAATAGAGTTGAAGCGAATTCAGATTCTTAACACGAGATTTGAGGGAATCAATATTACTATATTTTTAAGAATGGAGTATGTACTTGTGATACTTGAAACTGATTTGCATGATGAATCCTTAATATGTTGAGATAATTGGATGAATTTATGTATAAGCTTCGATTATAAACTGAGAATAAACTAAAGCATGAGAAATTTTATTGATTTAAATTTGTAGTTTTTGTATGCAGTATTGTTAATTGTCATTTTAGTTTTTCTTTAGTCAGATGTTTGTGGGTATCATCACTGAAAATCCTCACGAGACTTAAACTCGTCCACTAGGGCAACCTAGGGGTTTAACGGCTTGTTGCATATGCTAAATGCAACTGTGACAATCCACAGAAGTGATTTAGGATATTACAGTTTAATTTTTGCTTGCTTTAAATTTTTGTTTTGCTTGAGGACCAGCAAAATTTAGGTTTGGGGGAATTTGATGAATCAATATTTGTCCTAATATTTTGTTGTATTTTAAGCACTATTTTTATATTTTATTTAAATATTTTATCCAAACTAAGGATATTTTGGTCATTTTTAGGTTTATAATTAATTAGAAGTCATTTACATTTTTTTTAGAATTTTTCTGTATTTTTTATGAATTTAATTAAATTTGTGGATGTATACAGAAATAAATGTGGATGTACTTAGAAATGTGGATTTATATAAAAAAACAGTGGATGTACTTAGTCAAAGCCCAGTGAACAGTGACGTCAGCAGTGATGTTATCAGTGACGTTATCAGTGACGTCATCAGACACGTAATCGTTGACCAACCAATCAGAGAGCGCCACGTGGAAAGCTGTCTCCCACTCCCACTCGGACCAATCAACGCGTGACACGTGGCACGCACTATTTGTCATTCAGAGCTATAAATAGGGGCGTCCGGGAGAGTTTTAAATACAATTCTTCATTCACAGATATATTTTGTATAGTTTTAGAGAGAATTTTTCATTGTAATTTTTAGAAAATTATTGTAATATTTTTCTAGGCAGTTATCTGAAGAAATAATTTTATTCAGATCAGTTTTGCGATCCAATTGCAACAGTTCTCTTCTTCAATTTTCTGTATCTGTTTTCATTTATTTTTACAGTTTAATTTTATGAAATTTTAGAGAATGAAATATTATTTTCTTGTATAATATTTTCATCTCTAAAATTAGAATATTATTACTGTATTTGTTACGCCTTTAATAATTAAATTTACGATAGTAAATTTAATTATGTGTGGCTAAATTTTTATATGGAATTTTTAGTTATGCTACCATGATTATTTTGGATTAATTATTATAAAAAAGTCATTTTTCTATAATAATCATGGTAGCATAACTAAAAATCCCATATAAAAATTTAGCCACACATAATTAAATTTACTATCGTAAATTTAATTATTAAAGGCGTAACAAATACAGTAATAATATTCTAATTTTAGAGATGAAAATATTATACAAGAAAATAATATTTTATTCTCTAAAATTTCATAAAATTAAACTGTAAAAATAAATGAAAACAGATACAGACAATTGAAGAGGAGAACTGTTGCAATTGGATCGCAAAACTGATCTGAATAAAATTATTTCTTCAAATAACTGCCTAGAAAAATATTACAACAATTCTCTAAAAATTACAATGAAAAATTCTCTCTAAAACTATACAAAATATATCTGTGAATGAAGAATTGTATTTAAAACTCTCCTGGACGCCCCTATTTATAGCTGTGAATGACAAATAGTGCGTGCCACGTGTCACGCGTTGATTTGTCCTAGTGGGAGTGGGAGACAGCTTTCCACGTGGCGCTCTCTGATTGGTTGGTCAACGATGACGTGTCTGATGACGTCACTGATGACATCACTGCTGACGTCACTGTTCACTGGGCTTGACTGGGCTTTGACTAAGTACATCCACTGTTTTTCTATATAAATCCACATTTATTTCTGTATACATCCACAAATTTAATTAAATTCATAAAAAATACAGAAAAATTCCAGAAAAATTCTAAAAAAAATGTAAATGACTTCTAATTAATTATAAACCTAAAAATGACCAAAATATCCTTAGTTTGGATAAAATATTTAAATAAAATTTAAAAATAGTGCTTAAAATACAACAAAATATTAGGACAAATATTGATTCATCATTTCTCTCGCTTCGTTGAGTGTGTCAAAGATCCCAAAATTGAATGAATCTCTTGTTTGGTCGCAATATCGTAAAGTGTAAAGTTGTATCAAAGTTGTTCGAGTTATATGTAAGGGGGAGTCTAAGGGGGTATTTATAGATGTAAGGGTTTACACAAATCCTGATTGCAATAGGAATAGGCGCACAGCTGCATAAATTTTCCCCGCCGCGGCGCAACACAAATTCTGAAAATAATGTCAAAATTCGAGAGCTCCCCGCCGCGGCATGACTTTTTCTCGCTGCGGCGCGCATTTTCTTCAGTTTCTTCACATGTACCCCCTTACATATGTGCTGGCTCGACATGTACGCCTTACATATTTGACTTGTTTTGCTCGTAACTCGTGATCCGAGCGTCGTAAGTGTTCCATCTTTGCGTGTTTGCATTATTTGACTCATTTGATGCTAAAAATACTTGAAATGCACTAAAACATACCTGTGATTCCGAATGAATAGATTTATGAAATTAATCGAATAAACAACAAATAATAAATCTATTTCTAAACAATTAAGTGCAATAAACCACAAAATATTAGTAATTTTCGAGCACTCATCAACCAACTATGGAAGCTATAGGGTTACCTCCACGTGTCATATAATGATCTTGTCCAACTACTCCATACAAATCTGGTATTGATGACCTTGCTTGAAGAGCTAGGCTAAATATTTCATCATTAGTCCTCGAATCTTCCATTTGAAAAAAAAAAGGACAATAATAATATGCAGAGGAATAAATTTTTTTTTATGGAATTTGCTGACTGGACCGTTGACTGGATTACTGACTGAACTGTTGATTAGGCTAGAATGGGTTGGTGATGTGTTTGGACTATTGAGTTTGGGCTGAAGATGTGTTTTGGGTTTGCTGAGACTAAACCATTTTTTTTATGTGAATGATTAGTGGGTTGATGGAATGGGTGTGGGCTAATGGAATTATTAGTGGGCTAGGGTTTGGGATTGTGGGATTGTGGGAGGTCTGAAATTAATATGTAGCTGAAAATACCAATGGAGGCAGATCTGGGTGGCGGCGCTGATATGGTGAGACGGCACAAGCGCACGGGCGCGGGACAGTCGGCACAGATGGGCACGAGATAGTAGACGCAGATCTGGAGAGTGGCAGAGGGCCGTGTTGAAGTAGGAGCAGATTTGGAATCTGAAGCAGATTTAGTGTTAGAGACTGGTGCAGATGGTGGCAACCGAAGGAAACAGGAGCAGGCGCGGCACAACAAGCGGACAGAGCACAACGGATAGGCGGCGCGACAGGTGAACAGGACGCAACCGACAGGCGGTGAACAGAGCGAGACAGGTGGCAGACAGAGTGGAACGGAGATTGAGCCGTACACGGGAGACTATGCTGGGGACAGGCGGATGGCGGGGCTGACTGCGACGACGACTAATGCTGACTGGTGGATGTTGATGGCACAGATAGGAAATATTAAGTGCACAGACAACAAAGGCAGTCTTTTATTTATTTATTACTGAACATCGCTCTGATACCAAGTTAAATATTAAGTGTTTATTTATTTTTTATTATTGAACCTCGCTCTAATACCCAGTTAAATATTAAGTGTTTATTTATTTTTTATTATTGAACCCCGCTCTAATACCAAGTTAAATATTAAGTTAATGAAATATATTTATTATATTTTCTTACCTCACAATAGAGGTATATGTAGAGAATAAATTACAAGAGTTTTGAGTAAACTAGAATCATGTATAACCTAGAGTTCTATTACAGATAGACACATATATTATACACTAAATTACATGACTCACGCTAACAGTTTTGAGATTTTATTAGTTTAGTTTAGTTTAGTTCTTCATTTCAAAAAATTGATTAATATGGAGTTTCTTTGGTTTTCATTTCTTTAAATTTTGCAAAAATCCAACCAACCCAATTGATTTTCCTCAGATTTTGTAATCCTTCATACCCTCACTATCACTAGTACATCATATTGCACAATTTTTTTCTAATTTTTTTCTCATCTCTCTCTACCTCTCACCATCACAGTCTTCTCTCAGCAATCGTCATCAGCTCCTCTCTTTTGGTTCTTCATTTTTGTATGTTTTTTTATAGATATGTTACTCTCATTCTCCATTTTGTAATAGACGGTGTATACTAGATATTTAAACTTCTATGTTTTGTTTTGTTATTTATTATTAATTTGTTATGTTTCTAAATCCATTTAAGAAGATAACTATTTTTATTTTCGATAATATTTTAGAATTGAATTTAGTCCTCTAGCTTGTTAATGTAAGAAACAAGTTTTGCCTATTTTTTCCATTATTATTTGAATATTTAAGTGAAATTCATGCAAGAATTTTTAAATTAATTACTTTCTCTTATTTTCCTTCTTATCTATGTGAGACACTAATTTTGTGCTATTTAATTATTTATCCATTATAACCACATCGTCTTCCATATTTTTGACATTAGAGTTTGCATCGCATGAACAACATTATGGATGGCTTGGATACAAGAATTACCGAATTTTGTTAGGAAAGTCATTACTATTTATTATTGCCTATTTGTATGCTTTTAAATCTTTCTTGCACTTTGTGATTGATATGGATAATAATATTAGGTAAATAATTAAAATCTAATTTTTCAAATTTAGAAGTTATAATAAAGTTAACATCGAAAATATTAGAAATTATAATACAAAAGTTTAAAAAAAGAAAGATTAATAAATAAAATTCATTAGCAAAATAGAGAAAAATTTCTTGACCCAACCCAAACCAAAAGAATTGGTTCCGGATGGACTAAGTTTTCAAATTTTTTTGTTTTATTTTGTTTTTATTTTTAAAGAATCGGTTATATTGGTTTAGTTCTAAATTTGGTCTAAATTCAAACCAATCTATATATGAATACCCTTACATTTGACATAAAATACTAGTGGTTTAATATTCAAAAATATTAAAATTTGTTAAATTTTTGCAATATCTACCATAAAAAAATTTCATAATATTTTTCTATTTTCATTCACGCGGTGTCATATTCGTCAATTTTTGCTATTAAGTTTATGCATAGTGACCCTTTTAAATACCAATATTACATAGACTCTTCATTAAATACCAATATGACATGGGCATATGTGTGGGTGTGAGTGTGGGTACTTGATATTCTAAATTAATGAAAATTTAAGAAATAATAAAAAATAAAAATAAAAACGTGCTCGACACTTAACTACATATTTAAAAATTTAGGATTATAAGTGTCTTAAAAAGTCCATAAAACATACATTTCCTGCCTGCTTCCTTTTGTATTATGATATTATTTCTAATTTGTTATAGAATGAGTAAAATTCTGAAGAACTTTGGTCTTGAAATTAAAAGGCAATTTCTCGTAAAATTCAAATGGCTGTTATGGCTTGGAAGATCCATGTACGAGCAAGCTCCTCTCAATGTACATTCAGTACCATTAAATTGACATTTTGATGGGTTGTCTTTGCTACCAACAACTTTGGAGTTGGTACCAAGAAAGTTGAAAATTCTGTAAGTCTCTTAGCTGCTATTTAAGAGTAAAAAAAAAAAAAAGCTATGACAGACATATCACGATTTAATGATGTAGCTCCAATATCCTTGTCTGTAGTTAGGATTAGGAATTAGACAATTCTGAAATCTGTACACGGTGTTGTACTTAATATTGTTTCAATGTTTGCCGTTCTTTTTCGGTTGTCGCCGCAAGGAGGAAAAAAATAAAAATAAAAATAACAAAAATAACACCTTTAAAAATTTATAATAACAAAAATAATACTCTTTTATTCAAATTTATATTTTCACAATTAAAAAAATGATTGATTTATCATTTTTCTTTGAACTTCCGTTTAATTGGAATTGAACGACAACAATTTAGACCCGTTCAATATTGAACGTTTAATATTACACATTTAAATTGATCGTTCAATATTACTGGAGTGCTAATTTTGTTATTATAAGTTTTAGGGGTGTTATTTTTTTGGTAATTTCTCAACAAAAAAAAGGATTTTTAGCTAGATAATATTAATTTATACATAATTAAATTGACTTAAAATTAACATATTATCTTATACATAAATCGTACGTCTTAGTGTATAATTTTGCGACTAATTCAATTATTTACATGTCCTAAATGCTATTTAAGGATTGGAGTGGAAGTTCAAAAAATTACTATTATTTACAATTTATAAGAAGCGCTTTCATAGCATGTTACATATCCTAATTTGTTTTTCTATAAGCGCTTCTTACTTTCTTAAAAACAAATTATAAGAAGCGCTTTCATAACTTACGTAAGGCATGATAAAAGCACATTATAATACATGCTTATTCTCGAAAATACTTGTATAGAAAATTACTTTTATCAAAATTGCATGCAAATGGACCATTCGTTTAAAGAAAAAAATTACATAAAACTTGTAATTATTGGGGTGAAATGTATATGTTTCGTTTCTGGTACAAAAATAACACGTGATTTAGCAGAACCTGATGTACATTTGTACTGTCTCACCAAACGTACTATTCAATTTGTACGTAAGACAAAAATAATATGCGGTCATCAACAAACAGATTTCAAAAAGCCAGACAATTAATATTTTATGTTATTTTGGTTGAAAACTTGAAATATAAATATACGCACGTCTATTGTGAGCAAGAGAAATACATACAAGAGTAAGTGTAGAATATGGGTTCCTCTTACAAGTTTGTTCTGCTTATGTTATTTGCTGCCACTGCCACTATTCATACAACAAATGGCTCGCTCTCTCCACAGCATTACTCACGTACGTGCCCAAAAGCAGAGTCTATAGTTAAGGCTGAAGTTGTTGCAGCCATCAAAAAAGAAACTCGAATTGGTGCTTCTTTACTTCGCCTCCATTTTCATGATTGCTTTGTAAATGTGAGTCTACATTATATACCAGCTCATTACATTTACTTGCATTTGTTCATCATCAAATATTACTTTTCAAATTGTATTAAGCAATGTATTGATTTGTATGATTGAAATACAGGGTTGTGATGCCTCAATCCTATTGGATGATAACACTACTTTTATAGGAGAGAAAACAGCTAATCCTAACAATAACTCAGTTAGAGGGTTTGATGTAGTTGATAAGATCAAAGCAAAGCTAGAGAAAGCATGCCCTAGAGTCGTTTCTTGTGCTGATCTTCTTGCTCTTGCAGCTCGTGACTCTGTTGCATATGTAAGCTAGCTTCTTTTCAATTTCCATCATTCAAAACTATGTCTTTAATTTGGTAAAATAGTTAAGAATTTCAAATGTGTCTTAATTCTGAGTCAAATGGTTTTCATTTTTCATTCATATCTTGGCATATTATATCTATACAGTTAAAAGGTCCTTCATGGAAAGTTCACTTAGGAAGAAAAGACTCTACTACAGCTAACAAGACTGCTGCCAATACTTTGATTCCACCACCAACATCTAACTTAAGTACTCTTTTATCAAGTTATGCGAAAGGAGGGCTTTCTTTAAAGAATTTGGTTGCTCTATCAGGTAAAGAATTAACTTAAATATGTCACAAACTTCTAAATTCTTAAGAAAATTGCCCGTAACTATCTTAGATTTTGTCATTTAATTTCTTAGATTAAAAATGATATCATTTAATTACTTAGTTTTTACAAATGGCCAAATAAGAATAAATTATATTACTATTAAAATATTATTATCTTCTATCAAATGATTAAACGAGATTAAAATACGAGTATGTAATAATGATAAAGTCACAATTAATATAAAAAAAATTCACAAAATATTTATTTTTAATATATCTTAATTTCCATTGTTTTATTAATTTTTAACTTTTATTAAAAATTAAAATATAGATTTAAATAAATTTGTGTTGAATATTTTTATTGTTAATTTTTTTTTAAACAATTTTATATTAAATTTTATTTTTATCATTATTGAAAATTCCTATTTTAATAGCATTTTAGTCAATTGACATAAAATAATAATATTTAACAAAAAAATCATTAAAATAATATAATTTGTCCTTAATTGACTCTTTTTACAAAGCTAAGGTATTAAATAATACAGTTTCTAATCTAAGGAACTAAACAGCACAAATGACATAATCTAAGGAATTTTTGTGGTATTGCACTGGTGCAAATTTAAAAAGACAAATTGAATACAAAGGGGTCATGTTGTCACGATATGATTACTAAAATTCAGTTCTAAGTTGCTTCGATTTTATGAAAACAAAATAAAATAAAGGAAAAAAAAAAAAAAAAAAGACCACAAATTGAGCATTTTTCATTTGTGATGAATGGCAGGTGGACACACCATTGGATTTGCTAGATGCACATCATTTCGAAGCCACATTTACAATGACACCAACTTGGATGCTTCCTTTGCCAAGTCATTGAGCGGTGAATGCCCAAGAAGTGGCAGTGATAACAATCTTCTACAGCTTGACCTCCATACCCCAACTCATTTTGATAATTTATACTACAAGAACTTACTCAACAAAAAAGGTCTCCTTCATTCAGACCAACAGCTCTTCAATGGAGGTTCTACTGATGTTTTGGTTAAAGTATATGCAAAAAAGAAGTCTAAATTTTTCAAGGACTTTGCTAAGTCTATGGTTAAAATGGGAAACATCAGGCCTCTTACTGGAAGCAAAGGAGAGATCAGAATCAATTGCAGAAAAGTTAACTAGAATCATGTCCATGAGGCAGAAAAAAATACACATTTTTTTACAAATAATAAATATTTTTTCCTAAACTATGTCATAAACATGTTAATCAAAGAGAAGTTGTTTGTGTGATTTTTTTTCTATTATTTTTATCATGTAAACAATCAAAGCTCTTATCTATTTTTTTTATCTATTAACTATATATAAAAAAGAGAGTTTTCTCTACTATATTTATTTGATATATATTTTGTTTGATGAATTTTATATATAAATAATAGCCACCTAATCAAAAGCAACATAAATTTTATAAAAAAAATCTATTTCTATTAACTATATATAAAAAAGAGAGTTCTCTTCATGATATTTATTTAATATATATTTTGTTTGATGAATTTCATATATAAATAGTAGCCACCTAATTAAAAGCAATACAATTTTTATAAAAAAATCTATTATCTATATATAAATAAGAGTTTACTTTTTTCTATTTATTTATGTCTGATATTTTTATTTCTCTTATTTTATTTTCTATTTATTTGTATTTAATGTTTTTTTTTTTTTTTTGTTTAAAGTAAAAAGTAAAAGGCTAAAAAAAAAGTTGGTAACCTACATAATCTGATAGCATATTAGTGGACAGGTATTATTTTTATAGCGGTGTTATACGTATTAAGTTGTTATATATATTAAGTAACATATAATAAAAAAGTAACTAAATTATATCAATTTAAAAAATAATTATTATATCTAATTTGTAGAAATAAAAAAAAAAAAAAAAAAAAAAAAAAAAAAAACAAGTATCATGTTACTTTTAAGAAAAAACTCTTTATAAAAATACAATAAGTTTCCCCTATAAAAAAAAACATAGGCTTTTATGGGATAATTCACTAGTACAAAAAACAATTTTAGGGTTGTGTTTTGGGTCATAATTATCCCGTATACGGACGTCTCAAAAAGTAACACCTTTGTAATTGTCCCTAAAAGTAAAATGTAACCCTAAAAGCCTTTGGGATGGTTGAACTTCTACTAACCATCCCAAAAAAAATTTACTCACAATCTTTTGGGATGGTTATTATGTTTTTTTCTTTTCAATATATTATTTTTATCGTTGAAACTACTTGTAAAATTTTGAAATTCTCTCTCTCTCTATATATATATATATATTCAAAATCAACAATAACAAGATTATTGTTTAAGTAACATTAACAATTAATTACTATAATATAATTAGTGATTAATTACAAAATTATTAGAGTCATTTTTAATATATATCTTCAATATCTACATTAAACTAAATATAGAAATAGTTAATAGACCTAGTTAATTACTAACAATTAGTAATTAAATACAAAATTTAGTATAATTCTTACCCTAAATATTAATAATTGTCCCAAATTATATATCAGCAATCTCAAGTTCTACTTATTCTGTTAATAATAAATGTACACAATTTTCGTTAACATACATCAATATTTTCTCTTGTGTATATTTTTGTTTTCCTACAAACTATATAAATAAATATATAATATTCTACTTAGAAAACAATTGTATAATGTTATTATATGAACAATAAACATCAAAATCATTTATATATATATATATATATATATAATCCAAATACACATATTAACCAATTTACATGCATGCTAAAATTTAACGTTGTTATTCATCCAGCAAAAAATAACTATTATATTTGATACCTATGGCATAAAGGTAACAATGACATGCTATTAAGTATTAAAAAATTTAAATACACATTCTATAGTTAATACTTACCAACTCTTGACGATCTCTCCTTGGATTAAATATAAGTCCCTCATGTATCGCATGACATAAAATCCACATTCAATATCATCAGGTTGTATTGGAACATATTAACAGATTATTAATTAGCTCTCTTAAAAATAATTTTAAAGCAAAAAATATTGAAGTTAATTAACATATTTATAATAATACTTAATTTAATTAGTCGAATATTAGGAGATGGTTTAAATGAGCATGTAATGTTCCTGTACCATTAAGAGATACCACTACAAGAATCCTACATTCATGTTTGAGTATATCATATATTTTAGGTAAATATGTAATAAATTTAATTTGAAAGTATTTTCTTACCCAACTATTATCAAGTAAGTCTAACCATTCAACTACACCACTATAAGGATTTACAATTTCAAGCATCCAATGATTTCTACAAAGAATTCAAAATCATTAAATAATGCCACAAGCCACAAGCTTTAACACTTAATAAACATAATTAAATTCTAACATATTGTAAATTGCTCACTCTATCCAATAAGGCACTATAACTCATACATCCTCACGAATATTTGACTTTATAGGACGGTCAGTCGGTCACTGACCTTCCTATAAGACTTATAGGACGGTAGTGACCCTCCTATAAATTCTCATCCTAAAAGAATTGAAAAAATAGGACGTTCACTGAAAGCCTTATAAAAAATTCTAATAGGACGGCCACTCTAATAGGACGGTCAGTGGCCGTCCTATTTTATACAGAAAAAGTTTTCTTAACTATCCTAAAAAATTCTCATAGAACAGCTACTAGCCGTCCTAAAAAGTAGTCATCCTAAAAAATGTTTATAGGACAGTTACTGGCCAACCTATAAGAATTTTTTAGGACAACCAGTAGCCATCTTATAAGAAATTTTTATTTTATTGTATTTGTCCAGTACTGAAATCTATGTATAACCTGTACAAATATTAATTTCATTCCAAAAGTATGATTCAGAATAAATTTTATTCTAAAAATATCTATAATTTACACCATATATATGTGGTTAAAGCCTAGCTTTACACATATTACCATAATGCACAATTATATTGCAGGAACATATATACATATAACATACAATCTAAAGATTAAAACTAGCTACATACATATATATAGAAATTATTAATTGTTTGAAAGATAATTTATACACTTGCATACACCATTCCTGCCTTAATGTCAGCAACTCTATTGGTGTGTACCGATTCTTACTTGAGAACTACAATACAAGATATGTAAAATATTTCAAAGCTAAATAATAGATAAATAATATTACGTATTAACTTAAATATACATAAATAATAAGGTTTACGCTTACCGATACATCATTTGTGTCTACATTTCTAATGAATTTGGTAACATATGTATCCATGAATTTCATAACATAGTACCCACATTCATATGATTCGGGTTGTTTTGGACACTAAGTACAATTAAACAAAAATAGTTAATAATTATAAAATTAATTTAATTATAACCATAGAAAATAATTTAAAAAAATTTAGAAACTAACTAAAATAATTACCTTAATGGGAATCCAATTAGGATTAATATTTAAATTTTCACCTTGATCGACAATGTCATGTTTGTAAAGCCCTGTTAGTTACAACAATTATTTTATGACATAATACCCACATTCATAGGATTCAAGTTAATATAAACAAATAATATGAACACGACTATATAAAAAATATTATCTAATATATAATATAAATATATGCATGTTACCTCAACCAAATTCTTGTACATTCATCATCAAGAGGTGATTCTTTAGAAGAATTGTAAGCCTTTATAGAATTTGAACTATTGAAGTTCACAAGTAAACAGGTTAACAACAGTTAATGTCCAATGACTCGTACATGTTAATAATTCATGTTATAATACTGTATTAGCTTATAATTTCACAAAATTAAATTAACGTAAGAATGTAATACTTAAGATCTCCAATATGGAGCCATAAGACACATTGAAGTCGTCATTATATTAAACTACTTTGTATTCTTCATCATGATACTTGTATAGATATTTTGGATCTACAAAAACAAAATATCTCTCCAATTGGACATTTTTTCCTTTCCATTTATCAAATAATAACCTATTATTGAATGATGATATGCTAGTTAGTGATATGAAATACTCAAAATAAAATATACTTACAATTTTAAAAATATCTGATGAAAATTTGTATACGAGAAACGCCAAGCCAACTAGAGTCACAAATGTGGACTATATCCTCCAAAGTCAATAAAATTTGGGTTGTTTCATACCCAAAAATCGTTGGATTGCATGGAATCATACAATGGGAGTTATCACCTTCCATTTCCATATTATTCAACACCCATCTTTGTAAAATTTTAATTCCATTGTGCTTACGAACATCGCTACTCAAACTTGACAGAGAAACAATCTCCTTTCCTTTGGATGTATTTATGCATCTCCCTGGCACATCCTTGTTAATTTGTCTTTGTTTTGCAAGTAAGGGCAACAAAACATAATTATTAGTTAATTCATAATAACATATTACACTAATTTTAAAGAACATACACATAATAAAATATTATTGAATCGTATGAAATTAGCATCATAATTTACCTGTCCTATTAATATAACAAGATGTTTTGGCCATCTCACATGTTGATTAATTGCATCACCCACGTGAAAAAGTTCATCTTGGACTGGATGTGAAAGAGGTGTCATTGGTTGTGATGTAGTTAATACAAAAACTTTGAAGTTTTCTTCTTCTATCTCCACTGTATGAACCCTATCAATTGGGTTGCAATTAGGAAAACAAGTGCCTTTGGCATAAACATTTGATGGGTCATCACTTGCCAAAAAGCATAACATTCCCTATATATATGGTAAAAGAAAATTAGTAGAAAAATAAAAATGTAAATAAATGAGAATATATTATAAGTTTTCTAATTAATAAATTTACAATAAAAAGCTTACCTTTTCTATACCATTTGGTAGATGTGTACTACCATGTGATTAGTTGGAGTTGGCATTTGAATGTGTACGTGGAACGTCCTTTATTAACCCATCTGAACGTCACTCATTTTCATTAAGTATATCAACCAATTAAGGCAAAGTATCCATCTGAACGTCTATATTCTCACTTTCTCTGCTTCTTCTAACTGAGTTATCGTTTATGTGTTGTAATTTATCCATGATATTTCTCATTATCTGTTCTTCCATTACTTGATAATTATTAGAATCTTCCTTATTTTGTGAATCCTTAATATGACTTCTTCTCCCAAAATAAGATGTAAGATTCTCTCTCCTTTCTCACCCACGAACTCGACCTGAATATTCTTCACCTACTGTCGTCTCAAGTATATCATTCCTTCTACCTTTTTTTATTTCAAGTTCTCCAGTCTCTACCTTCTTCATCAATATTTCCTGAAAAACTCACAGCAAAAAAAAATTATAATTAATAATCTTAGAATATGATATAATAAGATTTAAAGCTAAAAATTGCTTTCATAGTACAATATTCTTACAATTTTTTCCAAAACCTCTTTTGTTTCATCTTTGAGTACTTGTTGTTGACCACTTGGTACGTGAGTATCAAGCCACGTCTCATGTCGCTCCACGATACCTCCAGGTCCTTTCTACTTCTTCTGTTAAATAATTTCGAATATTATTTCAATAATCCAAGAATATATATCAATCATCAATAAAAATCTTACCAATTTTTGTTTTAAACCACGATAGCCAGCCATACTCCCAAAATATGTGTGCTTATTTAACTTAGCTTTACTTGCATTTCTTTCCTAAGTTTTAGCACTTTTGTAGAAACTTTTTGATTGACAAATATCTCCCATTTCTCTTTAGATATGAAGCTGTACTTATGTGGTGGAGTATACAGCTATTCAAGATTGTCCAAATAAGGAAAGATGAATGTCCTAGCCAAATACGATTTGAATTTCTTCCACTTGTCACCCGCATCAACCATATAAAAATGATATGTCATACGTGGATCAATCTCAAATGATTCCTACAATAAAATATAAGTATCATAAGTATGAAATAATTCTACGCATAGAGAAGCATATGCTACTAAGTATAAGTTTTGTAGTAGTACGTACCAATAAAGATTCCTAAATTTTCTCTTTACGAGACTCATGCACTAATTGCAAATCAGTTATAGTGATATCAATTATCGATCGAGTTATACTTCAGATAACACTAGCCCACTTTGAATTGATATCGCCATATGGTACCCCATCTTTGTCAACCTCAACTACTATCCTTTCTCTTTTCGTTAATATATTTGACAAAGTTTTCATTTCTCGACCTTCTTTCTTCTTTTCTGTACTCTTTCCATGGGTACCACCTTCATTTCCTGAGTTAGAAGAACGCTCTATAAATCTGCATAAACATTAAGTAATAATATGTGAGTATACAATTAAGCATGACTTGTTAGAATGCATGAACAAGTTAATAAAAAGTAAAAGTTATTTAATTAGTAAAATGTACGATACTCAATGAAAGAAAATCAATAAAGTATATGAAAATTACCATATATTTATTTATTATTAATCCATATGCCTTCACAATTAGTACGCAAATAAGAAAATGAGTCTTCATCCTCTATGTCACCATCATAAACGCCATCTTGTATCTCATTATCATTGCAAACCATTGAAGCCCATTGAAACTCCTCAATATCTTCATCTGTCTCATCATAATAACCTTTATTAGGAGGAGTAAGAACAATTGATCATTGTGGGTCTTCAGGGTCTTTTACATAAAATACTTGCTTGGCTTGGCTTGCAAAAATGAAACTATCTTCTTTATACCCAATTCTTTGTAAGTTTACCAAAGTAAGATCATTATCTTTGTCATTAATAGTTAGGTTTTAATATACTCACTTCATCACATAGCCAGTACATAAAAGTACGATTATGTTCATCAATTAACTATTTTTCTGTACTTCTTGATTGTTTGTACTTATTCTTAATATGTTCTAAGTGCTTCCTATAAAGTTATGTTCATTATTAAAAATTGATATTTAATCACAAATAAAACTAAGTAATAAAATTTAGAAAATTACTCAAGATATGGTTGAACTTTATCTATGTTTGACAGAACATGACAATGAGCTTGCTCTTATAATTTACGATCTACAAGTGCTTGTTTTCCAACTCCTATTGATTGACCAACACCTCTTCTTGCTTTTGGAATTGTGTTTTTGGTAACGGGAAAACTTATAGAACCCATTGCTTCTTCAACTATATAACATTCAATTATACATCCTTCAGGTCGATTCTTATGCCTCACATATCTTTTCAATTCCTTCATTAATCGTTCAAATGGTTACATCCATCTCAAAAAGACTGGTCCACATAACTTCACTTCTTTTACTAGATGAATTGTGAGATGTATCATCACATAAAAAAATGAAGGACGAAAGAATTTATGTAACTTGCATAGAGTGACAACAAGTTTTGATTGAATTGCATCCAATTTTTGAACATCAATTGTTTTCTTGCATATATCATTGAAGAAATAGCAAACTTAATAATTGTACTCCTCACCTTTTTGGGCAACACCCCTCGCAATGTTATATGCAACAATTGTTGCATCAAGACATGGCAATTATGTGACTTCATCCCATATAACTTTTTGTCAGTCAAAGAAACCAAACTACTTAAGTTGGATGAGTATCCATCTGGGACTTTAACATTTGCTAATGTATTGTAAAATGATTTTTTCTCTTTCGTCGATAAAGTGTCAGTCAAAGAAACCAAACTACTTATGTTGGATGAGTATCCATCTGGGACTTTAACATTTGCTAATGTATTGCAAAATGATTTTTTCTCTTTCGTCAATAAAGTGTAACATATGGGAGGTAAATAAGTCTTATTTGCGCCCACCTTTAGGCGTATCTCAAATCTTACACCCATTTTAATGAAATCCATACGTTGACGAACATCATCTTTGGTTTTTTCAAGAATATTTAGCAATGTACGAACAATGCTATCACACACATTCTTTTCTATATGCATCACATCTAATAGATGTCTAACATTCAAGAACTTCCAACATTTTAAGTCAAAGCATATTGATTTTTTCCTCCATAAAGTGTTTGTATCAACCTTATAATTTACTTTCCCGCATGCAAAAGTAATCATCTCAACTCTTGCTAATACTTCACTTCCAGTTAAGGGAGTTGGTTGTGTTCCCTCCTCTTTATGTCCGTTAAAAGACTTGGGTTGTTTTATATAAGGATGATACCTAGGTAACCATTTTCTATGACCTATGTAAGACATCTTCCTTGAATGTTTTAACCTTGATCCCTGATACCCCTCACTACATATCGGGCAAGCATAATAACCTTTCACAACATGACCAAAAAGATTCCCATAAGTAGGAAAGTCATTGATTGTCTACAAAAAGATAGCTTTTAACTTAAAATTCTCAAGTTTGAAACTATCATACAGATCAATTCCATCGGTCCACAACAACTTCAAGTCTTCAATCAATGGCTTTAAGTAAATATCAATATCATTTTCAGGTTGCTTGGTTTCAGATATCAACAAAGTTAGCATCATGTATTTTATTTTCATACATAACCAAGAAGGAAGATTATATATGACAAGTAGAACGGACCAACAACTATACCTCCTACTTAAAGAGCAATGAGGATTGATCCCATCAAATAAAAGTGCAAGTTTAAGGTTTTTAGATTTAGCACTGAACTCAGGCCAAGTATAGTCGACATGCTTCCACTCAGGTGAGTCAGATGGATGTCCCAACATTCCATTGTTTTCCCTTTCTTTTGCATGCCATGTTAGATTTTGAGATATTACTGAATCTTGAAACATTCTTTTAAAACATGGAATGGGTGGAAAGTACTAAAATACCTTTGCAGGAACATTAACTTTTTCCATAATTGTCGTTTTCAAAGTTGTTCACACTATTTGTGAAATCATTTCCACGTGGATTGACATTGCTGAATTCTTCAGGAAAATAAACTTTTGAACTTTGCTTTTTAGTCTCTCCATGATGATACCAATTTGTATATCCACTATCAATGCCATTATGATAGATATGATTTCTAACTTCAACCACACTAAAAAATTTAAATTTGCACACTTCAAATATGGACAACGAATTCAATCTTTATCATTTGAATTATCATAAGAAAATCTCAAAAAAAAATTCCACACCCTCAATAAATTTTACATTTGTTCTATCCATGGTCAATCCAACTCTTATCCATTCTATATATCATTGTAAATCAATCTCTTGTCAATTCTTAATTTAAAAATAATTTACTTATCGAATATTAAATAAAAGTATATTGCAAAATAAGTTGGTTATTAAATATCCTAAAAAAAGTTTATAATATGTATCATTTTATAAAGATTTTATCAAACTGTCAATAGCCGTCCTAAAAATATTTTATAGGACGGTCAATAACTATCCTGTAAAGATTTTATAAGACGGTCAATAGCTGTTCTATAAAATTCATAGTCAATACCAGTCCTATAAACATTCTATAGGACGGTCAATAATATTTTTTATGACGGTCTATGACAGCCCTACATGCCATGTTTACAGAAAAGTCAAAAGCTGCCCACATTTTAGTTTTAATTAAATCTATTAGTATACATGTACTTTAAATAATTTTCATAAATAATATACTACAAATATATATATAAACAAAAAAACCATAACAATATGTTCATAAATAAATAATTTCAAAAAAAATGATATAAAAAAGCTACATAAAAAAAGGGAAAGGGAAGAATATACACGTGTACCTGCCGGAGAAGGGGTGCATTTCGCATGGGGCAGCGGAGACGGAGTAGGGCTTCTTCTAGTGAGGTGGACTGGGTAGGATTTGGAGTATTGCAACGACGGATACGGCGCGAGGCGGTAAAAATGTGGAGGGTTTTTGCATGTTGCGAGGTTTTTGCGTGTTGCGGGGTTACTATGTGCGGTTTCGCGTGCCCTGGTGGTAGCGCTTGGCGGTGGCATTAGCTAGTGGCGACGGCGTTGGGTGATGTTGGGTGGGTGGAAATGGCGACAGAGAGGTTCAAAATTCGCAAGAGATATATAGTTAGGGATTTTAACTTCATGTACTAAATGATGGTTTCGAGAGAAAGACAGTAAAGTAAAAAAATTTACACATTCATTCTTTTAGGACGACTATTAGCTGTCCTATTTAGTAACATATAAGACAGCTACTAGCCATCCTAAAAGAATTTTTTTAAGACGACTAATAGCCGTCCTATAAAGTTCTGCCTAATTTTTTTCGTAATAGTCGTCATATATTTCTTATAGGACAGCCACATACTTAAACCGTCCTATTTGTTTCTCACTCTATTTGTAGTAGTAAGAGCATCAATTTGCTCATCTAAATAGGAACTCCATCCATTAGATATCAAAGCAGGATGCACAAAATAGTATAAAGTTCTAGTACCATAACTTGTCATGTAATCATACAATATTCTACATCAATGCAAGAAAGATTTAATAAATATTTAATGTCATATTGTAGTTTAAAACTAATTAAGTAAAAAAAAAATTAAAAATAAAAGGTTATTATCTCTCATAAAGAGAAATAGTAGTTTATTGAATCCAAGTAATTATGCAAAGAGAAACAATATCCTCATATTTAACAACCAAAGGAGCCTCAACACCTAACGCATCAGAAACATCAATTGAGAACTCAACTTGATTTGTTAACATTTGAGTGTATGCATATTGTGACATGACATATATAGGTCCTAATGCATCTAGATTAGAAGAATCAACTTATCGCTTACCTTTGTCATGCAACCCAACATTTGATACATAAACTTTTTGGCTCACCTTAGCCTCTCGAGAAGCATTTTTTTCTTACTTGACTCAATACTTGATGCACCAATTTTTTTGTTGGTTGGCATCTTCCTTTGCCTTGCCTAAAATCATGTAACATATTTGTTGTCAATATACATTAAAATTAAAGTATATTCAATTCTAAATGATGAAATTTTAAACTAACCAATTCATTTGATGTAATAATCCAAGTTTTCGGCCAAGTGACAAAACAACCTTTAGCTTCACCCACATGTGTACTCATCCTTAACTATAATAAGTAAAAACTCATCCAGCATGATTGGCTCATCTATACTTACTCATGCATTATATTTTCCAAGAGGTATATGATGCGCTACCTCCCATAGGTTACTTGTTGGGTAAACTGTACCCCTAGTGACAATATTATTTACATCTTCCAATGCTAAATCACAGCCAATACCCTAACAAGATCCATTTATTGTTATTACTAACGATTGATATTTATAATCATAAAGAAGAATATGTGTTTATATATACATACATTTAACAAGTGAATTGGAGGATCTGAAATCGGAGAATAAGGAATATAAGAGTTGTTTCCTTGTGTGATATCGAAACTTTCTCTTCTCAATAACTTAAGAGATTGATTCTCTTCTAGTAATTGAGAAACTTGCTTTCTAAGTTCTCTTTTTTCCTTGTCTTCTTCATCATCTATGTCATTATTAGCCTCATCCTCATCTCTTTTGTTGGTCTCGCTTTGTTTGCATAAAAAATTGCTTGAGTAATGTCACTCCAAAGCTAACTCCTTTAACACGGCCGAGGTGATCCTTCTTTCCTAATGTCAAAGCCAAAATTTCATGATGACCATCTACTACCAATTGCCCCGCTTCCACTTGCCTCTGTGACTCTTCCTACAAAGTAAGACATATATATTTGTTAAATTTTTTTACTTCAACTTACAAATATGATACCAATATAAATGAATTAGGAAGTTTACATTTGCTCCAACACCAATGTTGTCATCTCATCATATGAAACTCCATCTTTAGAATGACTATCTTTCTAAGGAATATGTCTCCCAGGAATAACTCCATCTTCATAATTTACACTCTACAATAGCAAAAAGTTACTTATGAACTTGACTCAATATTTTTCTATTATTTAAAATTAGCAATTTACTTTCTAACTTCTCCTCTATATCGGCATTAGTAAATCTACCCGTATGACTTAAATAAACAATAATAACAATATATGTTTCACAATTATGTTTCATATATTTTCTACAATATACATATAGTTTGTAAGAATATTGACTTTAACATTTTAAATATTGTCAATAATTAAAAAGAAAGAAATATGACTTACTCAATATAAGGCTGAACTTCTTCCATGTTGTTTAAAACATACATATGTGCTTGATGCCACATGATACGATTAATTATATCAACCCATCCACCTTTATCAGGTTTCCTTGATACATCTTCAGTATTTTGTTAATGGTGATTAACTGAAAGACCAATTGGTTTCATACCAATTAAAAATTCCAAACAAAATTATATTGCTTCTTCGACAACAAAACACCCTATTATGCATCCTTCTGGATGATTATGATTACAAACAAAACTTTTAAGAACTTTCATATCCCTCTCAAATGGATACATCCACCTTAAATACACTAGCCCACTGATGTGTTAAATTGTGTACTCGCAAGTGTACGAATCACTCGTAGGAAAGTGATAAGCAACTTCCAAGGTCGGTCTCTCAAGGAATTGCAGTGGTTCTAAATAACTAACTTTTTAATCTAAATAGAGTTCTAATGAAAATAAAACACTAATTAAATAGAGTTCTAGTGAAACTAAAACTCTAAGTAACTAGAATCCTAAAGCTAGTAAAACTATAAAAAGGTTGTTTGTTTTGTAACGAGAACAATCATACGACAATTAAACAAAAACAAGATCGCAAGTAAATAATCAATTCAGATAGATTTGATAATCAATGGAGGATGTACGGACGTTTAGTTTGGTTGACCATGCTTGCATCGAAAAGGTATGGTGAAATAACATGAATGTCTTATATAAACAAAACTACAGGCTTTCCTTTTAATTACGAGACTGCCTGCGGTCGGGGTAAATCTCTTTGTTGATTAACTAATTAACTGCCTACGGTCGGGGTAAATCAAATAGTAATCAAATTACGCGCAAGGAAAAACATGCCAATCAAATTAATGCTATGACTAAGTCACTAAATTGAAGCTTTGATTAAGTGTTTCGGAATAAAGTTAAGGTGACGTTCCTATAACTAAATTCTAAGATATTCCAACCTAACTACGAACATCAAATGGGCCCATGATAATTCATAATTAAACATCTAAACATGCTCTTAATCAAAAAGTAATTCGTTTATATTAAATCAATAAAATACACCATACACAATTCTAGCAAACATGGCAACACAAACTAAACATCCATAATAAAACTAGCCACTCATGTTCATATTAATATTCATAGACAAATAAAATATAATCATACACTTTAACAAAAAGAGAAGAAGATTTAATTCTATAACAACAAGGAAATCCTAGATCTAAATACCGCTTATGGATGAGATAGCGTTCTTCTCCGTAAGCTTTATCTTCGATCGTCGACGGCTTCCTTGGATCCTTAGAATAGTTCTCTCGCTTCGTTTGAGTGTGGCAAAGCTCCCAAAACTGATTGAATGGAGTGTTTGGTCGCAAAATTGTAAAATCTAAGAGTTGTGTACGAGTTGGTCGAGTTGTGTGTAAGGGGGACTCTAAGGGGGTATTTATAGATGTAAGGGTTTACACGAATCCTGATTGCCATAGGAATAGGCGCGCCGCGGCATGCATTTTTCCCGCCGCGGCGCAACACAAATTCTGGAAATAATGTAAAAACCTGAGAGCTCCCAGCCGCGGCATTCATTTTCCTCGCCGCGGCGCGTGTTGCTTTCCTTTTCTTCACGTTTACCTCCTTACATATGTGATGGCACATTATGTAAGGCTTACATATTTGTCTCGTTTAGCCCGTAACTTGTGATCCGAGTGCCGTAAGTGTTCCGTCTTTGCGTGTTTTCATTATTTGACTCATTTGACGCTAAAAACACCTGAAATGCACTAAAACATACCCGTGACTTCGAATGGATAGATTTATGAAAATAATCAAATAAACAATCATAACAAATCTATATTTTAAACAATTAAGCACAATTAATCACGAAATATTAGTGATTTTCGAGCACTCATCACCCACACAACTATAGCTCTCTTTGAGATGTATAGTAATGTGTATCATTATATTCAGAAATGATGGTGGCAAGTACTTTTCAAATTTACATAAAGTACATTTTTTCTTTGGATATCTTCTAGTTTATTCACATCCACAGAATTTATGATAGCAATCATAACATCTTTAGGCAACATGCCACGTAACAAGCAATATTTATTGCATCAGAGTATGGCAATCATGAGAATTCATTACACTCAACTTCTCATCTATTTCAAAAACCAATGATCAAATATTAGAAGGATATCTAGAATGAACTTTAACTTTGGATAAAGTCTTCAAAAATTGCTTTTTTCTTGCTTATTTAAAGTGAAACATGCAGGAGGAAGAAAAGTGCTCCGTTCACTAGCTATAGGATGCAACTCTGGACATAATTCACTTTCTTGTAAGTCTAATCATGCACCTAAACTATCTTTCATTTTTTCAGAAATAATTAGCAAGGTACCCAAAATACTTTTACAAACATTTTTCTCAACGTGCATGACATCTAGAACATGTCTTATTGATAAAAAAAAAAAAAAAACTCCAATAGTCCAAATCAAAAAATATTGATCTTTTTTTCCAACAAATTGAGGTATCAAGAAGCTTTCTTTGTTCTTTTGACTTGCTAAGAGGAAAGGTTATTCCTTCAACTTTTTTTAAAATCTCATCACATGTTGGTTGGTAATGGAGACAGGTGAAGTTCTACTATCCCATCAAAACATCTCCATTTCTTTCGATAACGATGATCAAGAGGAAGAAACTTGCGATGACCCCTATAACATGTTTTGTGAGAATGTACTAGTGAATTTGAAAATAATTCTTACTACAAACTAGACAAGCTAGTTTTCCCTTGACTACATGACCAGATAAATTGTCATATGCTAGAAAATCATTTATAATCCACATTAAAATTGCCTTCATTGTGTTTCTGACGATATGCATCAAACACTTCAATACCCTCATTCCATAGAGTTTTCAAATCATCAATCAATGGCTCCAAATACACATCAATGTCATTTCCAAGTTGTCTAGGACCTAATATCAACAAAGTTAACATCATGAACTTCCTTCTCATGCATAGCCATGGGGGAAGATTATAATTGACCAATAACACTTGCCAACAGCTATACTTACTACTCAATGAACTATGTGAATTAATGTCGTCAACTATAAGTGCTATTCTAAGATTTCTTGGATCTGATGCAAACTCTGGCCAAGTTTCATTAACTACATTCCAAGAATGAGCATGTGATGGATGTTCTAGTTTTTCATCCACCATTAGTTGTGAAGCATGTCATGTTAAGTTCTTTGATGTCTCAGTGCTTCGATACATCCGTCAAAATCGCAGAATAGGTGAAAAATACCACAACACCTTAATTAGCTGGTATTTTTTCTTTTTCTCTTCATTTACAACCTTATAATCCTTCCACCTCAATTCTTTACAAGTTGGACACACATTTTCATTCACATGCTCTTTTCTATAGAGTATGCAATCATTCAAGCAAGCATGTATTTTTTCGTATTCTATTCCAAGCTCATTTAGAATCTTTTTAACCTCATACATGAAATTAGGAAGTCGATGGTTATTAGGCAATATTTCACCAACTACACTTCAAAATTTCTTAAATTTTTTATGAGACATTCCAAATTTTGCTTTCATATCGTACAATGTTACTAATACTGATAGCTTAGTAAACCTAGTACAAACTTCCCATAATGGTTTCCTGGAATCTTCCAAAATCTTATTAAATTGTTCACCATCAACACCTTTGTGCACAACATCTACCATTTCTATGGTGTTAACAAAAGCATCATTGCTTTGCTTTCTTTTTTGGGGTAGGAGATGCACTTAACTGTTCATTGCGATTTGTAATCTCTTCTCCATACCAAATCCAATTCTTATAGCTTTTGACTATACCATTCTCAAATACATGATTCTGAATTTCATTCACATTGAATCTATTTATATTCCCACACTTAAGACAAGGGCACCTAATTTTTTCAAAACTTTTAGCCTTCTCAATAGCAAATTTCAAAAAAAAAATTCAAGTCCTTTGCTAAATTGAGTAGACCTCCTATCCATATATATCCAAGACTTATCCATCACAATACCTGATTTTAAATATACATAATAATGTCAATATTAAATTCAATTGAAGTTCATTATTAAAAATTAATTAGCAAAAAAATGGCAATTACATAAATATTATCACTTCAAATTTAATTTTAATAATTATGCAACACAACAAAAAACCTATCACACATTAATACATATTAATACATTTGCATATACACACATAAGAATAAACAATACTGGAACAATAAAATCAACAAATAATACAAAAAAATAAAGTATAGAATAATAATAATTACAAAAAATATTATAAAAAATAATAACAAAAAATTGCAGAAAAAAAAAGTTAAAGATGAAGAACTTGGCTAGTCGGGGAAAGGCGGCCACTGCTCACCGTGGAGTCTGCTGACCGTGGAGGTTGGGCACCAGTGCTGGAGACACTGCTAGTTGAGCCACCACTGCATGAGATGTTGTGGAGAGGCTACGTTAACGTGCTAATCAAAAAGAAATCGACCAAGTGTCCTCGACAGTAACGGTCAAGCTGGAGGTTGGATTTGTGACTGTTGACGGAGCATGAGAGGAGGTGACGATGGCTGGAGGGTCTCGACCGTGGAAAAACAGACGTTCTTGGAAGCAATAGAGCTGTGTGTTTTAGGGTTTTTTTTTTTTTTGGAAATTTTTTACAAGTCTCGCAGAGTGGCTAGGATTGTGTTTTATTTAGAAAGATTTTTAGGGAAGGTTAATAACCATCCCAAAAGGTAAAACTTTTAGGGACGGTTAAAATTTTTCACAAAAATTTACGCCCAACCGTCCCAAAAACATCCACTTAGGGTCGGTTGGTCGAGTTTTTTCAATTTATAACGATCTCTAAATCTAATTATTGTTGTAGGGATTTTATTGCCATTTTTTTAACAATTATATATTTTTAAGATTATTTAACTAGTAAAAAAGTTTTAAAGAAATTGTGAATTTCTTTATTACAAAAATTGAATTTGTAAATAAATAATGGCAGAAATGTGTGAAGTGAAAAGATAATAAATAAGTTTAAAAGTATTGAATGCATGACATGAACCTAAAAGACGAATCTCTAATTATTATGTACTAACTTCCTAATATACATTATTATAAAAATAAAAAATAAACTCCCTAACAAGCATGGTGGGAAGTGAGAAATATGCATTCCATTTATTTCAAATCAAATCTTTTTTTTTTTTCCTCTAGAGCTAGCTTTGTATATATATAGGCTAATTGTCCTCCATACAAACAATATTTATTTGATTTTATTTTGTTTGAGATTTTTTTTATTTGATAAAATTATTTAGGAGTTGATATCAAAAAATTCTTAGAGAAGTAAAAAAAATTATATTTGAATTTTTTTTCTAATATTTTTTATTTTGTTTGATAATTTTTTTATATTATTGTTCTTTTGTTTGATAATGTTGTTTTAGAGTTGATGTTAAAGGATAAGGAAATAATATTATATTTTATGAGCTTTATTTATTCTCTAGATATGACTGAGTTGGTTCATTTTTCACCAAAAATTGCAAAGGTAACATAAACTTTGTATTTACATTTGAACTCATATTAATTATAATAAGACTTTTTTTTAAAAAAAAATTCTTTAAAAGTAAATAACTTTTTTTATTTTCAAAATTACTTAACCACTTATTAAATCATAATTAATATGAGTATAAATTTATGTATCTTAGTATTACACTTCTACCACTAACTCAAAAAAAAAAAAAAGCACTCATCTTCTATCAAATCATTTTTTGTCACATTAAAAATATATATAAGTTTTAGTTCAAGATTTTTTTATTGTTCAATTTTAAATAATATATAACAGTTTAATTAGTTATTTTTATAATAATATTATCTATTTTAAAAACAGTTTGTTTGAATAGTAGAACTTATTTGATATCAAAAGTTGAACAATTTAAATAAAAAATATTTTTTAATATCTTTAATTTATTTTGTATAATCTCTTATATTTTAAAAAAATACAAATAACATAATTTTTATTTAAAAATATAAAAATTTTATGATTTAAGTTTCAATAATAAATATATGAATAGAAATTATATAAATATATATATATATAAGGGAGTACTTGCTTTGACTAGTAGTAAAATAAAAGAGACCCCTACTCAATTATCAAACAAAAGACAAGGGCAACTTTATGTTTAAAATTATATTGAAATTAGAACACCTCAAAACCTTTTTTTCTCTCTTGCATTTAATATGTCGTTTTTCTTTTTTCTTTTTCCCGATCTGAGATACTTCAATTTATTATTTTCAACTAAATGATTGTGCTTTAATAAATAAATAAAAAGGAAGTATGCGATTGTGTTGACTACTTTTCTTTTCTGATTTTTTTTCCTTAATAAGTCATGATATAATATATTTATAATGATACATAATTTATACATCTTTTTAGTGATTAAATTACACAACATTAGAGGGAGTTGATTGAAGTCAAATGATTCCTCCTGATGATCACTAAACATCCATTTAGCTAAAGCATCTGCAAATACATTACATGATCTAGGTATCCAACTGAAAATTATACATTCAAAACCATTTAAAATAGGATTTATTTTTTCATGATATTGCTTTGCTTGCCAGAAAACTTCGACATTTTGCCATTGAGCAGTAATCGATAACATTACTGTAATTTAGGTTTGTTAATTTTTTGTGGCGGAATAAATTCTTAGAAGAATTATCTAATTGGATGCAAGGATGGGATAATAAAATAGGGAATGGAGAATGTGGAGCAGGAATTTGTATTTTATAATGCGAGATGAGACAAAGATGGAGATTGTATTTCCTGCTAGTTATTATATATATACCTTATTTTAATAAATATATAAATTTATTTATATTTTCAAAAATAATTTAATAAATTTTAGTTAAACTCAAATTAATTATAAGTAATGCATTATATATTTTATATGTTATCTTAAATTATGTTTTTATTCTTTAAAACATCAATAATTATTTTATAAAAATTATTTGAACTATTTACTTAAATTCTAAAAAATCTAAAATCATATAATTTGTTTAAAATTTATTCTTATTACGTAAACTAGTTTGTAATTAAATTCTATCAAAGTTATTTAGTATAAATAATTATGTATTTATTGTTATATATATTTTATTTTATTTACTTGTCATATAAATATTATTTATTTTTATTATTTATTGGCTAGAAATATACTTTACCTTCTCATTATAAAATATTTATTATTGGTTAGTTTTTTATTTTTTCCTTTATAATAAAAAAAAATTAAAATTTTAAAAAATAATATTCATATAATATCCCATTAAGCTTTGTGGGCTCCTTTTTTTTTTTTATTGAAGATGCCGATATATACATGCAATGATTTTAAATAAGAATGGTGGATAAATTCTAAATTTGGTAGGGGTCCTCGGCCCTGCCTGTTGACAACCCTACTACAATCTGATTTCATCACAATGTTTTTGTATCCCATTGCATTAGCTAGTCCAATTGCAATGAAAACAGCTCTTGCTCCAACAACTTCTGAAGAATCAACATTTATTAGTTTACCACAAGCTCCTTTGAAATTACCATAGTGATCTCTGGCAACAACAGCTAATGATGCCAAGTTATTCAAAAAAATAAAAACCTGGATTTTTCTTTTAGTATAATTTCTCTCATTTTTTCCTTCTTAGACCTCAATCTTTTACAATTGCAACCCATGCCAGATGATTAGGAGTGTCAATCGTGTCGTATTCGTCGTGTTCGTGTCGTATTTGTTCATGTTATTCGTGTCGTGTTTTCGTGTTGGTTGACACATTAAAAAATTTACTTGAATTTTTTTTGTGTTACTTATTTATAATAGTAAAAAATAACAAAACTTTTAAAAACATAAAAAAATTATTGATCAATTCTTACTAAAAAAAATTTGTGTCGTGTCGTATTCGAATCATGGTATCGTATCGTGTCAGAAATTGCCACCACAGATAATACATCTCAAGGAAGCAATGATGCCATGATAGTAATATGGACCTACCTTTTAAAACTGGTCCCTTGTTTAGTTACCAAAGGAGAAAATACTACTTCTCGATACATTGTTATTTTTCTAAACCATTATGGAAATTTTCCAGTAATGACCTTAGGATTTATGTATATATAATAGATTATTGGTGTGGCAAAGTATAAAAATTTATATAAACTTAACATATAGGCTGCCGATTAAATAAATAAAAAAAACTGTTGGCCAGTTCTCTGTCTTTTTTACTCTCTTTTCTCCCTCTTCTTTCCCCGAAACATGAACCAAAACCACCACCAGCTCCAACTTCTATACCAATCAGTAACATCATTGTCACCCACAATCAACACCACCTTGTTCATCCCCACCAATGTAGCTACCGCCATCCAACTAAACCACCTTTCGCTCAATTCCAATCCGACTGCAGTGATGTGATATCGTACAAGTTCTCAACAAAATCGATCCAATACGACCAAACTCGACTACAGATGAGAGGGCAGCCATTTTTTTTTTTTTTTTTTTTAAATATCCAGTACTCAGCAAGTAAACAATTTTAAATAGTCTATTTCGAAGACTGGCACTCATTTGGACCTTTACAAACTTTGTGCACACCAAGGACTCATTACCAATTAAACATCCGCCAAATTAGACATCAAGTTTTGGAAGCTGGGACTTAGTTGAGTTACTCTTCCTTCGTGAACTATCATTACGGATTTTATAATTATCAAGAATAACATTATTTACTTTTCAGATTCATGTTTCGTAAGAAAAACTTCGTTACAGCCATACAGGCAAAGAGCCCTAATTCCTTGAAGAGCTAAACGAATCAAAAAGGTAAAAATTTGAAAGAGAGTAACAAAAAATATACACGAGAGTTCGTACAAAATAACATACAAGATTCTTACCCATATCAAACCTCATCGGTCCAGACTCCAAACGATAATGAGATCAGTTACAACTTCAAGGATCTTTAATTACACCTGGGAAAAGATTCAATCAAGGTACCTCAATTGCTGTTTCTAAAACAAACAAACAAAAACAAAACGTTAGACGACCAAACCCCATCTTAGGTCCTCAGGAAAAATTTAAAAGTCAAACGACATTAAAAAGGTGATTGAATCTGCACCGAGTGAAGCTTATTACCTCAGAGTATATACAAGTCTTTCACATTGTGGTCATTACATTGTGGTTCATGCCGCTGTAATTGGTTTATGGGGTCAGCAATTAATCCAGTATGGACAACTACAAGCTATTTCTAACTATGCAGAGACAGTCTGGGGTTATTGGGTTATCTTAACTGCTCATTTTTAAAAAAATACCCTTATCTTTTCAAGCTACTCTAAATCGTGAATTGACTCGACCTCTTCTTCTGGTAGTTCAAATGCATCGATCTCTGCATAGTAAGCTCTCTGCTGCTCAACAAATTCTTGCGACAATGCACGCTTGGAAACATCTGTTTTTAGGAGTTTTGTACACCTCTACTCCAGAAGCTTCATGGCACTGCTTTGGCAGAAAAACCACCGGCATATTAAACTTTTATCTGAATAACTAAACTGGGATTTTATCAATTAATAGGATTTCAAGTGATCACATGATACAGGTCAAACAAAAATCCTTCTCATAAAACAACAGCTCTTTAACAAACAAGAGTTGACTGAACGATTGAAGAAAAAAGGCTGAAAGGCAGAGATAATGAGTGTTGTTCCATTACATGATATGCAAGGAACAGGAAAGATAATATACTAATAGTTACTTAAGTTAACCCTTTTACGAGGAGTTGTAGATGCCTTGGGTAGATTTTTATCTTCATCTTCCTTAGTTTTGCCTCTGTTAAGAACGACAAGATATAAAACCCATCATCAATTAAAAGAATAAAAGTGAACAGGAAGACGATTTAAATAAGTCAGGTTTTGGATTTAAAATAAAACACAGATATGGCCATCCACTGAGAGAATACCAATATGACAACATGGAGGTAAAAACAAAGAAAATTTAGTAAAACATGGAGGTACACCAAATAATTTGTAGCAATAAAAAACTTGAAAAGAGCCATTATTGTGCAATGCATGCTTACATAAAAATTCAGTCATCAGGGTTCTAAACATCAATACTCACAAAACAGTTGAAGTTTTCATGTTCTTTATAAGTTGAGGACTCTCATCCTCAAAGTAACATAATGAATGAGGTAAAAAAAAAAAATAAACAATAGACTGTGCAAGAAGATCAAAAGATTCATTTAGAGAAGTAGAACACAATGGTAATGACATAAAAACCATAAGAATTTTAGAACCACCAGTTGACAAAATTACTCAAGCCCACAGCCCAAGGTGTATATTCCAAAAGCAACTATTCAAACAAGTTCCGTAAGGACAAATGTTACTGTAATTCATTAAATGCTTAGCTATGTATGCCAGAGATACCCATTATAATTCGGTCTATAATTTCTAGAACCTGCCATTATGAACATGAATATAAAGATTAATGCTCATATTGATCTTCCAATAGTATAGTAGTAAACTAACTATTTTTCTCTTCCAAAAGCCTTGGGAACGGAGATATATCATAAGTATAGAATCAAGGATAGACCTATTAAAATAAAGGAGACTTACGAAACAATGGAAATCTTTTCTGCAGGTCCGCGTTTCTTCCTCTTGTGTGAAATCGCTCTTCGGCTGCAAACTGAACGTGTCTCTGAAGCCTCACAATCACGAGAACCTGAAACCACAACATTAAACCTGCCAATAAGTTCCCAAAGAAAATATTACTTTGATTCATATCCGTAAAATATTTCTAAAATCAACGCAGCGAAAATTGGAGCACCAAAAATTCCCTAAAAATGCAATAACTGTAAACGTAATCAGAAACCCTAACCCCCACATCCAAATTAATACGATATGCATACGCATTGAATCATAAATACATCATAAGATAAAGAGCAAAACAAGATAAAGAGTGGATTCCTGAAGAAGAATTCAGACGAAAATGCAATAACAAAACTGAACTGCAAACTCTAGATTCCCAATCCAAAGTAATCACAAGTTAACATACTAGAGGGACAAAATTAAAAAAGAAAAGAATGGGATGAACACACCAGAAGGGCGCAACGGAGTGGATGTAAGAGATGGAAGGAGATGATCGCTAGTGTTGGAAGGGTCGTCGTTTAGAGAGGTAGAAGCAGAGCTAGTGGAGACTGTAGTGGTGGAATTGGCAGTGGAATGAGAGAAAAGCTTGGGAATAAGGGAGGAGAGGAATGTCTTTTGGGGCTTGAGAAGAGTGGAGATAGAAGCTGAGGACGATTGGGAGGAGTAAACAGTGTTGGTGCAATCGTAAAGGGATTTCTGGGCGCTGTTGGTTCTTCTACTCCGCTGCGTGGTTTCCATTTTCAGAGGCAACAGAGATTTTTGCTATTTTATATATTTATGACACAAGGGAACCAAGTCTTCAGTCCTCAGAGAGGGAATGAGGGAGAATAAATTTTTGTCAAGAAAGCTACAGTGGGAAGTGGCGGCAAATTTCGGTTGAAATCAGATGTAGAATGAGAGCATGGTCTCGACTCTTCGTGGTTCAAGTTTCTTTGGTGTCAGTCTAGACTCTGGACTAAAGTCAGGCAGCGGCGGGGCAGTGCTTGGCGCTACTGATTTGAAGTTCCATTCCCACACCCACACTAATATGGTTGTATTTAATTTAAATTTGTATAGAAATTTTAAATCTTAAAAAATAAAAAATAAAACATAATAGATTTTTTAAAAAAATTTATAGACTTTTTCTTAAATTTTAAGAAATTTTATTAAACTTTATTTTTAAGACTCTTACGGACTTTCATTAATTTTTATATAATTTCATAAATTTTTATTATAATTTATTTTTTACATACTTTTAATTTCTTTCTTTTTTTTCTTTTTAAAATATTCACATTTCATTATTCCTATAATTTAATTAACATTATCAAATAACATAAAAAAAGTACTAATAATAGAATTAATAACTAAAAAATACATAAAATCCAAACTTTTAATTAAAAAATAAAATAAAAAGCTACACTCATAATATTAAAATTTATGACATCATTGCCAACTATAAAGTAAATTATTTATTTTATTTTTATAATAAAATTATACATTTTTAATTTTTTAGAGGAAAATAATAAGTAATAGAAAAAGATTATTTGTATTGAAATAATCAACTTTATATCCTAACAAACTTGAGAATCACTTATAGTTCAGGTGGTAAGACTCTAAATTTTTCCACCAAGAATCCAAGTTCAAATTTTACTCGAGTGAAATTGAGTGTGTTTTCTTTTATTAATAAAAATAATTAGACTTTAGAGCTTTTTTTTTTTTAAAAAAAAAAACTTATAAAAAGACGACATTTTTATCTTTTTCTTTAGAACCAATTTCCTCAATCTTGTCTCGCTCCTAGATTTTCCTCTCTCTTTCACCATCGAAGCATCTATCGATAAGAACAACAATGTTTAGATGCATGTTAAAAAAGAGGACGAGTTTGAGGGAGAGTATTACAAAAAATTTAAAGATCTCATAAAAAAATATGTCACTTGTAGTAGACTTTATTTATACATAAAAAATGTTTAAAATCTCCAAAAATTTCTATAAATATTATAAGAGAATAATAATATGTTACTTGTAATAGACTTTATTTATACATAAAAAATGTTTAAAATTCTCAAATGTCTCTAATTAAGTAAAGTTATTAAAAGTCATTGACATTTTCAATATCCTAATACTTTTATAAACTTTTAAAAAGTAGTAATTAAATACACACTATTTTTTTAAAGTTTTAAAAAGTTTTAATCTAAACATTCTTAACAAGTCTTAAATGAATACCCTTTTAAGAACTTTTAAAATTCATAAAAGTCATTAAAAATTTTAATTAGATATACCCATATAATTATTTGCAAAAGGGTGTAGATCTTTTACTTGAGTTTCAAAAAATTTCTAACAATTGCGTATTCTACATAATATATATTTAATAATTATATGTATGTTAGTTATAAATTAACAAAATTTATTTAAAATAATGTTTAATAAATATTAAATTTAATATATATTATTAAATTATTTATTTTAGTGGATGTTAAAAAATAAAGGGAAAATAACAAAACTAACACCCCCTAAAAATTATAATAACAAAACTAGCACCCCTGTGTTCAATTAAAATTGAACGACGATAATGTAGACTCGTTCAATATTGAACGTTCAATATTATCCGTTCAATTAGAATTGAATGACGACAATTAGACCTATTTAATATTGAACGTTCAATATTTTACGTTCAAATTGAATATTGAACGTTCAATATTAAACGTTCAATTCTAATTGAACACAAGGGGGTGCTAGTTTTGTTATTATAATTTTGGGGGTGCTATTTTTGGTAATTTCCCAAAAATATTAAAAATAAAATGTATGTTTAGTTATAATGTTGTATTTTCCTAAATAAATACATTAAGTAATTAAATTAGTTAGTAAGAAATTCAAGTATGAAGATTTGATGGTGCGAAAAATGCGATCTAATTCACCCTCGAAAAAAATTCACTAACAAGTTTTCTCCATCGGTAAAAAAATTAAAATTTGTATATTTAGTGAAAAATATTAACAACATTACTAAAATCGACTATTTCTTTTGGAGAAAGCTGAACTTCGTATGTGCTTTAACTAGGGCCTATTATGTAATAATGTAGGCCAATTTTAAATTAATATCACATGGGCTTCTTTGTACATACCCTTAAGGTATGCTTTTCTCTTTATGCCTTTTATGATATAATTTTATTTCTTATTTTTTTTATGTAAATAATGGATTTTTGAACCAAAACTCATAATTTTTAAAAATAACTTTTACTAAAAATTTTAAAACATATTTTCTTTATTTACTGTAATATTTTTCATTATTTTAATATTTAAATGATTTCTTTTAATTTTTCTAAAATAGTTTCTAAAAATATTTTAAATTCCTTTGAGAATTTTTCTTTTATTTTTGTATGTTCTAAATTTTCTAAAATTTCTTTTGATGTATTTATTTATTCTTGTGATAATATTATGTTATTCATTTTTTTTATATGCATGTTAAGAGCATTTTAGTGAAATTTTTCTTAAAATTTTTATTAATTTAAGTATTTCGTACTAAACTAAATAATTTTTTTAAATTAAATTTGTAATAATATAAACTTTTTCTTATCCTTAATAAGGTTTTACTTATGATGTAACTAGAACTACATTAATTTTACATTCTAACTAAAGAGTGTTTTATAGATAATTATTTGCCATACTTTATTGGGTAATCTTTTTATTATTTCTCTTTAATGAGGAGTATTAATTCTATCGTTTCTTTTTTATAATATTTTAAATAATTTATCTTTTTCTTTATATTACGTTGAATAAACCTAATTTTAAATATTATTTGAATTTTTAATTGACTCTGATATCAAATTTGAGTTAGTTAAAACATTAGTTGTTGTTACTTAATTTTCATGCTCAAAATTTTTAAGTTTCTCGTCTATCCAACAACTTAATTCTTAAATTTCTTTATTTATTTCTATGTCCATTTTTATTATTTTAAGATTTGTTTCAAAATTCAAGCATTCTTTATTTTGATCTTTTACCAAATTATATTTCTTTTATTGTTTAAAAAATTAATCAATTAATCATAGTAAATTTTAAATGATTTTTGGCCTTCCTGAACTTCTTTTAATGTTATCTTTTATTGATGTTTTAAACCAAGCAAGAGCTTGTTTAACAAAATTGTATATTTTAGATTTTCTTGAGTTTATGGGTTTTTTTTTATCTAACTTTTATGTAGATATGTTCTTGATTTCGTTTTCTTATTATATTTTCTTTTTATGATCTCAGATTTCTTTTGTAGTTTATCCATCCACGCAAATCCAAATCCATATATTTATATACATTCAACTATAATAATCAAATTTAAGATATACTAGTTTCTAGATGTAAAATGACATGTTTTTTTTAATATAAGTCCACATTGTGCTTCCGCTTTGTAGTTACCTCCTTCTTGTTCTCAATAGCTAAGCCTTACTCTAAATCAAGCTTATAGATATTTTATCCCTGCTAATTTTGATGAGATCCACACTTAACTTTGTTGAGTAAGAGTAATAACAAGATTTGAAATTTAAGTTGTATTTTTGTTCATTTAAAGATATAGTTTACGAATTAGAGAACTAAAAACCTTAAAAGGATTTGTAGTTCTTACTTATTCTAAGAATACAAATAGAGATAGAGAATATAAAATAGATAAGAGCTAAGGTAATATCGTATATCCCATTAAAGAGAAGATATATAGTTTTCTTTAATAGACATAAGGGTTCTCTTATTTACACATGTGAGATATTACTATTACACATTAATTTCCTTTCTAACGTCTAATATGTCTACAATATTGATGCTTCCAGCACCAATTTTAGGAATGGTCCCTACATTGTTTATTTCTTATCTGCCAACACTAATCCTTGTAATGAGGATGAGTCCACGTATACTTCTTTATCTCTAATGCAATAAATGCATTTATGGTCTTCTAATTGTTTCTTGGAAGTAATAATGATTTTTTTAGTGCAATAATTGATTTTAATTTCAGAAGAGTTATTATTAATTTTTCTTATTTTATGATAAATTTGGCTTAGCATTTGTCCTCTTTCAATACATAATTTCTCAAGATTAAATTCTTTTTCTGATAAGATTTTTAGACGATGAACTTTTCGTTTAGTATTTGTTAATCGTAGCTTAATAAAATAGTATGGACTTAACGATATTTCTTAGTTCCAATCCATAATTAAACTAAAATATCTTAAATAAACAAGCTTATTCATAGCCTTAAATTTTTTTTTTTTTTATTTTAATGGATTTCTTGAAATTCTCAGAAAAATAGTTTAAGTCTTTTAAATCATTTCATTAGTATAATTTTTTTATTAATCCAACACAAAATGTCCTATAGACAATACTGGATCAACTCTTTCTAAAATGTTTAATTTACTATTTACTGGGAAATCTTTCTTAGTGGTACAGAATTTCATATTATCAAGGTGTTTCTTAGTGATATTTTGGCAAAATTGTATAAACTTAACCATGGATGTTTTGTCATATTTCTATACTTATCCCTTTCTTCTTCTGTTACTGTGGAATTGTTTGTTGTTTTCTTAAAAATTATTGGTCTTAAAATTTTTTCAAGATTCTTCAATATGCTAGTTCCTTCTGTAGGTTGTTAAACTACTAGAGTAGTTCTCTGCTACTTTTGTTAGTGATAATAACTTTGAAACTTTGTAATTAGTATAGCTTCCTTATACTTCTATTCTGTTGGTAAAGACTTTGTAGATGATTCTACTAAATTCTATTGTTGCTCCACTTGCCTATGGCCAGTTGGTATAGATTCTTAGTTTTGATCCATTGTTACAACATAGACCTTTCTTGCGCCTTCTTTCTCGGTTTTATCTGCTCAATTGATTCTTTCTTTTTCTTTTTCTGAGTTGTTAGTACTAGTTTATCACCCATTACTTATTTTTAGAATCTTAATTCATTTCTTTTCAATTCTTTCTAAAGATTCAACTTCTTTTCTTTTAGAACTTTTAAGTTTTTTGATAAATTTCTATGTAGTTGAGTCAACTCCTACTACAATTTTGACATTAGAGAGCGTTTGCTTAATTGAGAGTTATTTTTATAAGAGCACTTATTTAAAAGAAAACGCTATTAAAAATATTTAAGGGCTTGAAAATATTTAAAATGCCTTTTAAGCTGGCTAAGTAGAAAATTAGTGCATTTAAAATGTCCCTAATATTATGTTAAAAGGACGATTAAAATGCCTCCTAAAAACAAAATAAGGGCTGTTAAAACACCCTCTAAATTGTAGTAGTGGCTATTGTACATTTATGATCTAAGGACTTTTCAAGGTATAATACCTAAAATTGTTCTTGAAGGATTTTAATTTTCTTTTCTTTGATCTTGATTTCTATATCAAGATAATTCATTCATGTAATCTACAACATAGTTAGAGGGACTAATTCTCTAGTTAAAGCATCTCCTAAATTATTTTTATCTCTGGCAAATATTATACATCAAATTTATAATGATTAAATCATTATTGCCATCTAATAAGTTTTCCTTGCTTATAGTTACTTGCAATATTAGTTCTTAAAAAATATTTAAAATTCTTATTGTTAGTTCTAACAATAAATATTGAACTTATAACATATATTATAAATTTGTTAATAGCTTTTTTAACAGTTAAATATTTATTTTCATTACTGTGATAATTTAAATTAGGGCCTTAAAAAATTTTTAAGTAAACCTGCAAAGATATTCATCTTTGTATATCAACTTTTACTTTTAATATTGCTCCACATTATTCATGTGAAACATTTGTTTTTATTATCATTTTATCATTTGGTCCTAGATAGTATAAAGATGATAAATCATTTACCTGTGCTTTTATTTTATCCATATATTTAGTGTCTTGATTAGCCCATTACCAAATATAATCTTTTTTTAAGCTTTTTTTGTAATAATTTTCTTATTTTTGCTAATTTTTTTTATATATGCTTCTGCATATGTTGAACATCCTAAGAATCATTGTAATTGATTTTTATTCTTAATTATATTGGAAAAATTTTGTATGTTATTTAAAATATAAGGTTGTAGATAATGTCTTCTATATTCTATTTCTAACCCTCAATATTTTATTTTTTGTTGAACAATTATTTCTTTCTTTTTTTATAATATTATTCTTGATTTTTTACATTTTTGTAAAATTAATGATGTCCAGATAATATCTAGGTTATTCATTGTTGAATACTAAGATATCATTTATGTATACATAACAAAAGTTGTGATATTTTTTGAAGATATTATTCATATATCTTTGAAAAATATATGGTGGTTGTTTTAATCCAAATAGAACAACTATCTATTAAAATTGTTCTTGTAAGCAACTAAATGTTGTTAATTTTTATAATTTTTTATCAATTCTTATTTGCTAAAATTTACTTTTATAATCAAAACTTGAAAAATATTTATTTCTTTAATGAGTTAAAATAATTCTTCTTTCTTTATAATAGAGTATTTATCAATAGTTTTTTTATTTAAAACTTTAAATTTTATTATCATTTTCTTTTTTCAGCTTTTTTTTTACTAAAAATGCTGAGCTTGAGTGTGGTGAATTAGTAGAAATGATTACTTTCAATTTCAAAAAATTTTGAATTTATTTTCAAATTCTTCTTGATAATCAGGAATATAAATTATTAGTTTTACTTTTATGACCTTTAAAAAATTTTTAATTTTATGTTTATTATTTCATTAGATCTATTGATATTTGGATATCATGGGTTTTATGAACATATTTTTTTAATAATATTCTTATATTTATTAAGGCTTTATCTTTTTATATTTCATTTAAAAAGGGGGTTTGATCAACCTCTATATCTAAAGAAATATTTTTTAAATAAAGTTTTTTTTATTTTTTTATATGTTCACCATGTTTTCACTTTTTATTTGTAACATAAAAGTTGGTGATGAAACTATTAATGTTTTTTTGATTTTTAATACATAAATGGTTTCACCATCTAAAGTTATCAAACTTATTTTATTTAAGTACGAAGTAAGTGATTGATATAAATTTAGGAAAGTATTTCTTAGTAAAATATCAGCCCTAATTTTTTGTTGATATATTGTAAGAATATGGAAGATTTCTCCTCCTATTATTACATCTATATTTTTTAATACTTTATTAAGATTTATTGTAGTCTTTTGATGATTGTTTCCAAAGTTCTTATAAATATACAAGTTTACTAGCTACACACATGCTAGCTCATGTGCCTACGTATACATGTAAATGGTAACTTGTGTAACCTTTAAATTTTAGTCCTGTTTTAATTTGTAATGTTATACAAATTATTCATTATCTGATGAAAAGTAATCATACTTTGAGTTAGTTATTTCTTCTTTAGTTTCCTCTAATAAATAAATATTACAAGTTTCGTCTATGTTTGATTGTTTTTATTAGTTCTAATTCCATTTTAAAAGTTTTTTTTAAGCTTTTTGCTTTTTGTGAAAATTTATTTTTATGCTAAAGCTAATTAGGACATTCATTAACATAATATCCTTTTTCATCACAAATTCAACATCTGAATTTCTTTTTTCTTACAAATAATAATTCTTCTTTTCTTGTGGTTTAAGCTCTTTTTTTATGAAATACATTTTCTTATAAAGTTCTTGATTATATTTTTTCTTATATTTTTTAAATTTTTTTAAAATTTATATATTTTGAACTTTTATATTTTCTATATTTTTTTTATAACATTTTATATTACATCCATATTTTTCTGATATTCTAAAATCTTTTGTATCACAATAAGCTTTATTATTTCCTCTTATTTGTTTGTATTTTTCTATTTCTCGATATTTAATGATTATCAAATTCTTCAAAATTCTTATTCTATCTCCTCTGGTATCAGGTACAATTTTTCTAAATCTCTTCTATATTCCATTAGAATGGAATTATAACTTTATTTTTGAATTTTTTTTCATTCTTTATTTTCTCATTCATAGGAATTAATGCGTTGGACCTTCTATTCTTCTCTTAATCCTTTTAGGATCAAACTTATAACCTAAAATTTCATTTTCTATTGATATGTTATTAACATCACTTCTTAATTCTATAAATTTCTTATGTATATCTAGTTGTAATTTCTTTGTATAAATACATTCTTTTATTTCTCTAAGGAGTTCTTTTTGAATTTGTTTTATATCTTGTAAAACTTTAATATTTAATTCATATATGTATCTATTTTTTTTACTAAAAGAATTAAAACTTTTATTATAGTTATTTGGTTATTGGGTATACTTGTTAGGCTACCATTTCCTTCTAATTCTATTTCTTATGATTTATATTTTGACATTCTTGGAAGAAGTTTTAATGTGATATTATTATTCTATTGGATCATATGAACTAATTCTTTTATTTCCTTAATTTTTTCTTTTAATTCTATTATTTCTCTTTTTATTTTATCAATTTTTGCTTGAGTCTCTATAAATTTAATTCTTTGTATATTACCTTTTTTATTGGTATAAGACTATAAGAGATCTATCTTTAATATTTAGATTTCATTCATTAGGTATTTTTAGTTTGTTAATATTTTTGGTTTTATTATATATCCTATTTTTTTGGAATGTTTTATCAATTTTTATGAATTCGTTTTATCTATATATTGCATTGTTGTTACTGTTTATTAGTGAATATCTTACTATAAAATGTATTAAAAATTGACGGTTCTCATATTTCGTTAGATCTCCTCATTCAAAATCATAAGCTAGGTTCAATGCTTTGTTCAAATTTTTATCATTAATGTTTACATCAAACTTAGAGTATGCCTTAAGTTTTAATTTCTGATATTCTAAGTTGTATTGATCATTTCTAATAAAGCATTTTTTTTTGTGTTATCATGTTGTCTAATAATACTAGTTTTATTAGTATATTTATTCTTTAACTAAAATATGCTTTTATTAAAATTTGTATTATTTCTTAATAGATGTATCCAATTTTTTTATATCTTTATGGAAAATTTTTGATAATTTATTTATAATAATTTCTTTATTAATGAATGTTATATTAAACTTTCCTTTTACATCTATCATAGTAATACTCATTTTTTATTACTTATTTTATAATATATTATGTCTTTTTTTTAGAAATATTTTCCTTATTTTTGATAATAATGATTCTTTGAATCAATCTCTTAAGTTTAGTTTTAAATTTTGAATTTTTTTCAATTTTTTTTAATAAATATTATTTATCGTAAAAAATATTCTAAAATATATATTTTTTATTATTTCAGACATTTTAAAAAATTAGTATTATTTTTTTTATCTATATTTTTTATTTATAACGTTTTACAAATTTTTGCCATTATTTTATAAAGTTTATTTATATTTGAGGATATGTATTTAGTAAGGGTGTGATAGATATTAGTATACTTACTTAATAACGTAAATGATGGCACAACTTTTGATTATATTAAGAAGCTCCGTTTTAACACGTGGAAAGTAATTTATTAATTTAAATAATGTATTATTATATTTTATTAAATTCAAATTATAATATTGTTATTATTATTATCATCCAAAAATTTTGAGTATTATATTACACATTATTTACACATTATAATTTATAGTATTATATTACACATTATTTGTTAAAATATTAAAAATAAATTACAATTAAATATAATCTAAAATTTAAAAATTGAGAATAAAATATTTTAAATAACTTTAAAAATATAATTGTTAATATTTTGATAATAAAATAAGAATTATAAATAAGTTATATATATAATAAACAAGATTGATAGTATTTATTATTTTAAAATATATGATTAATTTTATTCAATAATTTATATAAATTAGTTTAAACTTTTATATGTACTGATAGAAGTGGGTGTATAGATTACATATACTAAAAGGCAAATTTTGTCATATATGTTACAACCTCTTAACGTATATCAGATCCTCCGTTACTTATTAGAATATTTTTTATTATATGCATACAATAATTTATATTTAATAATTATTTATTTATAAATAAATATATTTATTAATAATAACTTACAATAATATTATTATAAAATATTACAATTAAAGATATTGTTATTATTTTTTTATTTTACAAATATAATATTATTCTTTTGATTCTTATATTATTTAATCATTCAATTGATTTTATTTTTAACCATTAAAAAAATTCTTTTTACATGAGCAGCTCAATTCAACTCATTAAAAATGAATTGAGCTTAATTTGACTCACACAAATTTATATTTTAGATGAGCTAAATTGAGTTATAACTCATTTTAGATAAACTAGTTAGCTCAATTCATTTACACTTCTATCTAATAAAAAATTAAGAATGGCGTTAATAATTACTTCTTCATCGTTCTATATCACATATTTACTTCTAATCTAAATAAATTTTAGTTTGTCAAATAAAATTCTGATATTTTATTTATAATATAACAGATGAATTCTTCTTATCATAAGTTATTGCAAAAAAAAAAAATCATGCTGACTATAATAATTTGCCATATGGAATCTTGTGATAAAAACACTTTTGAAAAATAACAAAAATAGTATTAACAAATTTATAATAACAAAAATAACATATCGTATATCCAATCAAAAAAAAGATTAATATCGAGTTAGTGTTTGCGAGAGTGAGTGTAGTGAAACACTACAGCGTAGCGTTTGGCGTGAGTTTGTCCCACATCGGCATTTGGTCGTTGTGTGTATGAGCTTATAAGCCTCTCCTCATTTGCCTGTTTTAACAGGTGAGTTGGGGTTTGGTGAGTTAAGTGTTGTGTTAGTCGGGTGTTCTATTCCTTTCGCGTCATTCTTTCGTGTTAATTCCAATCAAAAAAAAAAATTATATATTTTTACAATTAAAAAAATAATTGTTACAATATTTTTCTTTAAAAGCCATTAAATTGAAAAACTTATTCAACATTGAACATCAGAGTATTATTTTTATTATTATAAATTTTAATAATATTATTTTTGGTAATTTTTTGATTAAAAAAAGGTCATCCGTTAGCATTTTGCTTCAGAAATACAGATACAGGAACCAGTGCATTGAGATTCTGTACGTCTACCGACTCTACCCAACTTTCGTGCAAGCACATGCAACTTAAAAACCCGGGCCTCAAAAGAGGCAATCGGCCCATCGAACTACAATTTAGTCCAAAACAGCTGAACCTTTAGACGAAAAACCAGGAAAATGAAACCTCTAGTTTGTATTTATGATCCAATGTTCCAAACAGAAGAGAGAAACCTCTAAATCCTAAATCAGGGGGCACAAGACTAAGAGCACACATCTCAACATCAGATATTTAATTTAATTGCCTATAAATACTAAATCTATCACAACCTTATACTTCCATCCCACCCATTCATCTCTCTTTGACATTAAGAAGAAAGAACCAAAAAAAAAAACAAAAACAAAAAAAGAAAAGAAAAGAAAAGAAGGAATTAGCTATCAATATGGAGACACTTCAGTCATGGGTTGCAGAGCACAAGCTTAAAAGCATTGGTAAATTAAACATCTAGCTAGTTCCTAGGAAATTAACAATTTTCAACCTTGCTTTTTTTAACTTGTTTTCGTCATTTAATTATTATATTAGTTAAAAAATTGTAGTTAACAAGATGGAGTGGGTTTAATTTGTACAGGGACCATTTGGGCAACAGGAATTGGAGCATCCCTAGCATATACTAGCAGAAAATCCATGTTGAAGCCAAGTCTTAGACTCATACATGCCAGGTATATATATTTTTCAACTAGCTCAACCCTAATATTTAACTTTAATTAGTTAAATTTATGGTAAAATTAATTAATTTCTAAACATATTGTGGGTTGATATTGGTAGGATGCATGCACAAGCTTTAACATTGGCAGTGCTATCTGGCGCTGCAATCTACCATTACTATGAGAAAAGTACTAAAGACACCAATTAGTGGACATTTCATGCTTCTACAACATTCACAAGACTCAGATGGCTATATAAATCAAATCGAAGAACTAATAAGTCATTCATTCTAAATAAATCAACTAAGTCCCTTCCATATTACTTATTAGTTTGTTGTTTTCTCTTTTATTTAATTTATAGTTAATCTGATATTTATGCAATATCGTTCTACTGTTGTTAGCTTATTCTGTGTTGGGTCAGTCAGTTAATTTGACTCATAATCATGTAGTCATGTAAATATAAATATTTGCTTATAATTCTACAACTATTTCTAAAGTCCTGGACTCGTTCGCCAGAAATAGCTCCATTTCTATACCATTATATATGACGGAGAGTTGCTCCTTAGTATTTATTTGACACTTTTTGTTTGACATTTATATTTTAATAATAAAAAGAACATAACAAGCTAGAGAGCTGCTTTCCCTTCCTACCATTTATAGAAATACAAGGGGCAGTTGAACTTCCAAACATAATAAAAAAAAAACTGAACATAAATTACTTGTTTCGATGTTAGGACTTGTGAAGTGACTTGTACTTGAACATCAAACCAGGACGCTCATGAAATGTTTATCTTTCTTTCATTTTTTTAAAGAAACTTTTTTTTTTTTTTTTTGATTAATTTCGGGAAATCTTTAACCAATTAAGCTACTATTGTTTTTGAATGCGTAAGTTTGAATCTGGAATTATAATTAAGTATGAAATTTACGAGAAAAAAAGAGACTTCTTAAAGATGGAAGAACCTGAGGTGCGAATTCTACTATTCTCAGTTAATGGCAACACATAACTGGTCATGAAGCAATAACACCTAAACACGCGTAGAAGTTAGTGGTATATTAAAAAATTATGGTGTAAATAATTTTATTATTCAATTATTTTTATTTTTAATGTATTAATTTTTTTTTTTAATATTAAATTTTTTCTTAAAGAATTAAATAAAACTCTATATATAAAGTAGTATGTTATACAATTAAATCTTAAAATATAGTACTTGTTGATCTAATAAAAATAAGAAAAAATAACAAATATAACATCTCTAAAATTTATAACAACAAAAATAATATTTATAATAAAATATTACTATTTTTATTATTATAAATTTTAAAAATTATTATTTTAAGTAATTTAAAAAATAAAACAAAAATAACATTTCTTCATAATTTAAGAGGATGTGCTATTTTGTTGTCTAGAGACGGAGTTTTAGGGAGCCTCTTTATTCAATTTTTTTTAATATTAGGTGTAAATGCACGTGTTTTACTTATTAAATAATTATAGTATTTAATTTATAATTATATTATTATAATTACTTTTAATATTTTTATAAAAAAATATATGAATTGTATTTTATATTTTTATAATTAATTATATTTATTGTCATTATTATTAAATAAATTCATGATAAATAAATAATAATCTAAATTATTAAAATATCACCACCTATTTAATTTAAATTTGATTTCATAATATATGTTAGTCATAATTAAAATAATCTAATCAAAATTTATTAAAAAGCATTGAAAGTTTCCCATAGCTTTAGTTTAAATACATGGTCAAAAATGCAAAATATATTATTAACAAAGGACACATTTGTTAATCTTTAATAGAATTAGAAATTTCTATAATTCAAAACAAAAAGAATTAAAATTATATATTGTTTTGTTTGTATACTTATAACAAAATAAAAATGATTGTTATTAATATCTCATACTAGTACAATTATAATTATTTTAAAATATATTGGCTAAATGAAAAATATAAATAAGTAACTTGGAAGACAAAAAAAATTAAAAAATAGTAAATATCAAAGTAATTGAAAATTTTGGTATTCAATGATAAATATATTTAAATAAAATAATTTGAACTATATAAGAGGTTCATCAAGTTTACACTCTTATTTTAGTTGTGTATTTATCATTAAAAAATAATAAATTATAAACTAAATTTATTTATTTTATTATAATTTGTAGTTCTATATGTGACAAATATTTTAAATGTAAATTATTTTAGATTTTATTTATGTTATTGTTATTGTTATTATAGGTATAATTTTTAGCTATTTTCTATCACATTAATTATTACCATCTTTTTAATTTATAATGTTTATAAAGAATTATAAAAGATAAAATATTTAATAAATTCATAATATTATTATATTTAAAATATTAAAATTTTGTTAATCATCATGTGGTTCAATCTCCAGTACTATTGATTAGTTATAAAATTGTATTGATGAGATATTAATTAAAATATATAAAATTAAAATAAAAAAAAAAAGGGATAATAGAAGATAAGAAAAAATAAATCAAATGAACAAAGAAAGAGAAAAATAGCAAAAGAAAAAAAAAATTGTGCTATAATTAACACATTATATATAAATATTTGGTTTGTTAGCGTACAAATGCACGCATTGTATTTTTGTTATCAAATAATATTTGAAATAATTTTAACATATAATTTAAAATAAAAAAATAAATCTCACACCAAAATAAATAATAATAATAATAAATAATAATAATAAATTATAATTATATAAATTAATACTTTATTTTTTAATTTAGTTTAATAAACAATTTGCTAAAATAAAAAAATTGAAAGCTCCTTTAGAATAATCAGTGAGTGTGAATCCTAAAATAGATTGTATTGATTGAACAAAAAAAAATTACATATAATGTTTGAGGGTTTTAAAATTGTGTGAATAAGATGTCAGAAAATTTTAGAACAAAAATAAAATAAAAAATAAAAGAAAGGAAAAAAAATATATAAAACAAAAATATTAAAAGGAAAAAAAGCAAAAAAAATGATCAGCTATAAAAAGAACTTTAATGATGACTATAATATAAATATATATATATATATATATATATATGAAAACAAACCAAAGCTCTAAAAAGAAAAAGAAAAGAAATATAAAAAAAAAAAGAAATAAAAGAAAACAATGCAAAACCAAAAAGAAAGAAAAAGAGGCTACAAATAAAGCTCTTCTTCTATAAAGATATATATATATATATATATATATATTATTATAATATATATATATATATATATAATATATATATATATATATATATATATATATTATTAGTTTTGTGCACCTGCTCCATTGCTAAATATATATGATTAGTAAAAGTTATAATATAAAAAAATTAATCAAAAATAAATATTATAAATGATATTTCAAACTTACTTTTATATTTTGACATACGTTTTTTTTTAAGTAACAACTTTATTAATTTAATAATTAAAATGTTGATTAAATTGTTATTGTTATGATTAAGGAATAATTATTTATTCGAAACTTCTATCAAAATTTCATGAAAGATCTGAAAATTTTAATGAATTGATATAGAAATAAGGTTGGAAGTCAATTTCTTCTAAAATTTTGGTATATTTAATGAAATTCGTTTGAGAAATTTGGTAAATTTTTTATAAAATAAATTAAATATTCAATTTATCATGATAAATTGCTACAAATTTAACTCAATAAAATAGTTTTATAACATATGATGTCAATCCTCTTTTTTTCATTAATTTTATATATTTATTATTATACTTAAATATGATATTAAATTATTTTTATAAGTTATTGTGTTCTTTATCTAAAAAAATATTAGTGTTCTTCTAAGTTTTATTTGAACTTCGAAGTTTCTGTTTTATAATTAATAAAAATACTTCTATAAAATATATTTTATATTACTTTGATATAAAAGGTGACACTTTATTTTTAATTTGCAATGCATATTTTTCATTTTATTTTTAATTGATATTGTTAAACTAATTTTATTTGTAATAACTAAAATGTATATATATATGTGTGTGTGTATATACTTTTGTTCGTTATAGAGCTAATGATTAGATAAAATACGTGTATATTTTTTTATTTTTTAACAACTTTTGACATGATATCAAAACAAAAATTTAGTCACTCAACAATTTTTAATAATAAATATTATATTAATGTGTATCAAAATTTTAATAACTATCTTATAAATTTTGCATATCTTAAAGACTTCAACCATTCTCAATTGAATTATATAGAAGCAAAATGTCAAAAGTCATATTACATAATATTTAATGACCTTTTTTATTATTAAAATACCTAGTATATTTTTATTTACCCGTAAATACTCCCATATACTAATACATCTAATACATAATGATTATTCTCCCAATACAGTTGCATACCAATTAGCATCATTATTTGAACCTATTTATCATATATAAATTGTTTGTTTTCATAAACTAATATTTATACTAAGGGTAAAAAAAGTTCAATTTGTGGTCATAATTAACAATTTGGAATATATAATAAACTTAAAAGTATAACTCTCACATAAAACAAAAATCAAATATTATATTTTTTAATAAAATTTCAAATTTTTAGATCATAAAATAAAATAAAATATAATTTTAATTATTTAAAAAAATTATAATTACATGTTAAAGAAAAAGTTAGCAAAAGATAAATGTGAGAGAAAATTTGTTGAAAGAAAACTTATCCTCTCTTGATCAATATCAATCCTAAATTTTTTTCATCTATTATCTCTTTTTATATTTTACTCTTTTTCAATGTTAATATATTAAATATGATAAATAAAAATAATAATGATAATATCACAATTATTTTTATATTATCACAACAAAAAGTTATGAAATATTTATTTTATATATATTATTAATTATATATTAATGCCACAATTATTGAATAAAGTAATCATTAATAAATTATTATTAAATAATAACTATTTAAACTGTGATAATATCGAAAAATGGCAAGTAAAAATATTTATAAAGTTATTTACCTATGATTTTCATGTAAAAGTATGGCTTATAGAGAGTCTATGATAATTGCAGTGAAAAAAGTATGTTCTATCTATTATTAGCTTTAGTGGGAGAAAAAAGTTGCAAAAATTATTCTTTTGTTTATTACTTTTCTTTTTAAGTTAGAAAAATTAAAAGAAATGTATCAAATAAAATTTTGTTACAACCATTAGCATGGCCGATGGAGAGCTTATGATAATTGTAGTGATATAAATTTATTCTATTCGCTATTAATTTTAGTGTGAGAAAAAAGTGGCAAAAAACATTTATTTATTTATTATTTTTCTTTTTTAAGTATTAAAGAAATTAAAAAAAAGAATTAAATAAAATTTTATCAAATAAATATAAAGGTACCAACTCTCCGTTATATATAAGTATATCAAAATAAAAAATTTTCAAATAAATATAAAAATACAAACTTTTCTTTTAAATATAAATATGAGTAAAAGTTTTAAATAGTACTAAAACTTATTATAATAATACACGTTAATACTAGGGTGGACTTTTTTTTTAAAAATCGACCAACCAACCCGAGTCTAGGTCCAAACTGAGCCTATGCTTTTTATTTTTGGAGGTTGATTGGTCCGGTAGGTCCAAAATATTACAAAACTGACCTAGTTGGTTCGGTTGTAGGTCCGTCAAAAATAAAAACCGACAAGACCGAACCGACCTACACTTTTATATATTAGTATATTTTTTAAATATTTTTAAATATTATATAATAAATGTTATAAAAAATAAATAAAATGAAGTATTAACTAATATTATACAAATATACAATGTAAAAGTCTTAAACAAATATTTAGCTTTTGAAATCATGATTTTAAATTTAGGAGGGTAAGTAGTGGAGCATCAAATATGAAGTGTCAATAATAAGATATCATTCCCATATGGCACAAAATATGAGCAAGGATAGTAGTTCTTATAACCGAAAGTAACACATTTGTATGCTCTAGCTTTTAAAAAAGTATTTATAGGGCTAAAATATTGTTTGTATTTTTAATTATGATAATATTTTTTAAGTAAAATTATAGGTCTAAAACCACAAAACAACCTCCCTCAAATCGACATTGTAGGTCACCTTGAAGGTTGGTTTTTTAGGAATTATAGGTCGGCTAAGGTTTTGAATTTTTTAAAACCGCCAAGATAAGGTTGGCTTGTAGAATGATTTAATAGCAGACCTATCGAACTTACGCCCACCCCTAATTAGTACCATAATTATACAAGGATATAACGCTAATATCTTAATTTACATAGGGGTACAATATTAGTCTTTTTTTTTTTTTTAATATTGACTAAGTTTGACTACCGTAAGTTATTATAAAGAGGTATTTGTGTTATATTTATTTTTGGAGCCCACCCTAATAATTTTTCCGTTAAAAATAGTTCTCCTCTCTCATATTTTCTTATCATTTTCTTCTCTCACATCATTTTTTTTTGGTAAAATGATTTTTTCTTCACTATCAGAGGAATCCCAAAACATCAACAAAAAAGTCATTAATTAATAGCGAATCCATCTAATATTTGTAGTGAAATTCTAACAAAATAGAGCCCTCAATTAAAATGATAAAAAAAAAAAAAGCAGAAAACAATCCCAAAACAAAATAATAAAAAATATTTCCTACTCACATCCTCGTATTGTCTTCGTTACAACTTGTCCAAGATATTAACTAAAGTGCAAATTTTCTACAAAAATAAAAATATTATGTTAATTCATTTTACTTTCAAAAATTAATATCCATTTTAACGAAAGAAAAAAATTTAGCAACAAAAAATGAATGGATATGGAGGAGGGAAGTGGTTAAAGAAATAATATATATATATATATATAACACCCTTAAAATTATAATAACAAAAATAACATCCTTCTTTTGAATTAGAAAAATATCAATTAGCATTGGATTAATACTAAGGGTGTTAGTTCAACATTGTCATTAGTTTTAATGCTACTATATTTATTATTTTTCCAAAAATTAATAAGGTATGAGCCAAAAATAAAAATAACACAAATACCTCTTTCATAATTGGTCAATTTTTTCATTTTATGACTATTTTGAACTAAATTGTACCAATTTAAAAGTAACAAAGCTTTTGATGTACCCCATAAAAATTATAGTATTCATGTGTATCTTTTAAGAAAGCTAAGGTACAACTCTATATCTAATGTTATATATATATTAGGGCTGAGCAGCGGATCGAAATCGCATATTTTTTACTAATTTAAATCTGATCCGATCCGAAACGAATTTGAAGATATCCAATCTGAATCCAATTCAATAATATACTCAATTTGAACCAATCTGAATTTGAGTATATTGGATTTTTTAGATCAAATAAGGTCAAATTAAGATTATAATTTATTTTTAAATTATTGTTATATATATAACTCAATATATATTAATATTAAATTTTAAATTGGTATATTATTAAGTAAATTTATTTATTTATATTTATAAATAAAAGAATCAAAATAATAAAAAGTATGTTATTGAATATTATTAAATTATTATATAGGATTTAACTTTTATTTTTATTTTTACGTTAGTAGGTGAATGAAATCATGGTATGTGTAATATTTAAATATAACATATTAAAAATAAAATATACATTTATTTATAATTTTAATAGTAATTCGGTTTAGATCGAATAGCAACGGAGTATAAAATCTGTCAATTTGAATCCTGACTTTACAATTCGAATTTAATTTGACTATAAAAGCTGTCAATTTAATCCATTTTGAATTCAATAGATCGAATCGAATTTTTTAATTTGAACAAATTGATTGAATTATTTGCTGCTAGTCTACCGAATTTATCTTCTAGGATTGCTAACCACACCTGCAATGACTAACTACATCTACAACATACCAACTTCATCCGAAATAAGATTCCATGAATAATAAAGAGGCTAGATGATGAGGCCAATAATGTTATCAAGGCAGCAAAGAAAGGCTGGCAAGTAGATCAGGGCTATTGTTCCAAAAAAAAAAAAAAAAGATCGGGTCTGTTTTATTTTATTATAATTTTTTTGTTAACTCGATGTTAATGATAAGGAAGTGGTTAAGTGGTAAGTGCTTTAATCAGCCTTGGTACTTATTGTCAGTTATGAAGTTGGAAAGTCCTTTTCTTCATTCCAACTCTTTGATTCCTCATCTGTTTAAGAAAGCTATTGTTTAGAACGCACTCTAAGGGCATAAGTTGACCAAATCCCCTATTTTCTTTACTTGACCATTATGCCCTCAAGTAATCCATTCTTTCATCTTTCGTTAATTATTATTATTATTACATAAAATGAAATTTTTATTTCTCTAATTTTCCTCTAATCGAATTGGGTTAAGTATAAATAATAAACAATATTAAACATATAAAGATGAATAGATAAATATGATAAAAGTTGTTAGTTATAAAATAATTTTACCGGAGGAAATGCAGTCTTTCTATCTGTACTTAAATTTCGGTATATCTTGAGTACTACTCTTTCATGAAACCCTTGACCAAGTACAAATTTTCTGTTTATAAATCAATTTGATAGCAGAGTTTTAATCCAAGTATCAAACACGCTTTTGGAGGTTGGTTTGGTCAGTTCTCATGAATAAAAACTGCAATAGGCAATCATAGTTGTTACATACTTTTTCATCAAAATATATTATAATTTTCATAACAAATGGACGAAATAATTATACTCTAACAAACCTTTAGCATAAAGAACGACCACCTGGCCAATTTTATTTATTTATTTTTCTATCCAATTTCATATGAAGAAATAAGTCTTATCATTTTCTCTTTCTTCTTCATCTTCCTATATTTGCAGTTGCTTATAAATGATATTTTTTGTTGTTGTTTAATTTTCTAGTTAAGTGTTGTTGATACACATAAATAGTTGGAGAGGTAAAGGAAGATGGACTGCTGTATTTGTACTTCATTGCCAAATTTAAGACTACCGAGGAATACAATATGCGATACTTGCTTTAGGGGAGCCAAGAACATGATCTCCCTTTTAAACCACCCTCACAAAACTGAAAAGCCAATCGACAAATCCAGCGATTCTCAGACAACTTTGCTTACGGTAAGCTCTACTTTTCAAGTTTCTATATTTTAATTCGATATACAACTCGTTAACTAGTGATCTGACTTATTATATATATCCATTCTATCGAAGAATTGATGAGCGTCGATTTTTTTGGGTTTCAAAATGTTTAACTTACTTTATTGTCAGTACGAAGAAGTACAATGCCGATGTTACAAATTTTAATTTGAACACAGATATGTTATAACTTGTTAATTGTTTATCACACGCTTAAACAGAGGTTCTAGTAAACACTTAGAAAGAGGGTCAAATAAAAGTTAATTTTCTTTATTCTTTAATTTTATTGTAAACCAAAAATCTTGGTGCATCCAGCAAAATTTCAAAGTAGATCCGCTTATGTAGTTTGTTGAACGATGTCACTCTGTTAATGATTAAATGTTATATACTTGGAGCTTTAAGTGGATGTAAGCAGAGTACTTTGAAATTATAAAATGTGTTTTTGTCTATGATTCGCTTGATGTGGTTGGGCCTAAAGAAAAAGTGTAGCTATAGGACTTACAATTTCTATTTAGCAATTTTGAGATGAGATGTCAAAAACCAATTGTACGGAATGGCATTACTAGTTGTTTTTGTTCCTTTACCAGCAAAAGACATTAAGTAATATTTGGACAAGGGTATGTGAAATGAAAGATGAATTAGACCAACAAAATATGAAGATCAAATTTCTGAGCGAGTTCGTTGTTGCACTTGAAGATCAAACTCACACTGATATGTTTCTTAAGCCAGGGGACGATGGCCGTCCACTACCTGCTCACAAAGCATTATTGGTTAGCCTTACTCTCTTGCTCCCCTTTCTATTAATTTCTTATAACTAGAGGCCACAATTTTCTCAATACAAAAATATAACGCATAACACAACTAAAAATCCTTTAATTTGTTGTTTTGTAGGCAATAAGATCAGAAATATTTAAAAATATGCTAGAATCTGATAGATGTAAAGCTTCACCAAACAATAATACCATAACGCTACCAGAACTAAACTATGAAGAGCTTGAGACTTTGTTAGAGTTTCTTTACGAAGGTAGTTTGTCCGAAGAAAAAATGAAGAAACATATAATATGTTTGTCACTTGCAGCTGATAAGTACCACATCACATACTTACAAAATATCTGCGAGCGTCACATGCTCAAATCGATGACTTCCTCCAATGTTCTTGATGTTTTAGAGATGGCAAACAGTGTTTGTTCCTACCAAACATCGAAGGAGTCAGCATTCAAATTTATTGTTAAAAATATTGAATCCCTTTTATTTTCCTCCGAATTTGATGATTTTACTTACAGGAATCCACATTTGAGTGTACAGATTATGAGGGCATCATTCAAGGATGCCAAAAAGATCAATGTTAATTTTTAAGAGAAAACCAAAATTGGCCTAGCTATTTCCTTTTTTTTTTTTTTTTCTTTCTTGCTTATATAATAAATAAATAATTATGTAAATAATGATGTCAAGTACTGTCTTCTGTGTCTTGCATTAATTTGATTTGATCAATACAACTATATTACTGATACTAATTGAGTAAAAACTTGTTGTCGGCTTTATAAGATTTTTCACTCTTCTTTGCTGCTGCAAATTCGAACCGCAAGTTATTTAGTATATTTTTAAAAAATAACTTTTAACAGTATATATATATATATATATAATTTAAATTAGTTCTAATATTATTTTAAATAAAATTGTCAAAATTTTAAATATTTATCAAGTTCAATAACAACTTATTTCCACATTCAATAAAATTTTTAAATATTTATTTTAATAATAACTCTAAATATAATAATAAAATAAATATTATATTTAATAAAAATTTTAATTAAATAATGATTATTATATCTAAAAATAACTGAAAATATTATTTTATTTTTAAAATTAATTTAAAAATATAAAAAAAATTAATTTTATTATATATATATATATAATTAATAATTGTATGTGATTTTACTGGCTATGACATCATGCATCTGATTCTGACCATAAAAAAGATTATGCCTCCAACAATGTTGGAAAAAAAAAGAAAGAGATTAAAAAACAAAAAGGTCTATTCCTCCGACAATGAAATTCCTATTATCTTCTTACTAAATGCATTATTAAATATCTCTATATCAAAACTAATGTTTACTTTAAATCTACCCTTATAGCTAAGATTAATACTGTTAAACTTCTTATGACTAATATCCTATGATTTATACGTTGGGACATTGGGTCTTATTCCAATTCCATGTTTCATGGAATGGCACCATCACAAAATGGTCATTAACAAAATTCTCATATTAACTATGTTAATCTTGGTAGAGGTATTTTTCATAGCTAATATTTATTAATAATAATTTTTCAACAACATAATATTAAAATATAATCAATTATGGAAAAAATTAAAGTTATGGTAAACAATTTTTTATATTTTTAATTAATTAAGCTAATGAAGAGCTTGACCTTGTTTGATCTTCTTAGATTCTCCTAATTCCACCAATGTTTCACATATAAACACTACTTAATTTGCACTTGTCATTAATTTGGAGTGCTTCTTTAAATACTCAATTCTTGGCCCATCGAGATAACATGATATAACGCAATACAACATGGTACGACATGCAAGTAAAAAAAAAAGTGGCATGGCATCACCCATGACCCACCCATAACAAGCCATGCCATCACACGAAGCCCACTTCTAAAATTTTATTCATACTAAATACATTATGATGGCATTTGGTTCACTGAATGTAATCGTAATCGTAATAGAATATAATGTAAAAGAATCAGTATTATAATTACAGTGTTTGGTTTAGTCACTGTAATCAAAAAAAGAATCAGTATTACCATGTTTGGTTTGACAACTGTAATGTAATGGAATAGAAAAAAAAATTATATAATTATTTTAAAAATACAATTTCAAAAAATAAAATTTCAAAAATAATACAATTTCATAACAACAATTAATAAAAAAAATACAATTTTAGGGGAAAAAAATACAATTTCAGGAAAAAATACAATTTTAAAAAAAATACATTTAGAAAAAATACAATTTCATAACAACAATTAATAAAAAAATACAATTTTAGGAAAAAATACAATTTTATAACAATAATTAATAAAAATACAATTTTAAAAAAATAAATACAATTTCAGATAAAAAATACAATTTAAAAAAAAAAGAAAAAAAAAAAGAGAGCCAAAATCGCGATGGGCTGGGCGGCGACGACATTGGGCGACAAAGCCTGGATGGACGCAAGCTGGACGGGATGCGAGCTGAACGGCGATGCGATGGGCTATGGCGACGCGATTGCAGGGACGACGCAATGGCTGGCTGGACGCGAGCTGGCCGGGACGACGACTGGACCTGGCCGAGACGACGACGCAAGTTGGAGGCGACTCTATTCTCAAGCCAAGAATCTAGGCACAACACGACCAGCTAACTAATGGACTAAGGGTCAGTATCAGCCCACCCACTTTGACACCCTTGAGAAGCAATGAGAAGTAAATTCATTTTTTTTAGTAATAAAATGTAAAATTAATACAATTATTTTTAAAAAATACACAAATATTTAATATTTAATAAAAGAATCGACCAATAATCACTGCTACAAATTTGTCTTTATAGGACGGTCACTAGCCGTCTTATAAAACCTTGTCTTAAAAGAATCGAAAAAATAGGACGTTCACGGAGTGTCTTATAAAAAAATTTTATATGACGACCACTGGCCGTCCTATAAAATTCTTTTAAAACGGTCATTAACCGTTTTATAAAATTCTTTTAGGACAGCCATAAAAAATTCAAAAAAAAAATCTTTTAGGACTGCCATAAAAAATTCAAAAAAAAATTCTTTTAAGACGGTCAGTGGCAGTCCTACAAGAGTAGCCGTCCTAAAAGAATTTTTTTGTTTCGTCCAGTACTGAAATCTATATATAACATGTACAAATTAATTTTATTCTAGAAACACGATTCAAAATAAATTTCATTCCAAAAACATCCATAATTTACATCACATATACATGGTTCAAAACCTAGCTTTAATTTACACATATTACCATAATGTACAATTAAATTATAGGAACATACATATATATAAAACATACAATCTAAGGATATTAAATCTAGCTACATACAAACTAGCCATTATGATTGATTTTAGTGACTTCCCTTCGGATAGTTGTTCTTCTTTGGATAGGGGAGTATGTTTTGCCACTTGTGTTCTCAATAGAAATGACTGATATTTGAAAAAAAAAAATCGTCACCCTATTGATTAGAATAAACATATCAATTTATTTTTTAAATAATATCTCTTTGTTTATCAGACAACTAATAAATATAGAGACTTAATTAAAAAAAATAACCTGCAACTCAAGAGATGATTGTTCAAGTTTCCCAAGGTTCTTTGAGTGCAAGTCATGCCTTTCAAATATTTCCTTCGTAATAATTTAGACAAGAACAAACAAGGTCATCGTTTGCAATATATATATATATACAAATAAAGTTTTTGAATAATATTTTTAATTAAAGATATAACCAATTAAAAAGAAAAAAAATTGGCACTGCTTTTAATTTTTCTTTTCCTGCTTTAGTTTTCCAATTTCCTCTTTCTTTTTAGGACTCAACCTGACAATCAAAATTCAACCCATAGATTCACAATAAGAAACTAACAAACCAAATATTATTAATACTCAACATTAAGATTGATACTCATAACAGAAATGCAAAGCAAATGGCCAAAGATGGACGAAAAATGGCAAAGGAAAATCAAGAAAGGAGAATGATCAGAGTAAGCGAAAGGAAACAAAGAAATCAAATGTCCAACTATTTAAAGAAAAAAATAATTATTAAAGTCGAGCAAAATACAAATATCAACCCAAAGTGGAGAATATATATATATTTAAAAAAATTACCAAAAATTAGCATAAGAATAAAACAAATAATAAGTGTAGAATAAATAGTCAAAACCTTCACATGCTACCAGCTCTGCTAGAAAAAACCAATTATTGTTGGTGGTGATGTTGAAGGAAATGGGGATAAGGATGAGTGTTCTGGTGAAAAAGAAGAGAAGAGGAAGGAGGACGAGGGATTGAATTTTTTTAAATTAAAATAAGTTAGGTTCACTTGCGAAGAGAAAGATAAGTAAAAAAAATTACACTCATTCTTTTAGGACGAACACTAAAAAAAAATCTTTTAGGACGACTACTCTTTTAGAACGATCAGTGGCCGTCCTAAAAGAATTTTATAGGACGGCTGCTGGTCATCGTAAAAGAATTTTTTTTTTGTGTTCGTCCAGTACTGAAATTATATAGGACGGCTATTAGTCGTCCTAAACGAATTTTTTTAAAGACGGTCAATAGCCGTTCTATAAAGTTCTGCCTAATTTTTTTCGTAATAATCATCCTATATTTCTTATAGGACAGTCATATACTTGAGACCGTCTTATTTGTTTCTCACTCTAAATTATAAACCGTTCTATATTGTCCAAATTATAATAGTAAATTTTATTAAAAAATATACTCTAAAAATAATAAATAATACCTTAAAATAATAAAAGGATAATAATCTCAACAACAACAAAAATAAAATCAATGTAATAAGTTGGAAACACAAATGTGCTTTTTGAAATAATTTATAAACAAAAAAATTTATTAATATATGCTAATATTATAGGAAAAAGAGTATTATAAGTCCCTTAATTGTGATAAAATACATATTAATACTATAATTATTAGGTAAGACATCCGATGTCCTATAATTTAAACAAATTAGTCAATGTAATCCAATTACTATAAAGTCATAAGAAATGATATTAAAATTAATGAAATAAACAGCATGAATTTTAGATGATTTTCATAAGACAATTAAAATGAGGGACATTTTCGTACACTTATCCTGTGAGAACAGGTGTTAAATAGGTAGATATTTTTGTTAAATTTTAGCAAATTATTATAATTGGACTAAATTAACCAACTTTTATAAATTATGAGATCTAATGTACCTAATTTAAAATTTTTGGAATTAAATTGTTAATTTTTTAAAATAATAAAAATTGTTACCGACTATTAGGAGTGGCAATTTCTGACACGATACGAATACGAACTTTTTTTTACGTACACGAATTACAATAATTTTTTTTAGTAAGAATTAATTAATAATTTTTTTATGCTCTCAAATGTTTTGTTATTTTTTACTATTATAAATAAGTAACACAAAAAAAATTCAAATAAATTTTTTAATGTGCTAACCAACACGAAAACACGATACAGAATAACATGAACATGACACAAACGACTAACATAACACGAACACGATTAACACGACACGATTGACACTCCTTACGGACTACCCAATGCTATTAGGACTAACCTCAAAAAAATGAAATCATGCTCACGTGTAGTATACCTGCCTATTGTAATTGAAAAAAAAAAAAAAAAATCTTACAATTGATTACTAACTAAGGTTTAAATTTATACTTTTATATTTATTTTCTTAATATATACAATTTACTGATAATCTTTTTACATTTTACAAGTTGTGTCCAATTTTTCAATTCTTGTCAAATTGGAGTAATGTTAAAAAAAAAAAAAAAATTTATCACTAATTATGACTCAATTCATAACCCCAACTCATATTTCACATCTATACCCTTATATATAAAAAAAAGTTACCGCTTCTTTATTCATTTGAGAATAATTTATTTAAATTTTTTTTCTTCTATTTTTCTTATATATAAATGAGAGTTGTCCCTTCTTTATTTATTTGAAAATAATTAGTTTGAATTTATTGTTTTTTTTTTTCCCCTTTTATTTCATTATAACTTTCTTTTGATTATTTCTTTTATTTCATTTTATGTTAGAGTTGTGAACTTAGTGTATATCTTATTTTTCTTATTTTATTGACATTCCTTTAACTTAAATAAAAGAACATCTCATAACTTATAGAATAACATGTCGTAATAATAAAAATTAGAACATCTTTTTTTAAGTGGATTGTGATGATTACTTCAATACTGTCGTAATTTATAAATACAAGTTTTGATGATAAATAAAAAATTGATTTAATTACATTACATAATTTTTTTCATAAATAAAATTTTATTTTTAACTCTCTAATAAATGCACATATATTGTTTTTTATAACATAAAAAAATTTATTTTTTTGTGAAAAAAAAAAAATATGTTGTCCACCATATTTTTTAATAACATAAAAACATATTTTTTTAAAATTAAAAATAAAACTATGTGAACAATATATAAATAAGTAGATCATATATTAATGGGAGTCCACCCTCTACCAAAACTAATATTTATACTCTTATATATAAAGGAAATTAGTTTTGGTTACGTGCGTTGCACGTATGTCTCAATAATAATCACATATTAAAAGAGTTAATTTTAAATTAAAATAATAAATAATTTAATTTTTTGATAAAAATATTTTTTTAAAGTAATATTATATAATTTAAAATGAAGAGTATGCCCGTATAACTCATATATAATAAATTTATATTTTTATGCAACTTTTAAAGATTTATAAAATATAATCTTATTATATAATCTGAAAGACAAAAAAATGGGTCTTCTATCAAAACCAAAATTTCAAAACTCAAATGAAAACATGAATTGGGGTCAATTACAAATAACATATAGTACTCATATTCACAAAAATCCTTTAATGTAACATAATAATTTAAAAATCATGTTTAGAAATATTTTAGTTTAATTTCAACAATAAAAAAATATATTTATATTTTTATTTGAGTTTATTGTGTGAGAATATTTTGAATTTGAAAGCGAATATACTTATATTAAGTAACAATTAAAATTAATAAAAACTTCTTGAGTTTGACGTATTAGTGCACATATATAATTTATGAATAACTATTTATCATAACTTGAAGCATATTATAATTCATATTATATAATTTAATTAGTCTCTTGTTAATAAGGGGTCCTATAATCATTTATTCATCCTACATTCTTAACTTTACATCAAATCAAAAATTAACACTTAATTAACACATCCTTTGATATATACCACAACTTGATTTATATAACACTACTTTATAATTAATAGCTTTTAGCAGTACAAAGGAACCAATAATTACCAAAATTTTAAATTTTTTTTTATCTGAGCATGTATGGTACTTTTTTTATTAGTATTATATGCATCAAGTTATATTATATATTCACTGATGCATCAGTTATTAATTAGATGTAAAATTAAAGAAGTGAGATAATTTTTTTTGAATTTCATTAGTAATATAAACTAATTAAATTATATCGTATAAATTATTGTATACATTAAATTAAGATAAAAAAAATGTTTTTATACTTTTTTTGCTCTACCTCTTATCTGTTTCATCACCTTACTCTACTATCATTTTTTTAAGGAGTTGGTGGGTCTTTTTTGTTTATTTATTTTATGTTTTTAAATATTTTTCTTTAATATTAAACACAAACAAATATACGTAGATAAACTCTCTTTTATTTGATGAATTTTTATTGTTTCCTTAAAAGAACAATTTTTTAATGATCTATTTATTCTCCTAAAAATAAGATTTAACTTTTAATAGTAATCGTTAATTCATACCTAAAAAGATGATAATTGTTAATTTTTCTTTAATTCTTTTATGTTCATGATCATCTTGTATTTTTTTTCTTCATTGAATGTGCATACCAATTTAATAAGAAAAATATTTTTTTACCTAATTGCTAGCAAAAAAAATAAAAATTGAAATATATATATATACTAGCATTTTTCATTGTATCAAATAAAGAATTTTCTCTAAAAAATATTAAAAAAGTTAAAATTTTAATATAACAACTCAAAATTTTCTTTGTTTTACTCTCATTTATCTTATCATTTTTTATTTTTTTTGCAAAATTAAAAAATTGTCAAATAAATTAGATGTCAAATAAATGACTTCAACGTAACAAAAACTAACTTTCCTTTTTAATATAAAGTATAGATAAAAAAAATTAGTAAAGATATTGTCACAACCACTTTTATTATTACCATAACATAAATTATTAAATCGTTATTATATTCATATAATTAATTACATATTAGTGCTATAATAATTTTCATTGTGACAATGTTATTACACAAAAAAATAGTAAAATAGAATTACTTGAGGCTTTCAAACATAAGTGGAAAAAAAAAAAATACTTAGTAGGTAGAGATATAGATGTAAAACAAATAAAATAAAATAAAAATGTCAAACAAATTGTTATCAAATAAATACAATGCTTTCAACTCTCCTCTTTATATAGTAATATAGATAAAAAATTTATAAAATTATTATTATATTTATATGATTAATTACACATTAGCAATATAACAATTTTAGTTATGACAATATTATCACACAAAAAATTAGAAAAATAGAATCACTCAAGGCTTTCAAACATAAGTGGAAAAAAAACTACTTAGAATGAATATGAAAAAAGACTACTTAGTAGGTAGAGATATAGATGTAAGATAAATAAAAAAAAAATAAAAATGTCAAAAAATTGTTATTAAATAAATACAATGCTTTTAACTCTCTCTTTTATACAGTAGTATAGATAGATATAAATTTACCCATTCTTTATTTATTTGAAATAATTTGTTTGAATTTTTTTTCCTTTTATTTTATTATAACTTTCTTTTGATTACATTTCTTTTTTCTTTTTTCTTTCATTTCTTTTTAATTTTTCTATTTTAGAGTTTTTCTTTGACCAAGAATTATTTGATATAACCTTTAAATTTTATTTTACTTTTTTTTTTTTTCCTCTACTGCCTTTATATTTAAAAATGAGAATTGCCAAAGGTATTTATTTGATGATTTTTTTTTTCATCTACTAATACTTATATTCTTTACTAGTGTTGTGGCACATGTAAGGCACGTGCAATTGAATTGTACGTGCTTGTATTTAATTAGAAACAATGTTAAAACTTGTCACATAGTATTTGAGTTATATTTAAGTTTGTTAATCTTGTTATAGACTTACAATGAACAATAGATATTTATCATATTATTTTGGACCATTTAAACATCTTTAACATGAAATAATTGAATAATTTTGCGAGAATTTTCTAAAAGTTCAAGCAATAAAAATCAAAGTTTTAAATTATATTTTTCCTCTTTTATAGGTCTATCTATAATTAGTAAAAGATAAAAGAATATCAATTTTTTCATTGAAGCATAAATCAATAAAGTAACAAAATTAAAGAAAATTAAAATAAACGAATAAGGCAACCAAATTACATTAAAATTGCAGCCTCTATACATAAGTCGTATAGTGCAAATTTTTGTAAAAGTATAAACTTGAGATGCAATATAAGTCTTAAAGTTAACACTAAAGTAATATAAAGAAATTAAGGACTATATTTTTAATTTATTACACTTTATTTTTGGAAATATGAGAAGAGTTTAAAGCAAAATGACCCATTTAGCATCTTTAAAGAATAGATGGCTAAGAGATAGATATAAGTCTCAATTTATTTATAAGTAAATTTAATAATCATACCTTTAGGCAAGCCAATTTCAACAAAGACTAAATTTTTTAAGCATTATTGATTTGGGAATTATTTGGTGGCTTAGTTCAATAATATCAAACTACAAGATTAAGATCTAAATATCACAAATCGGCTGAATTGATTTGGTCATGTCGATGTCCATCTATCTCTCACTTCTTATATTTTTTTTCCTCACATTATGACCATGTTTTTCTCTTTATCTTTACAAAAAAAAAAAATTTGCATAAAGATAAAGTCAATTTTTTTCGTTTTTTTTTTCTTCATGTTTTTAATTGCACTATATAGAGATTGTTTTAACTTTAATAAACTATAAATAAAAGATTTGAAGAAAAATTAAATAAAAATATGACTAAATTATCATAAAAAATAAGTATAGAATCTAAATACTATTTTTAAAATAAGTATAGGACTTAAAAAGTCATCATCCCATAAAATAAAAGTCGAAAAAATTAAACTTATAAAATTATGAACCAAACTTCCATTAAGTCACATCGTAAATTAGAAATAAGAAAGAGAAAAAGAAAAACTAAAAAAAATCAAACAAAATAATATCAAATAAATAAAATAAAAACATAAAAAAAAAATCAAATAAATAAGATGGGGATAAGTCCCCTTTTTATATAGAGTAATGGATCATCCCATGAAATAAAACTCAAACAAAATAAAATTGATGAAATTATGAACTAAATTTTCATTAAGTCATATTGCAAATTAGAAATAAGAAAAAGAAAAATGAAAAGAAAAAAAAAAATCAAACAAAACAATATCAAATAAATAAAATAAAAACATAAAAAAAAAAGACAAGACAACTCCTCTTTTTATATAGAGTAATAAGATTTGTAATTTCTTGTTGAGATTTTTCTTTAGTAATAAAGATGTATACGACAAAAATAGTTTAATTTAATTTATATTTTTAAACCTTATTTATTTTATTTTGATTTTTATATATTTTATAATAAATTTTTGTATCTTCTAACATATTAATTTTTCAATAAAGATTTTATTTGTAAATTAATTTATTTAATTTTTATAAAATTTGTAAATTATTTTTTTAATCTATATCTATACTATATAATAAAAAAGAAAGTTAGTCTTTGTTTTGTTGAAATCATTTATTTGATATCTAATTTGTTTGATAATTATTTTAATTTTGCAAAAAAAAAAAAAAAAGAAAAGATGATAAGACAAATAAGAGTAAAACAAGAAAGAATTTAAGTTATTATATTAAAACTTTAATTTATTTAATATTTTTTATTTAATACAATGAAAAATGCTAAAATATATATATTTCAATTTTCATTTTTTTAGCTAGCAATTAGGTAATTTTTTTTTTAATCAAATTGGTGTGCACATTCAATAAATAAACCAAAAATAGAATATGAAAATACAAGATGATCATGAACATAAAAGAATTAAAAAAAACATTAACAATTATTATCTTTTTGAATATGAATTAAGAATTATTATTTAAAGTTGAATCTTATCTTTAAGAGAAGAAAAAGATTATAAAAAATTTGTTCTTATAAGGAGACAAGAAAAATTCATCAATTAAAAAAGAGTTACCTTCTTATATTTGTTTGTGTTTGATATTAAAGAAAAATATTTAAAAACATAAAATAAATAAACAAAAAAAGACCTTCCAACTTTTTAAAAAAAATGATAGTGGAATAAGGTGATGAGACAAATAAGTGGTAGGGCAAAAAAGTATAAAAATATTTTTTTATCCTAATTTGATGCATAAAATAATTTATATAGTACAATTTAATTAGTCTATATTAGCAAGGAATTTTACATTCACTTTTTATTAACATTTTTAACTTTACATCTAATTAATAATAGATACATTAGTTGATATATAACATAATTTAATGCATATAACATTAATAAAAGAAGTACCATACATGCTTGAATTTTTTTTTTTTTTAAATTTTGGTAATTATTGGTTCCTTTATACTGCTAAAAACTATTAATTATGAGTAGTGTTATATAAATCAAGTTGTGGTATATATCAAGGGATGTTAATTAAGTGTTAATTTTTGATTGGATGTAAAGTTGAGAATGTAAAATGAATAAATGATTGTAGGATCCTTACAAAGAAGAGGCGAATTAAATTATACCATATGAATTATAATATGCTTCAAGTTATGATAAACAGTTATTCATAAATTATATATGTACACTAATACGTTAAATTCAAAAAGTTTTTATTAGTTTTAATTGTTACTTAATATAAGTATATTCGCTTTCAAATTTAAGATAATCTCACACAATAGATCTAAATAAAAATATAAGTGTATTTTTTTAATATTGAAATTAAATTTGAATAGTTTTAAACACAATTTCTAAATTATTATGCTATATTAAAAGATTTTAGTAAACATGAGCACTATACATTATTTGTAATTGACCCCAATTTATAGTTTTAGTCCTGAAGTTTTGGTTTTGATAGAAGATTTATTTTTCTGTCTTTTAGATTATAACAAAGATTATACTTTATAAATTCTTGAAAGTTGTTTAAAAATATAAACTTATTGCATGCGAGTTATAAGGTAGTGACACTCCTCACTCTCAATTATATAATATTACTTTAAAAATATATTATTATAAAAAAATAAATTATTTATTATTTTAACTGAAAACTAATTTTTTTTAATTTGTAATTATAATTAAAATATAATTAGGTACAACATACACATGATCGAAAATAAATAACGTGACATCAAATTGAAAGATAACTTGATTTGAAAACTTTAGAAAGATTATGAACTATAAGAGAGATTAAAATTTTTTTTTATATCAAAATTGGAGAGATTAGTTTTGAGTATAGATTATGGTACGTAAATAAATAGGCCTATATTAAATTTGGAAATTAGCAGGGAAAAAAAGCCGCTACGCCCTATATGGTTCACCAATACAGTGTTAGGTTTTTATAATCCTGGCTGCCGTCATTATCCGAGAAAACCAAAAACCTGCCGCTGCCACTTTTCTTGCTCTTACAAAACCAGCGAGAGAGATGGGGAAGAAGCCGAAGAGCTCGAGAAAGGGTAAGAAGGCATGGAGGGCCAATATCAGTACCGAAGACATTCACGATTTCTTCGAGGAGTCTACCAAAGACGCTAATACCGGTGGTTCTCTCTCCTCTCTTCCCTCTGAATCCCTTTTCGTCATCGATAAGTCCAGAGGTACCTTCTTTCTTCCATTCTCTATTTATAAACTTTTTCATTATATTTTTGCTTTATTTTCCTCTCCGTTCGCTCTTAAAAGTCTCACCTTTGGTTTTTATTAAATGAAGTCGCTTTTTTTTTTTTAGTTCATGAATGGATTGGTGCCTTAGTTTTAGTAAATTTTTTATTTTTAATTTTCGATTTCATGAATTATAGTTCCGAGTTGAGCAATAAGGGGTTGAAGTTGAGTTTCCTTTCTTTGGCTCTGATTTTTCTTCCTATTAGGGCTTGTTTCAATTTTTCAAAATGAGTGTTGTTTGATAATTAATTTAATTTTCAAGAGTAAAATCACTTTGAAACTCTGATAATTTTTATACACATTTTTTTTTATTGATTTTGAAACTTAATTTTTTTTTAAAAACTATTCTCCAATTCACTTTTCCTAACTCTACTTAATTAACTCTAATTCTACTTTGTCGTGACTTAAGATGGAATGAAAAAAGGAAACCAAATTTTTTACCAAACAAGTTTTTGTTTTTTCTCTTAAATGAATTAGAAAATAGAAAATTAGTTTTACATACAAGAAAATAAAACTTCAATACAGAACTGGTTAAAAAGTGAGTCCTTACCTATTTGGTTCCCTTTTTTTTATTAATAGTTCTGGTTATTTAGTGTACGAGAAAATCTCGAATGTTGATGCAAGGTAGTTTCGATTATCTGCACAACTAACCGATACCCTGACTCAATGTTAATGAAGTAGATGTTCTGATGTGAACTGATACTGTAAATTTGGTGGCGTTTTTGCTTTGATTTAGATTCCTGGCTTTAAACTCACATAACATTATTGTTCTATGTTTTAAAGAAATTATAGGGAGCTGTAGTAGATTAGCAATTTTTATCAATTGTCTAGTTCTGTTGTTAAATAAATGAATTAAAACATAAGTGGTAAATTTTATCCACTCTAAAAGCATTATATTTATAAAATGACAACATCAGCTTGAGTAACACTACAAAAATCTGAAGTAGTTGTGTGAACTACATACTGCAATCAAATGAACAGTTGGTTTGAAATTTTGTCAGTGTCTATTTTTTGAAATCATGACTACTATTTGAATGCCTTTATGCAATTTCTGATGGATTACAAATGCGCTTGTATCTTCCCGAATAAATATATACTTCTGGTTGGTAGGGGACCACGTTTTTTGTTGCAGCAAAGCTTGTGTATGTTTCTCATAATGTTTAATATGTTTATAGCTTTTGAAAATATTTGGATGATTATTATGCAGATCTTTCAGTAAAACGTAAGATCGAGAAACATCGAGATAAGGTGCTTCGCTGTGATAGCTTGCTTCAAAAGAATCCATTTGTTCAGCCTGTGTCCTCTTCAATACCAAAGAGATTCAAGAAAAAATCTAAAGAGGTTCAACAAGCCAAGGATGCAGCAAAAGAAGGTTCTAAGGTGAGAAATTTAACTAATTAAAGCATTAGTTTGTTTATTATTTCTTATGCTAGTTATTTTCTTTTTTAATTTTGAATTAGCGCTTACCTATTTGTCCTCTAATATATCCCAGGATTCGTTTTGCATCTTCTGAAATGGTTGACATATGGGATGGTAAAGGTTTCCCCTGTTTTAATTACTCTTTTATTAGTTTACTGCCATCAATGACATTTATAACATAGTTTGAATTTTTGCCACTCTTGCAGGTAATGACAACAGCAACGCCAAAAAGGTGTATTCACCTACTCTATAATTTAAGTTTAATACTTTTGAATATCTTCATTTTTCACTGTAAATGATGTTAAATAGACTGCCAAGATGCTGGTCGTAATTTTCTGTTTGATACTTTGATATCAATTCGGAAAGATTGGTAATGCATTACACTTTTTTATTTATGCTGTGGTAGACCTTTACCTCACTTGTTGTCATTTACCCTTTCTACAGAAATCAAAGCCTTCACTTATTCCTGCTGTTGAAGTTGATCCTCCTGGATGCTCATTTAATCCATCGTCTGAAAGTCATCAAGTATTCTCTTCAGATCTGATGTTTGCATATTTTAAGTGGTTTTTCTTTGGTTATGTGGAGTAAAAAATTGCTCAACATTTGTCATTGTAGGATGTCTTAGCCTGTGCTGTAGCGGAAGAAATGCAGAAGGTCTACAAAAAGGACCTGGGGCCTGAACCTGTTCCATTGACAGTTCCCGGAGAAGCTATTGATGATGAAGATGTGAGTCCATTATTATTTCCCTAAATAATCGCTACAGGTCATGTTTTGCCTTTATGCATTTGGTCAAAACTTTAATACGATCAATAATGTAATTGTAAGTATCTGTTTTAGGTAGCATGGTCGGAAAGGTAGTGCATTATAAGTATTGATAATGACATGTTCTCGATTTTTTTCAGAGGTACTTTATTGAGGCAGATGATGGGAATGATGATGATATGGGTCAAGAGAACACGAGCGGTAATGAGGATGATGCGGCTGAGAAAAGGTGGGTTTTTTTAATTCAGATTGGTAACATTTGCACTAGCATGAAATTTATGAATTTTTACAGATGTCATCTTATTTTTTCTGAATAAGATGAGTATTGTTGCAATAACCATGGTTCAGGACACTTAAAACAAAGCAGGTGACCAGAGTGGAGTTAAATAAGAGAGTCAGACGTAAAAAAGAGCTTAAAAAGGAACGAGAAGCCAAAAAGATGGAGGAACTAAACAAAGAAATTGACAGGTAATATGATCCATTCTTTTTGTTGGGGAAAATAGCATCAATAGACAAGATTTTATTTATTATTTGAGCTTTTTCACAGTTTACCAGATATCATGCAAGAAATAGCCAGAGAGGATGAAGAGAAGCAGAGAAGACATCTTCGGCGTGTTGTAGCTAAACAAGAAAGATTGAAATCATGTCCACCACGCTTGGGGAAGTACAAGTATGTACTCTATTGTGTCAAAAATTTGTTCCAGGTCAACATATATTAAGTCACTAGGAAGTAGGAACACTTTCCATACATGGGATGGACCCATTGTTCCTTATGCTTTTAAAACTATGTTAGTGACAAATTAATGGTTGAACGTTCAGAATTGGGTTTAAGAGCATAAGAAATCATTTTGTTTATACGTTCCAGATTTGAACCTGCCCGAAAGCAAGTCTTATTATCTAAAGAAATAACTGGGTCCCTGCGCAAGATTAAGGTAACACGAGTTTCAAGATTTTCATTACTGTCAATGTAACAGTTGAGTTTATATGGCGTTGAATTCTGACTTAGTATTTTGCACCAAGGGATGTTGTACCCTTGCCAAGGATCGTTTCAAGAGCTTGGAGAAACGAGGACTAATTGCACCAACAGCCAAGAGCAGAAGGTTAGTTGTTCTGTTGTCTTCAATGGATTTTTTAATTTTTTGGGCTAAACAAACATGTTCGTGAACTTGTTAAACTCACATTTTGAAATGGAGTATTGTGTCTTTGTTACAGAGTTTGATTGTGGTATGTGGATGGATTTTTTGACAGGAAATAGCTGGTCATCTTTTCAACATGCAGTCTCTTTGGAAACGGAGTCATTGGAGGATCAATTCCTACCTGTGTTGTTCGCAAAAAAAAAAAAAAAAAAAAATTCCTACCCGTGTTGATTCCAACATTTTTGTTTGCCAACTTATTATGTATACCTTGTTCTTTTTGTTTTAATGTTCTATTAGTTCCCAGATTATACCTTGTTCTTTCTTGTTTTAATGTCCTACCCTTCTGTTGTTAGTTGGAATTAAGTGTCAACTTAAGTGGATTACTTGGTTCTCTAGAGACTAACCTACCTTTTTATCTGCAAACTGATAATCACTGTTCTGTTTTCCAACGCTTTGACGATCTTTCATGTTTTATATTCAGCAACTAATCATATTTGTAAGCAATATAAATTCGAGGCTGATGCTTGCGAAACAAAATGCAATTTTAAGTTACACTTTGGTGTAAAGAACTTTTTCTTCTCGTAATAAGCATTTTAGTTTTTAATTTAATAATGAATTTGTACTTTGTTTCCACACCTTAATGAAAAATGTGAATGTCAGTCGAACTTTTAAAAGTTTGTTGACCCAAGAATAGTAAAAGTGAGCATACATGATCGTCGAAAACTAGGTTTTCATTCCCACAACCTCAGGTTCAGACCATATTAATGAGACAAAAACTTGATGAAGAACTAAAATGGCACGTCTTAATTCAAACGTTCTTTCAATCGACTTGTCACCAACTGCAGTCTTAATAGCCCACATTTGGAGTAAAATCTAAAATTCTGACATTTAATTGTGAGGTTTAGAGTTACTGTACAGAATAATTGAATAATATTCATTTTTTTCTTTTTGTTATTTTTGGGGCTTGTCCTAAACGTGCCAATACTACTTACATCCCTCCTGTCTGGAAGTCCAAGCGCATGCTCTTAGAATATTGTGTGCCTTTTTATTTATGTGCTTTATTATTTAAAAGTTTATTTTTTTTTTATCCAAATGCTTAATTTTAAAGATTTTTAAGTCAAAATTCATGATTTATAAAAATAATTTTTACCAAAAATTTTTTAATTTTATTTTTTAAAATATTTTATTCTTTTGATATTTTTAAAGAATTTATTTTAATTTTTCTAAAATAATGTCTATTTTTTTTTTTAAATTATTCCAAAAAAATTTCTTTTATTATTGTGTTTTCTAAATGTTTTAATTTTTCTTTTAAGGTTTCTATTTATTCTTGTGATAAAACTATGTTTTTTATTTTTGTTTCTATACATGCTAAAAATATTTTTGTAAAATTTTTATTAAAATTTTTTTTATTTTCAGTATTTCGAACTAAATTAAATAATTCATTTAAATTAAAAATTTGTGATTGTGTAAGCATTTTTATTACTTACAATATAACCATATTAATTTTTTGTTCAAATTATAAAGTACTTTATAGATTATTATTTGTATTGTTTATTTGGGTAATCCTTTGATTATTTTCTTAATTAATAATATTAATTCTATTTTTATACAATATTTTAAATAATTTGCTTTCCTCTTTAAATTGAGTTTGTTATATTTTATTTTAAACATTTTGTTTAAAGCCTTCTTATCAAATTTGTTTATATTTATGGCTCTGATATCAATTTTCTAGCTGAATTTTAATTTTTAAGCTTAAGTTAGCTTATCTTCCAATATATTCCATAAATAAATAAAACCAAAAATTAGGTTTTCATTTACTTTAACAAATTTATGTGTAAAATAATTTTTTAAAATTTTTCCTACGGGGTGGTTTATTAGGTATAATATGTATAATAGTCTAAAAGAGTGTCAAATATTTTAAAATTTTTCCAAACATATTTCATAACATTCATTGTTAAAATATTGTTCTAAAAATTCCATATATTTTATTTCAAAATATTCATTTTAGTCATAATTTTTCTTGTTGAGTTTCAAACTCATAATTTTCAAGTTCTTGGTTTATCTAATGACTTAGTTCTTGAATTTTCTTATTTTCTTTTTGTTCATTTTTATTAGTTTAGGGTTGCTTCAAGATCTAAATATTCTTTGTTTTGATCTTTTACTAAATTATTCATTTTTTTTTGTTTAGAAAAATAATTGATTAATTTTTGTAAGATTTTCAATTACTTTAGATTTTCCTATACTTATTTCAAAGTTATCTTTTATAGATGTTTTAAAACAAACAAGAGCTTGTTTAAGATAAATTGCATCTTTTAAATTTTCTTGAGTTTTAGAATGCTTCCTAATTTTACTTCTATAAAGGTTTGTTTCAGATTTTTTTTTTTTTCATGTTATTGTGTTTGTTTTCCATAAATCAAGATATATTTAAATAATAATAAAAATTCAACAATATTAATAAAATTTAAGGTATGCTAATATCTGATTGTAAGCTAACTTTTTTTGAATATGAGTCCATCGCATGCTTTCGCTTCTTAGTTATCTTCTTCTTGTTCCAAATGAGCTAAGCCTCATTCCAAATTCAAGTTTTTAGACCTTCTATTCCTACTGATCTTATGAGATTCGTATTTAACTTCTTATGATAAGAGTCATAACTTGATTTGAAAATTTAAGATAGATTTTTATTCAATAAATAGAAAGCTTTACAAATTAGAGAACTATTAACCTTGAAAAAGTTCATAGCTCTTACTTATTTCTAGATACATAACTAAAGCATAGAAAATGAATAAGTGTTAAGATTACGTGGTAATCCCTTAACTAAAGAGAGTTTTCCTTTTATAGACATAAGAGATTTTTGTTTATATTGGTGAGATTATACTATTTAATTAACTTTACTGGTTAGCGTCTAATGCCTACATTATTAACGCTACTGAGCCAATTCTTGGGGTGGTCCTACATGGATTATTCTTCCGACATTGAACTGAATGTTGAGATTGTGTCAACGTAGGCTTTCTTATTTTTAATCTAATAAATGCATTTGTGATCATTGATTGCTGTTTGGAATAATGACAAAATACCTTTTTGGTTTTTTCACTTACTTTCAATCTCATTGCAATTGAAGTTGGCTTCATATAAAATTATTTTTTTAATGTCTTTCTCAATTATAACTATATTATTTTGAGAAGTAATAATAGTTTTATAATACTATAATTGATCTTAATATCAAAAGAGTTATTAATTCTTCTTATTTTATAATAAATTTAACTTAACATCTGTCTTCTTTCGATAAAAATTATTTTTAAAAATTATGAATTTGGTTTAAAAATCTTAAGAATTTATTATTTGGATAAATTTTTTTTTTTTGTATTATAAAAACATAAATAAAAAATATATATTTTAAAGGTATGTATATGGAGAGGTTTGTGGGATATAATTAGAATTTGCCAAAAACAAAGGAATAAAAAGAAAAAGGCCACTCCAAGTCCAATATGGACTGTGGTTAAAGTTGTCTTGCTAAGTTGCGACCGACGAAGACTGATCGGGAAGCGATCGGCTTTGTAGCTACCATGCGGAGGTTGGCTTCCCAGGCAGTCCAGTTCACCACCGTAAGCTCCCAATGCCTTTATTATTTTTGCTATTGCCTAAATTTAAGATTTTCATTCCTAATATGTACTTTTTCTTGGTAATATTTTTGGGTTGCTAGTTTTGCTATATCTTTGCACTTTGCAGTATTATTCCAGAAGAAACCTCTCTGGTAATTTCTTGTCACGCAGTTTCTCATCAATCAGTGAAAAAGGTCGTTAACATTCTTTCTCTTTCCGGTCATTTAATGGTTGGTTTTCAATTAATTTTGGGAATGCTTTGATTATGCCATTAGGCTCCGTTGGTTTCCTGTAGAAATTTATCCCAAAGAAGTAAACATATTTCTAAACAATACAGGATAATCAAGTCGAAATTTGGTGGAGATGAACGTATTTTTTTTCAACTAAGTGCATGATATGTGATGCTGAAAGATTGTGAGGGAATTAAATTATCTGCTGAAGAAAAGTTATGGGTTTTTCCTACATTTCAATTGCAGATGAGCTCGCCCTCGAAAAGGACGCTGAAAGAAAAATCGGATGGCTGTTGAAGCTATTTTTTGCTGGGACTGCTACTGCTGTTGCTTACCAATTGCTCCCTTATATGGGTCTGATTTATTTTTGTTTAGTTTTGTGTTTGACCTTATGCCTTCTAGAATTTCCTTCATTCCTTTTCTTGCCTGGTATGGTTGTACCTTTATATTTCCAGGAGATAATTTGGTGCAACAGTCTGTGCAACTTTTGCGTGTTAAGGATCCATGGTTTAAGAGAATGGGAGCCTCTAGATTAGCCCGCATTGCGATAGATGGTAATGCTTACATCTACATTTCTCTAATAAGTCTAACACTCAAACTTGGAATATTGGCTATGCATACAGGGGTTTGATATTTGGTTGTTTGTTTTGTTTAAGAAACTACTCTATGCCTGAGCTGCATAATCTTTAAGAGTTCCTTGTTCACTAGTGCTTTATGCAGTAGTTAAAGTGCAGCATATGAGTTTGTATGAATCTTTCATGTTGTAAACAAACTCTTCTATACTTGTAATGTATAGATGAAAGAAGGATGAAAATAGTGGAGATGGGTGGAGCTCAAGAACTTATAAACATGCTAGGAGCTGGTAAAGATGACCGCACAAGGAAGGAGGCATTGAAGGCGCTTTCAGCCATCTCGAAATCAGGTTAGACTTTTGTTCTCTCAATCAAGCGCCTAATCCTCTAGTGGTTATTTAGCTTATTTTTAGAATGTTTGCTTCAATATGATTGTGTCCTTTTCAGAGTCAATGTTGGTTTTGAATTTTTCTTATAGTGACATTACTATAATTAAATTTAGGGGTCTGTGTTACTTCTGGATGGAACTACTGCCCAATGTTCTAAAAAGCGCTTTGAGGCCCACCTTAAGGCAAAGTGGCTAATAGGGGCCTTGAGACTAGTGCCTTATTTCTTTAATTTGAGGCTTACGCCTTTTACAGTATTACAACAGTAAGGCATATGCTATGAGGCTACGTGCCTTAAGGCAGCATAAAACTTATGCCTTTTTCATGTAATTATAAAGGTCAAATTGTGCTGTTTTTAAGCTAGACTCAAAATTTTTATATAAAGCCCAGTAGCTCATTAAATGAAAGGAAAAAAAAAAGAAAAAAAAAGACATATAGACTTAAGAGATGAAGAGGAAGAAGCAAAAATTGACCATCATTTTAAAACATGTTTTGTAATTTATTTGTGGTTCATTTTAAATTTTATCTTGTGACTTTATTTGAATCTTGACTTGTGATTTAGACGTTCATTTTCATTGTTTGTGACTATATCTAAACTTTTTATGCTATTTTTATATTTTATGATTTGTGTCTTAACTTTTAGTGTATTTGTACTCTACATAATAGTTTACTAATAATTTTATGCATTTATTTTATTTTAAGTGAGGCCTATGTCTCATACCGTCTTTAGGTTTACGTTGTGCCTCATTGGGGGCAACTTCCTTGGCACCCGTTTCCGCCTTTTGAAACCTTGCTATGGCCTCATTATGTCGACAAACCATGTCAAAAGGAAATAGATTGCATATACTGGTTTATGGTTAACAGTTTTACACCATATTTATGCTCACTGGTATATTTTGGCATTGGACTGATCACAACTTTACTGATAAAAGGAAATGGTCTTTAATTTCTATGTGATTGATTAATTCAACCACTGGAGGCTGTTGAGGGATTTATTTCTTATGCTTCTTGGTACCAAATTGTGGAGAATGGAATAAGTGATTCCATTAATTCGAACTTAGCCCTAAAACTTAGAGATGTATGAAATATATGTGATTTGCTTTACCTTTTGCACGAAAACTATTAATGCTCTAGGTTCTGGTGGATGAAATATTCTATAGATGAGTCAAATACACACGGTAAACATGTTATTCTGTATGGAGCTCGTGCCATCTATCTAGGAAATTGTTAGAAGAGCATGCGTTTTAATTTTATACAAAATAAGATGTGATCTATGGGATAGGGATATTTGACAGCGTTTAAATATTTCAACTTGTCAGTGTCATTGCCTAGTTCTAGCTGATTGTGATCGACAAGTATTAGTGTATACTGTTGGAACATACTTAATGGTTCAATTTAAGCACTTTTGAATAACTTCCTAGTGCATATCAGGATTTAACTACGGTGATGCTAGAGTTGATATTAATCTTGATTTTTCCTTCGTGCAGATGATGCAGTTGGAGCTTTATACCATGCTGGAGCAATCTCAATCATCAACTCAACTCCAAATTCCATAAACGATGCTGAAGTTGAGAACTACAAATCAAGCTTGTTGAGGAGATTCCATGAGCTAAGTTATGATATTGCATCCTGAGATGTAATAATATTTGTTTATTTTGTATTTTGCGTTAATTTGGATGAGGTAGCAATAATGCAAAACAGCTGAAAGAATTCAAAGGTTAGAAACCTTGACTCTGTGTTGTTATAATGGGATGGTTTACTTAAGTTGTGTTTGATAGCAATTTTTTTTTTAGATTTCTGATTTTTTTCAAATGATTTCTCAATCAGGTATGTTTGATAACGATTTCTAATTTTAATTTTTACATTTTTAAGAAATCACTACCAAAATATGTGTTGATTCATAAAATTTTATTTTAAAGATTTTTGAATTTGATTTATGATTTTTTTCAATTTTATCAATTTTTTTTTTCTACAAAGGAAATCAAGTTCTATGACTTTTATTTGTATAAGTATTAGAATAAAATGATTTTGTAAATAACAATTGCAGTTTTTTCTTTATCTTTAAAGTTTTTCGTAAAAAAGGGTTATCAAATAACATATATTGATTATTTTTTTTTTCTTAAAAATTATCAATAAAAATTATTATCAAATTTATTGATAATTATTTTTATAAAAGAATAAAAAATCACATAATCTATTATTTAATAAAAAGTTATAAATTAAAATTATTATGCCTTCGATTTTTAATATATATATATATATATATATACTTGGAAATGATGACACAATATAAACAAGTATGCTTGGAAAGTAAATTAATTTTTCATGCAACTGAGAATATATATTTTTTCCTTTCTGTTTTCTTCCTCTCTTATATATCTCCTTTTGTTGACAAGATTAAAATAAATTATAATAAGAGGACTGTCAGTCAAGCTGCTCACACGGTCTTTTATAGAGTTTGTTAGCTTTTCTAGGTCAAAATCCATCAGCCTCTTTTGGTCCAAAGAGTTACTTTTTATTAGAGATGTTAATAGGGCAGGATTGGGATAGGCGTGTGGAAACTATCACCGTTTAAATAATAGAAACTTAAAGATCAATTGTATTTTAATTTTTTTTCAACGTTAAATTTAAAATATATTTGTTTTTTTTGCTAACAATTATATTTGGTTTATGCAATTAAATGTAATAAATTTCAATTTTGTGCAGTATAATCATAACATAGTTAAATTCTTTGTTTTATTATTTTAACAATCATTAAAATAGTTATTATTTTATACAACATAATTTTGTATTTTTATTATTAAAACATTAATTTAATGATAAATATATTATCTTTAATCTAAACTCATTGAGTTAGGAAATTGATGGGATGAGGTAAGATGATGTATTAAATACCTGAGATAGCACAGAAAATAAAAAAATTAACTTTTTTATTCAAATAATAAAATGACTGTATTTTAATAAAGTTCAAATGACATTTTTAACACTTGAGTTTTTCAAGTTTAAAAATTTAAATGTAACATTTACATACAAATCAATTCTGAATGTAACCCTTATTTACAATAAAAATATATTGTAAAATGACAGAAATCATAAAAAAATCAAACGAAAAATCAAGAAATAATGGAAATAGAGACAAAGATATTTCATAATCTCAAAATTTTTATAATTGAATTTGGATGTACAGCTTACATAAAAAATATATGTGAATATATGCATTACATTAAAATATGTCAATATATGAACATTCTAATATAATATAAGAGACAAAAAAAAAAAAACCCACTACAATGTGATTCTTGATCAACTCCAATGTACATTCTAATCCAATATAAAGAATACATAAAACATCAAAGTAATCAGAATTAAAAAATATAGCAAAATTTGAATGTACAGTTTACATGTAAAAATAAATGTGAATGAACGCATTACATTAAGAAATTTTAAGTCAACCTACTATAAAAACAGTAGCATAATCAGTAATCAGAATAAAAAATTTGAATGTATAGCTTACATGCAAAAATAAATGTGAATGTACGTATTACATTAAGAAATTTTAAGATCCTGAAATATTTTGTGTCTCTATTTTCATTATTTCTTGATTTTTCGTTTGGTTTTTTATGATTTCTGTCATTTTACAATATATTTTTATTGTATGTAAGGTTACATTCATATTTGATTTGTGTGTAAATGTTACATTTGTGCATTGGAAGAAGAATATTAATTCAAGGATAAGTTTGTAATTTTAATATGGTAAGTGATTTCAAAACTGTGCGTTTTGTAGCTTATATTTGCTATTTAAGTAAAAATGGTATTTTTCTATGAATATTTGCTATTTAAGTAAAAATGATATTTTTCTATGAATATTTGCTATTTAGGTAATTTACTGCAAGATGATGACCCCTAAATTCCACCCCATTTGTTGCCAAAATGGGGATATCTCATGAATTCTTACTCGTGGGACAAATCAACATCAGTTACATTGTGGTTCACTAGATGATATTAAGAAGTCATAAATCATATTTGGGCTTTATCAGTGCTAGACATCTTCATTTAGGGAGTTTTTTTTTACTCAAATAGCTCATTTATGAAGAAAAAAAAAATTGACAATTTTACTCGAATAGCATAATTTTAAATTAAAATGGTGAGTCTCAATCAAGTATTTAGCATGATTTTTATCATAATACCGTTTCTTTTATTATTTTTATTTAATATGTATGTAAAGCTTACAAATTTTTTAGAAAATTTGGTAAGGTTTACGAAAATCATAATGATCTTATTTTTAACAATGATTGTTTGGGTTAATTAAATTTTTTCTTTAAATCCTTATTAGTTTCAATGTTCCTTACTAAACTAAATAATTTTTTTAAATAATAAATTTGTGATGGTGTAATAATTTTTAACAAGATTTTTATTTATAACATAGCCATGTTAATATTATGTTCTAAGTTGAATAATACTTTATAGATTATTATATATGATTTTTTTTGGGTAATACTTTTGTTATTTCCTTAATCAAGAATAAAATTATGTTTTTTTTTTTAATAATATTTTAAATAATTTACTTGTCTTTTTGAATTAAGTTGGTTATACCTAATTTTAAACATTTTTTATAGCCCTTTTAAATATGTTTATGGCTCTTATACCAATCTTGAACTGAATTTTTAAATTTTAAGATTCAGTTAACTTATCTTCCTATTTGTTTTTGAAATAGGTAAAACCCAAATATTAGGTTATCAAATTCTTCTTTGTTTACTTGGACAAATTTATGTGTAAAATAATTCTTTAAAATTTTTCTTACAGGATGATCTGTTAAGTATAAAATACTGGAAATATAATCTATATAATAATCTAAAAAAGTATCAAATTTATTAAAATTTTCTAAACAAGTTTCATAATTTTCGTTATCAAAATATTGTTCTAAAAATTCTAAATATTTTCTTTCAAAATCTTCGATTTTAATCATGGTTTTATTTTATTTCCTTTTTTTTTTTTATACAAATTTTTTCATGTCCCTCTTGTTATTTATTAATTTGTAAATGAGATAAGCAAACATTAAATTATTCAAGATTCTTAGTTAGCTTATGTTTATAATTATCATGCCTAAATTCAATGAGTCCATAACGATATTTTCTTCCTCTATTCGTCTTCTTTTAATACATTTGGATGCCTAAGCTTGTTTCAATCTTTGATACCCACCAAATAATGGAGAAGTCTTTGCATCTGTAAACATTATGGTGTCTAAAATTGGACTTATAGAGGAGTACGAAAAGAGTGACTTCACTCTAATTTATTCAGAATATAATAATTATTACAGTCCTAAAACCAACTACAAACTTTGAAGAGATCTTTAGCCACTCATTTCTTAAAAATACATAATTACTAAGTTATACATAAAGTGGAGATGATTTAAGCTTTTTATTCTTAAGCTCTCTACTCTTTTCTTATGATCAGTGTCTTTCAAATGAAATAAGGGTTCCTTTTATAATGGAATCCATGTTTACAAAATAAAGGGTCATTGTTTATTTGTTTTTACTATTTTTGTCCTTTAATTTAAGATTTTTTTCCTTGGCATGTGCTGTCGACTAAAGTCGTGGGTTCTACATCTTTATTTTTCTTTGTAGTTTTCTACTGACGGTTCTTCTTTTTTATTTTTCTTCATCATTTTTTGCCGACAATTTTGATAATCCAGATGATGATGCTTCTTCTTCTTCTTCTTGATCCTTGATGCAAAAAATATATTTGTGATCCTTAGTGATCTTCCTAGCATAGAAGTAAAAAAAAAAAAAAAAAAATTTGTTTCTTGACAAATTTTCAAGTCATTGCTATTAAAATTTGATTCAAATTTGTTAATTTTCTTACCATTTTCTTCAGTAAGAGTCATATTACTGTGAGAAATAATAATGACTTTATTAGTTGAATAATTTATTTTGATTTCGATTGAATTATAATTTTTTTTTGATTTTATAGTAAATTTATCCTCTTAATGTACATATTTTATCTGTATTGAATTCTTATTTTAGAAGCACCTTTGGCTTATGAACTTCTCTATTGTTGTTGAAAATCCTAACTTAATAAAATGACAAGGACTAATATAACATTCCTTATTCCAGTTCATTAATAAACTAAAAAATCTAAGATAAATTGACTTATCTCATACTTTAATCTTTTTTTGAAATTCTTGATAGCTTTCTTAAATTTTTTTAAAAAATAATTTAATTCACTTAAATTAATCCCTAGATAGAGGTTTTTAATTAAACCTGCATAATAAGCTCTATATACAAAAATTATACCAGTTCCATCAAGAATATTAAATTTACTACTTCAGTGATATTCTTTTTCTGTAGTATAGAACCTTGTATCTTTTATATGTTCATGGGTAGGTTTCTAGCCAAATTGTAGAAACCCAACCATTATGTTTTACTAAGATTCTTGTATTGGTCTTTCTCTTCTTCAATTTTTGATGTATTTTTGGAAGATGCTTATTTGAATAAAGCTGGTGGACGTATTATCTTTCCTAAGGTCCTTAATTTGCTTGTTGATACTGGTTGTTGTTGTAATGCTGTAGAATAATTTTTTAATAATTTTCTCTAGAGTTATTAATTTTGATATGTTGTAATTAGCATAACTGTCTTTTGCTTCTATTCTATTAGTAAAGGCTCTATGAGTTAATCTATTAAACCCAAGAATAGCTTTACTTGTGATGAACACTATTTTGAACCTATTATTTGTTAGTTTTTAATATTTATTTCGTGATTAATTTCGGTATAACTTTGATTTGGAGGATATTTTTATGTTTTGTAGGTTTAACCAATATGTGATTGCTACAACTAAAAGGTTGCAATACCCAAGTGTAGGTTGTCTCAAGTAATAAAACTCGGGAGTCCGAGTGTCGATCCTCAAGGAATTGGAAGGAACTGTATTAGATCAATAGAAATATGCAATGTTAATTATTTGATAATAAACAAAGTTTCAATAAACGAAAGCACTAGAGCTTCTAGGATCCTCTTTGACAAACTTGTAATTAATGTTCTCCATTCACAATATAACTCAATTAAGAATCATCTAGGAAGTGATCTTAATTGGAAGATGGAGATGTTATTGCATGACTATATTTAAAAGATAACCCATTCTTAACTATAATATGTAATAAAACCTATGAACTTGAAATGTTGAGATAGTCTAAGCATTCAATGTATCATGCACAATGTTAACAATGAATCAAAGTCTCAAACAAACCAAATACAATTTTAGTACATATGATTTAATTAATTGAAGGATTTCATTGAAGAACAAAAGAAGAAATGAAGAACAACATTACAAATTTATCAAAGTATCACCCTTAGCTCTAGCTAAGGTTCTAGCAAGACATATTATAAATTACACACAATAAAACTAAAAATGAACAAGACAATATGAAACTCTCAAATTCTAGCTTCCCTCCTCTGGTTTGTTGTGTAAATGCCTGCCTTTTATAGGCAATAAAAACGAGCATATGCTAGTGTGAATGTGAGTTGTCATTGTGGGCTAATGATTCAATTAAGCATCTCCATGTCGGCCATTTTCTGCTTTTTGCACTCCGAACTGGACAATATGGTCAACATGAACATTGTAGAGCATCAAGTTAGCTTTACAACTCATTTTGAATCATATCATTCCAACATCTACAGCTCAAGATATGATTATTTTACTGAACCATGTGCAGTGATGGAGTTGTAATGATTCAATTAAGCATCTTAATGTCGGCCATTTTCTGCTTTTCTACACTCCGATTTTGTCAACATGGTCAACATGAAAATTGTAGATAATTAAGTTATTGTTACAACGCAACTTGAATCAGATCATTTCAACATCTACAACTCAAGATATGAGTATTTTACTGAACCATGTGCAGTGGTGGCTGAAAACGCATTTTTCATGCAAGTTGCTTGAATGGTCAATACACATCAAGTTGAATGCACCTAAATTCATTCATAATAAATATAAGTCTCTCATATCATATTAAATCAACATTTATTCATATAGATATATTTAATTAAAATAATGTGATGAGACTTCTTAATTGGTGCATAAGATAGCTTAATTAACAAAATAATATGTATAAATGTCTATGAAAATATATGTAAGTAATGCAATTTTAGACATTTATCAGTGATGAAAAGTGGAGTTAAGTGTTCCAAAAGAGCTGAAAAATGTAACCCTTACATTGTATTTCAATTACTATGTAAGGGGGAATAAACTAGAGCAAAAGAACGTAAGGTTTATGTTAGGAATCAGCAGTTGTGTAAGGACCCTTACAAGGCATGTACAACAATGCATGCCATAGTAGAAGAAAGTGTGGGCTGCCGTGAGGAGGTTCTTGTTTTGTTGAGGAATCCAGAAAATCATCGCACGCTGCGGCATAAGAAATTGAGCGCCGCGGCAGAAGAAAACGCGCTCCGCGGCCCTTGCATCTGTTTTCCACTTGCATGTCTTCTAGCCCACACACTCACACACACTCCTAACCTAACCTATAAATACATCATAAAAATCCTCTTAAACACCAACTCATGAACAGTGCCGAATTTCATCTTCGACGCCCCTTCTTCTCCATTTTTCTAGAGAGAAAAACCTCCATTTATGCTCCATTGAAGCTCCTTCAAGAACCAAATTAGAAGAGGTGACCTTCCAAGTTCAAGAGGGGCATTGCAAGAGTGAAGTGGGGTATTGTTATTGATTGTAATTTCTTTTCTCTTTAGAACTCATTAAATTCTATTTATAATGGAAAACCTTGATTGAAAATTTGTTATAAGTAGCTAAACTCTTTGTGTGAGATTTTAGTGATGTGAGTATGAATGGATGATTATTTATGTGGTTTATTTTATATTCAAGTGATTTATTTTATGTTTATCATTCTTAATATCTATGTTCATTAATTACTTTTGGCCAATTTAATTTATGAATATATGAGAATATTTTAGAATTGAGTGTTAGAGACACCATCTAAGTTCGATTGGGCATTTTTTGAGCATAAGCCTAATTCAAGTGCATTGACTTGTCTTAAATTAGGTGACTAAATTACTTTTCCTAGAATTAATGCTAATTAGCTAATTAACGGTCCGAATCAAAGAAGTTAAATAGTTGATTAAGAAAAAATTGTCATTGATTTGAGATTTTTTAAGCTTAGTGAAAAAAATCAATAAATTCTACTTTATATGCTTAATTATGAAAACCATGTAAATTAATCTAACCGTGATTGGTTCATTAACTAATTTTCTACACTCGTTCATCATATCGTTTCAACTACATTTTCACTTGTTAATTTTACTTTATTTAAGGAATTATAATTTTAGCAACCGTTCTCAAAATCAACTTTTATTAGAATGTTTAGGATTTAAGTTTTATTTACAATCAATTTAGATAACATTTAGCATTTTAAAAAACAATTGCAATTTCTTTGAGAGACGATCTTGGGAGTATACTTGTCGTTTACTACAAGTGACTCGTGCACTTGAGAGCTTTAACAAATATAAAATTTGGTTATCAAATTTTTGTGCATCAAATTTTTGGCACCGTTGTCGGAGAATTGACATTTTTAAAATTGTTTATTTGTTTTCTTTTTAGTTTACTTTATTAATTTGTTTTTTTTTTTTTTGTGATTTTCTTCTTTTTAAAATTGTTTATTTTTGTGCATCAAGTTTTTTGTGCTTTTGTGTTTTTGTTATTTGTTTGGAGTCATATAGTGTCTTGTGTTTTGATATTGTTGTTGTTTTTGATCGTGCATGCAAGGTAGGAGATCCCTTGGAAATTCACTAGCATCTTTCGTAGACAACGTTAACAGGAGGTGAGCATATTTGAGACAATTTGATACCAACATTCTGGAGGAAGAGCAACCGCCAATTATGGGAGATCTTCTACCTTAACCTAGAGAGATGGTGATGAAGGAATATGCAAGGCCAATCATTGGCACTGCAACTTCTTGCATCCAATTAGGAGAAGCGGCTAGAAACTACAAACTTAAAAATATTCATTATTCTATGTTGCCTTCTTTTTATGGGATTCTTAATGAAGATCTACTAACTTTCATTCGTGATTTTTATGTTACTGTACAGATTTTTTCGCTACAGGGGCTTAATGAAGATCAATTGAGGATGAGATGTTTCCCATACACACTCAAAGACAAAGCCATGACTCTTCCACCGGGTTCTCTCTCAACTTGGGAAGCAGTGTACAACAAATTCATGAAAAAATTATATTCCCACCAAAAGATTGCCAACCTAAGGACAAGGATTGCCACATTCTCACAAATGGATGGAGAACCTTTTCATGAGACGTGGGATTGCTTCAAGTTGCTTCTAATTCAGTGCCCACACCATCATTTTTCATTGCAACTCCAGAACCAATTCTTTTATGATGGATTGACACAACAATGTCAATTCACTATGGATAATGCCGCTAGAGGAGCTATGGGAGAAAAGATCGCATTAGAGACATACGACTTGTATGAGATGTTGGGTGCTAACTCCCAACATAAGAGTTCTAGAGGAAGGAGAGTTGGAGTTAATGAGGTAGCTTCGGGAAATGAGATGGCGATACAAATTGTGGAGCTAACCAAGCAAATTGCGCTCCTCACTTCTAAGAATACACCAACTCAAGAGGTATGCAGTATTTGTAGTACTTATGGGCATGGTGCTAACACTTGTCCATTTGTTTGTGATTCTCATGTAAGTACAAGCCAAGAGCAAGCCAATGTAATGGAAGGATACCAACAAAGACCAAGAAACGATCCTTATGTAAATACATACAATTCGAGTTGGAGAAACCATCCAAATTTTTCTTGGAAGGGAAACAACAATCCCGCCTATACTCAAAATCATTTTCAAAAAATCCTCCCAACAACAAAAACTTGCAACTTACTGTTCCAAACAAGTCAAGCTTAGAGGATAACTTGAGTGCTTTCATTCAAGTGAGTCGGGACAACCAAATGAAAAGTACTAAAAGGTTGGACTCATTGGAGGCTTTCATAAAGAGGGTTGAAGGCCAAGTTGGCCAATTAGTGGAGCATCTCCAAAGGCAAGAGAAAGGAAAATTGCCTAGTCAACCTGAGTAAACGAAGGTAGTCACAGTTCTTTGAAGTGGTAAGGTAGTCAATAAGAATTTACCCAAAATTTCTAATGATTTATCACTTAGTGCAGGAAACATGGAAAGAGATAGTGCAATACCAAAAGAAGGTGATGAGACTAATGCCAAGAATGATGAGCCTTCTAAGGAAGCAATTGGAGAGTCATCCACCATCCTTCAATTGCACAAAACATCAGAGCCTTATCGACCACCCATACCTCACACTGTCTCAAGGACGATAAACAGGATAAGTAATTTTATGATCTTTTTAACATGCTTTCAAAAGTTTAAATTAATTTGTCATTATTGGATGTGATTAGGAATGTGCCTTCCTATGCTAAAATTTTCAAATATTTGAATACTAGAAGAGGAAGTATGGAATGAATGAGATAATTGTTTTGTCTGAAATCTTAAGTTCAATCCTTCAACAAAATTTACCAACAAAACTTAAAGATCTCAGAAGTTTTAACATTGACATTACTTTGGGAAATAAAAAAGTGGTAAAAGCCATGCTAGACTTAGGTGCAAGTATAAATTTAATCCCATATTTACTTTATTTGCAACTAGATTTAGGAGAATTGAAACTTACAACCATGTCCCTTCAATTAGCTGATAGATCTAATAAATATCCAAAGGGGATGGTTGAGGATTTGCTTGTATAGATAGATAAAATGATTATATCTGTTGATTTTGTTGTGTTGGATATGCATGAAAATCCATCTATGGACAAGGAACATACTATTCTTCTTGGTAGACCATTCATGGCCACTTCCAAGACTATTATAGATGTTCATAGTGGAAGCTTGACTATGAAAACTTTGAAAGAAACTATTCATTTTAGAGTGTTTGATTCTTCTCATTTACCTTCAGTTTCTACTATTGATGAGCGCTCTTACATTGATCAAATTGATACCCTTGGTCATAATGCCTTTTTGTAGGATGAAATTGAATACAAACTTGAGTATGCTTTATTAGTTGATATAGTAGATGACGATTTGGATGAAGAAACTAAGGGATACATTAAATTGTTAGATAGTGCTGAGCCTTTAGAGGAACCTAGTGTACCCTTAGAGTTAGCTAAGACGCCATCTACGGAAGACAACACTCCACCTAAGCTTGAATTAAAGGAGTTGCCTAAACATTTGAAATATGTATTTTTGGGAGAGAGGGATACATATCTGGTCATTATTTCGTTTACCTTGACCCAAACCCAAGAAAAAGATTAGTGAAGGTACTCAAGAAATATAGAAAAGCCATAGGTTAGAGCATTGGTGACATTAGAGGTATTAGTCCTACTATATGTATATAAGATCATTTTAGAGGACAATACCAAACCTGTGAGAGAAGCCAAAAGGGCACTTAAACCTATTATGCAAGAGGTGGTGAAAATGAAAATTTTGAAACTCTTGGAAGTGGGGGTTATTTATCCTATTTTAGATAGCAAATAGGTTAGTTCGGTACATGTGGTACTGAAGAAATCTAGGATCACCATGGTTAAAAATGATAAGAATGACTTAGTGCCCATTAGGATGATTACGGGTTGGAAGATATGCATTAATTTTTATAAACTCAATTGTATACAAAGAAAGATAATTTTCCTCTTCTTTTTATTGATCAAATGTTAGAACGTCTAGCAGGGCAGACTTTTACTATTTTCTGGATGGTCCTTCAGGTTATTACTAAGTACTCATTGCTTTGAAAGATCAGGAGAAGACCACATTCACATGCCCATTAGGTACATTTTCCTTCAGGAGGATGCCATTCGGTCTTTGCAATGCCCCCACCATATTCCAACGATGCATGATGTCGATATTTTTGGATATGGTGGAGAAATGTATTGAGGTATTTATGGATGATTTTTCAGTTTTTGAAAATTCATTTGATGATTGTTTGAGTAATTTGTCTCTTGTGCTTGAACGCTGCATTAAAAGTAACTTGACTCTTAATTGGGAAAAGAGTCATTTTATGGTCAAATAAGGCATTATTTTAGGACATGTCATTTCTAATAGGGGGATTAAGATAGATAAAGTAAAAATTGACTTAATAGCTAAATTGCCACCTCCCATTAATGTTAAGAAAATTAGGAGTTTCGTAGGCCATGCGGGTTTCTATAGAAGATTTATTAAGGATTTTTCTAAAATAAGTCGTCCTTTATGTAATCTATTAGCTAAAGATGTTTCTCTTGTCTTTGATGATGATTGTCTTATTGCTTTTAATGCTTTAAAAGAGAAATTAACTTCTGCCCTGATTATCATGACACCTGATTGGTCTTTACCATTGGAGATTATGTGTAATGCCTCAAATTTTGCTATTGGGGCTGTTTTAGAACAAATAGTAGATAAGCATTTGAATGTCGTTTACTATGCTATTAAAACTCTTAATGACATTCAACTTAATTACTCGACCACCGAAAAAGAATTCTTGGTTGTTATGTTTTCTTTAAAAAAATTTAGATCTTATTTGGTATGATCTAAAGTTATTATGCATTCGGACCATGCAGCTTTGCGGTATTTATTGAGTAAATTGAATTCTAAGCTAATGTTAATTCGATGGGTTTTACTTTTATAAGAATTTGACTTAGAGATTAGGGATAAACAAGGAACTAGAAATGTTGTAGCTGATCATCTGTCTAGGTTAATTTCTAACTTTGCTATTACTGAGAATGACAAAGAAATTGATATTGTTGAGACTTTTCCTGATGAACAGTTGTTTTCTATAGGTCCAAACCCTTGGCATGCGGACATTGTAAATTATCTTGCTAATGGTTTGTTGAGGCTTAACATTCAGGAAAAGAAAAGATTTCTTCATGTTTGCAGGAAATACTTTTGGGATGACCCGTATCTGTTCAAAATTTGCCAAGACCAAGTCATCCGGAGGTGTGTATCGAAAGAGGAGCATGCAAGCATCTTAGCCTTTTGTCATGAGCTTCACTATGGAGGCCATTTTGGTGGTAAGAAAATCGCCATTAAGGTACTCCAATCTAGTTTTTATTGACCTACTCTGTTTAAAGATGCTTATGATATTTGCAAGCGTTGTGATAGATATCAGATAATTGGTAATATAGGTAGACATAATGAAATGCCTTTGACATATAATTTACTTGTGGAGTTAATTGATGTTTGGGGGATTGACTTCATAGGTCCTTTCCCCCTTCTTCTGGATTTGAGTATATTTTGGTTGTGGTTGATTATGTGTTCAAGTGGGTAGAGGCTATACCCACTAAGTCTAATGATGCTAACTGTGTTGTGAAGTTTTTGAAGAAAATAATATTTAGCAGATTTGGACACCAAGGGCTACTATCAGTGATGGAGGGAGCCACTTCTATAATAAGCTTTTTGATGGGTTGTTGAGCAAGTATAACATCACCCATAAAGTGGTTACTCCATATCATCCACAAACATCTGAACAAGTTGAAGTGAGTAATTGACAAATTAAAGGTATTTTCGAATGTACTTTGCGACCTTCAAGGAAGGATTGGGATTCAAAGCTCAATGATGCATTATGGGCTTACTGTACGGTGTACAAAACTTCTATTGGGATGAGCCCATATCGGTTGATTTATAGAAAGGCGTGCCATTTGCCCGTTGAGCTTAAACACAAGGCCTATTGGGCAATCAAGCAATTGAACATGGATTATCAACAAGCAGGAGAGAAACACTTGCTTCACCTTGATGAGCTTGAGGAGATTCGAAATGAGGCTTATGAGAATGCCAAGAATTACAAAGAACACCCCAAGTGTTACCATGACAAAGGGATCATTAGTAAGTCTCTCTATCCTGGAATGAAAGTTCTTTTATTTAACTCTCATTTTAAACTTTTTTCAGGAAAGCTTAGATCAAGATGGAGTGGGCTATACCAAATAGTTGAAGTATTTCCTCATAGAGCTGTTGAGTTGCTCAATCTAAAGACTTAAATAACTTTCAAAGTGAATGGACATCGTGTGAAGCCTTACTTGGAAGGAGTCGTTCACAATGAAGATGTGGAATATATTGAAGTGCATAAACCTAAGCCTCAAACATCGTCTTGCTAAGGCATTAAACTAGGCGCTTGGTGAGAGGCAACCCACCATTTTAGGTAATATCTATCTTTACTTTTAGTTTAGTTAGTTTTCAATTTGCCTTGTCTAAATACTTTTCTGAACTGTTATGTAGTTGAAAACCTTGAGGACAATGTTTAATTTAGGTTTGGGGGTGTAAATTGGTCCAATAAAAAACTTTTTGTAACAAAATTATCATGCTTTTGGTCAATTTTTTATGAATAATTAAATCTTTATGCATTGCTTGTCTAATTTTAAACATGTTTAAGGTTTGCTCTAAAAGTCGGTATTAATTTGCAATCTTTGTTTCATATTTTATATGTTGAAATTGAAATAAACTCGAATATTTTGTTTAAGAGTTTAATAGTGAAGACTATCTTGTAAGATAGATTATTGAGCCTTTAACGTTTCATTTTGAAAGATAATTATTTTTCTATTCCTTTAAATACTTTTCATATTATTCTAAATTGTTAGATGATCTCTATAGGTTTTTGCATTGAATGTTAGAATTTTGAACATCTAATGAAAAATTATGTATTTAATTGAATTGCTTAGATTAAATGATTTCAGTAAAATTTAAAGTGTATGCCTATTTTATTCATGTTTGACTTTAAAAGAAATGTGAGAATTTTCACACACAAAGAGAACTATAATTTTCCATTTACAAAATACACATGTACATGGGTCATAAAAAAATATTCAAAAAAAAGAGAAAATAAATCCCCTTGAAGTCAATGCATTTTTATTCATTCTAGGGCATATACTTGAAATTTTTGCTTGAAGATTTTAATTGATGCATGAGAATAATAATGTGATTTCTTCATAAATTCTCATTTGATTTTTTTCATGAGATTAATGTTAAGTGCTTTTTGAGCCTTTCTTGTTTAATCATATGCGAATTATTAGCTCATTTCTTTATATAACTTCTATTCGTATATACATTATTGAGTGTCTGAATCCATAGGATCAGTGTGATTTAATGAGTGAATCTTGTGAGAATTAAACTTGAAACAAATTCAAATTTTTAACATTAGGTTTGGGGGAACCAATATTGATATGTTGTAAGTAATGAAATTTAGATTTGTAAAGTGAAACTGATCTACATGGAGAACCTTAATGTGTTAAATTGTTGGAAAAACTTGTACATAACTCTTGATTATAATTGGATTGGAAAGAACTGAAGCATGACAAGTTTTGTTGATTTAAATTTTTAGTTTAGTTAATTGTCTTTTAATTCTAGTTTTGCTTGAGGACTAGCAAAATGTAGGTTTATGGATATTTGATGAACACTATTTTGAACCTATTATTTGTTAGTTTTTAATATTTATTTCCTGATTAATTTCGGTATTACTTTAATTTGGAGGATATTTTCATGTTTTGTAGGTTTAATCAATGAAAAGTGTTCATTGATTAAAAGTGGAGTTAAGTGTTCTAAAAGAGCTGAAAAATGTAACTCTTACATTAGATTTCAATTACTATGTAAGGGGAGATAAACTAGAGCAAAAGAACGTAAGGTTTACGTTAGGAATCAGCAGCAGTGTAAGGACCCTTACAAGGCATGTACAACAATGCTTGTTGCGGTGAGGAGGTTCCTGTTTTGCTGAGGAATCCAGAAAATCAACATGCGCTGCGGCAAAAAAAATGCGCACCGCGGCCCTCGCATCTTTTTTCCACTTACACGCCTTCCACCCCACACACTCACACACACTCCTAACCTAACCTATAAATACATCACAAAAATCCTCTTAAACACCAACTCGTGAACAATGTCGAATTTCATCTTCCACACTCCTTCTTCTCCATTTTTCTAGAGAGAGAAACTCCATTGATGCTCCATTAAAGCTCCTTCAATTCAAGAACCAAATTGAAAGAGGTGATTATCCAACTCCAAGAGGGGCATTGCAAGAGTGAAGTGGGGTATTGTTATTGCTTGTAATTTATTTTCTCTTTAGAACTCATTAAATTCTATTTGTAATGAAAAACCTTGATTGGAATTTTGTTATGAATAGCTAAACTCTTTGTGTGAGATTTTAGTGATGTGACTATAATGGATGATTATTTATGTGGTTTATTTTATATTCAAGTGATTTATTTCATGTTTATTGTTCTTAATATTTATGTACATTAATTACTTTTGGCCAATTTAATTTATGAATATATGAGAATATTTTAGAGTTGAGCGTTAGAAACGCCATTTAAGTTTGATTGAGCATTTTTTGAGCATGAGCCTAATTTAAGTGCATTGACTTATCTTAAATTAGGTGATTAAATTACTTTTCTAGGATTAATGCTAATTAGCTAATTAAACGTCCGGATCAAAGAAGTTAATTAGTTTATTAAGAAAAAATTTCCATTGATTTGAGATTTTCTAAGGTTAGTGAAAAGAATCAATAAATTCTACTTTATATGCTTAATTGTGAAAACTACGTAAATTAATCTAACCATAATTGATTCACTAACTGATTTCACACTCTCGTTCATCATATTGTTTCAACTACGTTTTTATTTGTTAATTTTACTTGTTTTAAGGAATTATAATTTTAGCAACCGTTCTCAAAATCAACTTTTATTAGAATATTTAGGATTTAAGTTTTATTTACAACCAATTTAGATAACATTTAGCATTTTTAAAAACAATTGCAATTCCTTTAAGAGACGATCTTGAGAGTACACTTGTCGCTTACTACGAGCGACTCGTGCACTTGCAAGCTTTAACAAATATAAAATTTGGTTTTCAAATTTTTGTGCATCAACTTGTTTATGCCCAATTGTTGTAAATTCTTGGTTTTAGGCCATTGTAGACCACATAAGTCTTTTTCTATTCTTCCTTCTCTGTTTCATCAGCCCAAAATGAGCTTTCCCTTTTTTATCTTAAAGGTTTTACTTTCTTTTGAATCGATAGGTTCTTTCATTTTTTCCTCATAAGTTTTACCTTTTATTTTTTGAATTTTTGATGAGGATTCTTCTTTATAATTTTTTAATTCTAAGAGTTGTTTTGAATAATTAATTTTTCTTGTTTATTTCCTATCTTCATAAGAGATTTCAAGAGATATAAGAGTTCGAGCTATTTTTAAAGGATTTTTATCATCTTTTTTTTATCTTAATTTTAATCTCAATCTGTTTCATTCCTGAATTTATCATCAAAATAGTTAGAGGTGCTAATTCTCTACTCAATGCATCTGCTAAGCTGTTTTTAGTTCCTGATAAATGTTCTACATTAAAGTTATAATGATTAAACCATTATTGCCATTTGATGAGTCTTCTTTACTTGTAATCACCTGTTATCTTAGTTCTTAAAAAATGTCTAAAAATTTTATTGTTTGTTCTAAAAATAAATTTAGTACTAATAATATAAATAGCAAATTTCTTTATTGCTTTCTTTTCCAATAAGAGATTCATATTTTCTTTCATTCTTATAATATATTTATTACATCTATATAGTGTCTTTGTATATCATTACTAAATACTAATTTATCGTCTATATAGACACAACAAAAGTTTTGAAATTTCTTAAATATATTATACATGTATTTTTGAAAAATACCTGGTGCTTGTTTTAAATAGAATAAAACAACTGTCCATTAAAATTGTTTTTGTAGGCAACTAAATGCTATTAATTTTTTAGATTCTTCATCAAGTCTTATTTTCCAAACTGCTATTGCAATCAAAATTTGAAAAATATTTCTTTCATTTTATTATAATTCTTCATTTTTAGGAATAAAATATCTATCATTTATTGTTTCTTTGTTTAAGGCGATAAAACTTATGACCATTTTTTTCTTTCCTTTTCTTTTTTTAGTTTCTTTTTTATTAAAAATGCTAGGGTTGAATGGGGTGAATTACTGGAACTGATTACTTTTAATTTCAAAAAGTTTTTGGATTTATTTTTCAAATTCAACTCGATATTCTGGAGTATAAATCATTGGTTTTACTCTTATAACTTTTGAGGGATCTTTTAATTTTATGCTTGATATTTTATTAGATTTATTAATATTTGTGTCTAATGAATGTTCTGAGCATACCTTTCTTTAATAATTTTCTAATTCCTATTGCTTTATTTTATTGTATTTCGTTTAAAATTGGGTTTTGATTAACCTCTATTTATAAGTAAATATTTTCTATTTGTGATTTTTATGATATCATACTCTCATCATATTTTTTCTTTTTATGTTGTGACATAAAAATTAGTGATGAAACTGTTAAGGCTCTTCTTATTTTTGTCGCATAAATTGTTTCTTCATTTAAAGTTGTTAAGCTGATTTTATCTAGATACTGAGTAAATGGTTGATATAAGATTTGGAGCTTGTTTTCTAATAAGATATCAACTCCTATTTCTTGTTGATATATTGTAGGAATGTGAAAGATTTATCCTCCTATTAATATATCTATATCTTTTAAGACTTTATTTAGATTTATGCTAGTATTATTTGATATTCTTACTATTAATTCTTTTGGAGCTGATCTCCAAAATTTTTCTAAAAATGCATATTTATTGACTACATAAATACTTATACATGTGTCAATATATGCATGTAAATGATAATTTTTATATCTCTTAACTTTTAATCATATTTTTATATACGTACTGTTTGGGTTTCATTAATTAGAATCAAAATTAAAACTAAAATTTGCTGTTTTTGAGTATGTTATTTCTTCTAATAGATAAAAATTGTATGTATCATATGTATCAGATTCTTCTATTAGTTTTAATTCCGTTTTAAAAACTTATCATAAGATTTTTGCTTTTTGAGAGAATTCTTTTTCAAATTCTTCTTATGTTGAAGTCTATTAGGGATATTCATTTATGTAATGTCCTTCTTTATTACATATCCAACACCTATATTTCTTTTTTCTGATGACAATAGTTTTTCTTTTTTGGTTTATTGTATTTTCTTTTTCTAAAATATCTTTGCTTATAAAGTTCTTTATTGTATATTTTTATTTATTTTTTAAAATTTTATTTTCTAAATTAATATCTTCTAAATTTTTTATACTTTTTATATTTATTGTATGATTTTATGTTACATCCACATTTTTCTAGTATTTTAAAATTTTTTGAATCATAACAGATTTTATCATTTCCTCTTAGTTGTTTAAATTCTTTTATTTTTTGGTATTTTAATACTATCCAACTTTTAAGACTTCTTATTTTTTATCCTAATGTATCAGGTATTATTTTTCTATTCTTGTTATTCCATCATTCTGTCATAATTTTATACAATATTTCAGGTAATTTTTGAAAAAATATTTCCTTATAAGTTTTTTGTATAGAAGGTGGTAGCTTATAATAATACATTTTGTACTCACGTACAAAAGAATCTATGTAACACATATTACATATTTTCATGATTGCCAAATGCAATTTAACTTCATTTATTTTATTTTCACTAGATTAAGTAATATTCCTTACTTAGTCTTTTCTAATGAATTCTTTATATATTCATTTATTATAGTGTTCAAATATTATCTTCTTGTAGTTGCATTTCCTTACATTAATTAGTATTGTTATTGTGTTAAATTTACAAACCAAATTATTACATTTTTTGTCATTGTATGAGTTAATAATACTCTATAAGTTGGGGAATTTGTTTGTGTGGTTGTAGAAATTTGTATAAATATATTCATTCTACTAGCTCATTCATCTAAAACATTCTTCCTATCTTTTATACAATCTTAGTCTAAAATATCATATTTATAGTTTTCATGAAGCCTAAATTCTGGAGAAATATTACTTTTAGTACCTCAATATAATCCTTCTTACATTTTAGGTTGTTGCCTTCTCCTATTAAAAGGTTCAAGTTTCTCTAGTCTCTGTCTATTCTTTTCTTTTCTGTATGGGTAAGATGTTTCTCTTTGTGGGTTGATAATACTAGTTTTATATAAATTTTAGGTCCTATATTTTCTTGTTCAGATTCATTTTCATTAATTAAAGTCAGATCATCCTTTTCTTTATTTGTACATATTTTTTCTTCATAATATTTTTCTAATTCTTCATTCGTTAAAGGTAATAGATTGATTAGTTTTCCTATATTTTTATTTTCATGATTCATAAATTATTCTTCTAATTCTTTTATATCTTCCATTAAATCAAGAATATATATTTTCCTTTATCTTCGAATTTTTCTTTATCTTTTCTTTTATCATTTTTAGGTATTAATATATCAGATCTCATAGGAGATTTTTTTTTTAATCCTCTTAATAGGTCAAATTTTAATGCATTTTCTTTTGGTATTTTATTAATGTCTTTTCTTAATTTTGAAAATTCTTTATGCATATCTAATTGTAGTTTTTTAATATAATTGTATTATTTTATTTTTTCAAGGATTTCTTTTTGTACTTCATTTATATTTTGTAGATATTTAATATTTGATTTGCATGTTGTATCTATCTATTCAGCTAAAAGAATTAACACTTTCATTATAGTTTTTATACTACCATTTATATTCTAATTTTTTTTTAGTTCTATTTTTTGTAATTTAGATTTTAATATATTTTAATCTCATTCAAGTTTCCTAATCTTTGCTTGATCATTGGTAAACTTAATTATTAGAACATTACTTTTTTTTTTTTTTCTTATATAAGAGGTTTTTTTTACATTTAAATTTCATTCTTCTAGTATTACAAAATTTGTTATTATTTTTGATTTTATTATTTGTCATGTTGTTTGAAAGATTTTTTCTATTTTTATAAATTCATTTTGTTTGTATATTGAACTGTTATAACTATTAGTCAATGAATATCTTACTATATAATGTACAAAAATGAGTGATTTTCTTATCTTATTATATAATGTACTAAAAATTGGTGATTTTCTTCTTTTAATCAAATTTCATCTTTCAAATTCATAAGCAAAACTTAACACTTAGTTTAAGTTTTTATCATAATATTAACAGTAAATTTAGAGTAAGTTATAAATTTTAATTTTTGATATCCTAGGTTTCTATGGATCATTTCTTATAGATTATCTTTTCTATTTATTATAATATTATCTAATAATGTTAGTTTTATTGGCGTATCTTTAATTTTTTTTTTTTTATAAAGACTCTAAAGTTTCTTTTTTATTATATAAACACTTAACGATATTCGAACTTGGGTTCCAGGTAATTAAGTCTTACCTACCATAAGAGATTCTTAAAATTTGCGTATCTATTTCTTCTTTAAAATTTGTGTTTATTAAAATAATATATCTAATATTTTCTTTATCTCTTATTGAATTTTTTGATGATTTATTCGTTTCTTTGTCAATTAATTGTATATTGAATCTTTGTCTTGTATCTATTATAATAATATTCATTTTTTTAATAGTTATTCCATAATAAACTACATCTTTTATGGAATATTTTTCTTATCTTTCAGAATGATGATTTTTTAAATCTATTACATTATTTAAGATTTAATTTACTTTTTGTATTTTTTTAAAAATATTTTATACTAAATATTATTTTTTGTGAAAAATATTTTGAGATATTTTATGTTTTTACTTCCATTATTTTTTGATTTTTTATAATTTTTATTATTTTTTAAGATAATATATTTATAAGACTTGTTATATTTTTATTATAGGTAAAATTTACATACAAATTTTAGATTACTTAAAAATTAAAAATGTAATTTAATCTTTATCAAAATATAACTACTTTGTTACGTAAAAAAGTTAGATTCTTTTTAAAAATATATAAATAATACTCATTTAGGCCATCATTTTAAGCCCATCTAATTTTACTTCCTTTTGGAGCGCGTGTTCTCATTGAAATAATTCTACCTACATCCCATAAATTCACAGAATATAAACCTCGAACTGTAAAATTAGTAAAGGTATTTAAAGTACTACGTCTACCAGTACCACAATTATATAATGAAAAACATACTAATTTTATAATTATTAAATTAAATACATTAAGTATTATATTTTAAATAAATTAGTCAATTTAAACTAATTATTATTAAATGTTATAATTAGAATTAACATTAAAGGAATTGACACGTAAGTTTTATATAATTTTATAAGATAATTTAAACGAGTGCATTTTGTACATTTACTTAATGAAAAAAAAAAAGGTGTTAAAAGAGGTGAATTTTGATAAATTAGACTAATTAATTAATTTTTATAAATTATATAACTTCAAAAAATTTAGACTAAACTATAAATTTTTAAAATTAATGGAACTATTGTTATTTACTACCTATATTTGAAATATGTTATTATATATTTTTTTATGAATCTGGTTTATTAATATTATTTAAGTATTTAATATTAATTTTTATAAAATAAAAGTTAATAACTAAAATTTGTGATTTTATCATGTGATATATAATTCGGTTGTATACAAAGCTCTCACGAATTTGAGGTAAGTTCTCAGAGTTTTCTTAGGATGTATCCATAAATTGCCCAACTAGAACACCCTGACCCAGTAAATGAAGGCAAAGGCGGTTGGAAAAATCTGAAATTTTGAAACCCAAACTTGACATTTTCATATTAATTCACATATCGGTCTAATTATCAGGTTGTTTCAGCTTCTCGATATCTCCTTTTGGCTTAATTAAAAACATCCATTTTAGCAACTCTAAAACAAAGCCCCCCGGAGAAAATTTTGAAAGGAATGGGGGATCAACTATCGAGGGCAGAAGATTTTCTAAATCAAGCGGAGAAGAAACTCAATAGCTGGGGCTTGTTTGGCTCCAAATTTGAAGACGCTTCTGATCTCTATGAAAAAGCTGCTAATTCCTTCAAACTCGCCAAATCTTGTAAATATCTCCCCTCTTTCTCATTTCCTTTTTACTTCCATTTTCTTTACCGATAATAAAATCTAAATGCTTGTATTGTTCTTTTTTCATTGTCACGCTTTTTATTGTTTCATTTTACTTTTATTTCGTGCTTTCTTCATATGAACATATAAATATATGGATACGTGTGTGATAAAATAGAAAAGGAGGGTCCTGATTCTGATTCTTTGAAGACTCTATTTCGTCGCGCCTTCTCGACGATTGGCGGGAAATTTGGTCTTCTGAATTAGATGCTAGTGCGGAATATTTGTATAACATTTGAAATTTCTTTAATATAATATTATTTTTAATTGAAATTCTTGCATTTGGTTCTCAACTAGAGGGTTTGAGCGATAAGTGATGATTGCTTTGGACGATCTTTGTAGCGAATGAATTGATTGATCCGTCGAAATGGGCTTGCGAAAGTTAATTACAAACACAAGCTGTATTTTCTTATGGCTATTTCTGGACAAGTTTAATGAGATGAAACCAATGTGAAATGATTTCATCACGCACATCTGTTAATTAACTCTGGTATGTTTCGGTTAAATGTTCTGCCTCTTGAGCGTACACGTTTATTGACAACCTCTTTCCAGCATTAATGTTATTGCTAAAAGATCTTTCTTCTATCCAATAGCATCTAGAATAATATCCCTAATGCACATGTTTATTGTCAGTAGTTTAGCTTGTTAAGTATAACAAGATATTCACGATACTATCTTGATTCTATTTCTTGCTGATCTATGTATGATTAATGCTTCAGGGGATAGAGCCGGAGCAACATACGTAAAATTGGCAAATTGTCATTTGAAGGTCAGTGTGCTTAGATTTCTGACTTTTGATATATTGCTTACTTCTGAATTTTTAGTAAAATCGATTATTATATAAACCTGGTGAATTTTCCTCTTTTTTAGTTGGATAGCCAACATGAAGCTGCTCAAGCTTATATTGAAGCTGCTCACTGCTGTAAGAAAACATCTGTGAATGGTATGATAGTAAATCAATGTCTATAATTTGTCTCATTGTTTGCAAATGGCCCTAGGCAATTTCTCTCAATCAGGAAGTTGATTTTTATTTAATTTTTAATGTTTAATTCAAACCAAAATTGAGTTTCTGAAGGAACAGAAATTTAAGAATCTCATCAAGATCTCTCTTTCACAGTCGGGTGGAATATTGTAAATTTGTAATATATACTTCCTTATTTTAATGCAGAGGCCATATCCTGCTTACAACAGGCAGTCATCTTGTATTGTGATATTGGAAGGCTCAGTATGGCTGCAAGATACTATAAGGTATTTACTTGTGTAGTGATAAATGTCCATAATACAATCTATTTTTAAGACTTATTGTTAATTGCCCCCACCTGAGCCCCACCCGAACTCCCCAATGTTTTGAATTCTCCTTAGGTGTTTCCTTTACCAACTGTAGTGCATTTGCAATAAAAGTGCTCTTTATAGTTTTTACAAGATAAAGAGAAAAAATTTGGGCTTCCAGTTTGTAGCTCCTGCCCTTATAGTTCACTAGGAATTTGCGGGAGATAATGTTTGGAAATCCTTGAAGACATTTCTTGATGTGAATTTTTATTTTTTCTGTGCAGGAAATGGGTGAGTTACATGAGACTGATCAAAATATTGAGAAAGCTATAGAATATTATGAAAAAGCAGCTGAATTCTTCGAAGGGGAGGAAGTGACAACTTCTGCTAACCAGTGCAACCAAAAAGTTGCACAGTTTGCTGCTCAGCTGGAACAGTATGTCTATCTTTATTTGTAAATGCTATTTAGTTTGTGACTTGAGAAGAGAGATTATTTTTGCTGGTTTCCATATGTTGCATTGAGCTTACAACCCTAGTGTATCTTGGTAGATTATATGTGTTTATGGTAACAAATTATTCCATAACAGCAAGCTATATATAGGATAGATATAATCCAATTATGAGAATTCTATTCGTAACTTGGAAAGTAAAATAGGCCAAATTGCTCAAGCTCTACAACAAAGACCTCAAGGAGCTCTTCTTAATGATAACCCTAAAGGACCCAATAACCCAATAAGAAGGAATGCAATGCACTTACAACAATAAGTGGATCTTTAATGGAAAATGATTTGGAGGAACTTGAGTTGGAGAAAAACATTAAAGAAATAGAGCCAAAAATAGAAGATGAAGTGGAGGAGGAAATAATTGAGAAAGCAGTCAAGAGAAGTAAAGCCTACACTCCAAGCATTTCTTTTTCTTAAGAACTTAATAAAACCAGTTTGAATGCTTAAGTGCTCAACAGTTTAGATATCTTTGAAGACGTTGATCTATAATACTAGGTGCATTATATAGCATATTATTGATTGATGTAGTAGTAAATAATTTTTTTATTGTTTAAAGTATGTTGATATTTTCTTATACTTGTGTAGATATCAGAAATCTATTGAGATTTATGAACAGATAGCACGTCAATCACTAAACAACAACCTGCTGAAGTATGGAGTTAAAGGACATCTTCTTAATGCTGGAATTTGCCAACTTTGTAAAGGAGACGTTGTTGCTATCACCAATGCTTTAGAGCGATATCAAGTATAAATTTGGCCTTTTTCGAGCATGACAATAATATGTGGTAGTTTTCTGAAAACAAATATTATATTTTCTTCTGCAGGAGCTAGATCCAACTTTTTCTGGAACTAGGGAGTACAGATTATTAGCGGTGGGTTACTCATATATTAAATGAACTATTGTTTGTTTCTTTTTGTAATAGATTGATTTATTCACATTTCTCATCTTAACTGAACTACGTACAAAGAGAGTGGGTTATCTGTTTTTTCCAGGGTATAAATGCATTTGAATTCAATTCTCTCTTATTTGTCACATCAACATGCTCTTTTCACCATGTGTAATTTTTTAAAAAGCAGAAGATCAATATATAAGTTTTTTTTTTCTCCTTTTCATTTTCTTTTTTGGCATTTCCAGGACATTGCTGCTTCAATGGACGAGGATGATGTTGCAAAGTTCACTGATGTCGTCAAGGAATTTGATAGCATGACGCCTTTGGTATGTTTTTTGCAATTTTGATATATATATATATTTTTTTTCGTAGTTATCCTTTTCTAAAGTTTTTATAGACTGTAGGGAGGTTTTAGGCTGTATCTGTTGAATAAAGTATTGATAGCAGTGATATTTTGTTGCATATTGTTAGCCTTCATAATAACATTCCTTTTCTAGGTTTTAGCTTAAAAGTTTATTTTACCTTGCAAAAATAAATAAATTTATCATTTCACGTGCTTCATGAATATCTCCTGTATTTTTTTTTCATTTTATTGTACGTTGTACAGGATTCGTGGAAGACAACCTTACTTTTGAGGGTGAAGGAAAAACTGAAAGCAAAGGAACTAGAGGAGGATGACCTTACTTAAATTTGTTTATGCATGTAGCGTTGTTTTTGGTTTGATATAGAATATAGATGATTGTATTGTATTTAGTTAATTGCCTAATTTGGGTTCAGTATACGACAGCGTTGGCAGGAGAGGTGGCGACGATGATTATATCATCTTCGAACAAATCCCTCTGCTTTGTTCATGGTCTTTACGCATTTTTATACATTGGGACTTTGGTTCTGTATTTGATTTGTTATTTCATATCTGAATGTAATCAAAAGTTATTTAAATTAATCTTTTTTGCTTGATTATTTGAGCAAATATGTTTTGGCTTTTAATTGTTGAATTGTGATCATGATAGTTGCACATCTAATTTTTTGCCTGATGTTCTTCTTCAGCAGATAATTAGATAATTGATATATGATCCTAAATAAAAATGATAAAAGAATAATAAACTAAATTTATCTTATTAAAATTTGTAATAATTTTGTAAACAACAAATTTTTTATAGAAAAAGTTATTTGATACAACAAGTTCATACCTCTTATGGGTTTATTTTAAAGCGGCAGAAAAATACTCCTAGACTTTTTTTTTTATTATTATATCTAAAACAGGCCTTGAAAATTTGAAATACGATTATAGTCAAGACTCAAGACTTCGAAAACAAAGAAAACGAAAGAAAATTTCAGTATCTTCTAGGATTAGATATCTTGACCGACAAATCAATAGAAAAATCATGGCATTGTTAACATGGCTAAAAAGTATTAACAGGATAATTGACCGTTGAACGGAGGATGTATATGAAAAGAAAATACTTGTATGATTGTATCTACTATCTCTCAATAAAATTCAAGACCTCATGTCAAATTTCGCATTATTAAAAGTTCTACTCTTTAAAGTCTTAATAGAGAAGCCGAAATAATTATTTATTAATATTATTAATGTAGCACACCAAATTTATCAAACATAACATAAACGTAATGCTTTTTATTTTTATTTTTATTTTTAACAACTACAGCGTCCAATCAAGAAAGTATCAAAAAAGAAAAGTCTTTTTATATGCTTAAATTAATCTATAGCATCTAATTATTAATTACTATTTTAATTATTGTATACCAATAATATTAAATAAATAAAATTACTGTACAAATATAGCTTGATATTAAAAAAAAATATATTATATATTTTATTATAATTACAAAAATAAATTATATTAAATATATATATATTAAGTTATAACTATCAAATATACATGAATACATATTGAAGGATGAAAACTATATGTACAATTTTTTATTTTATTTTATGTGATACAAATTATTAATAAATATTTATATAAAATATTTAAATATTTTTTTAATGTATTTATTTTATATTAATTTTTTTTATATATAATATATGGTATATTTTTATATAAAATAATATGTAAAATTTTATTTGTAAAATATAAAATATTTATTTGTAATGATGACATTTTAAACACCGAAAACAGTATATTAGAGTATATTAGACTTGGACTAGTGTCCCCTCCCACCACGCGCATCGACTCTGGTTAAACCAACTAACCTGGAATGGAACCAACCTGGCAACCTCTCAATCTCAGCAATAACTCGATCCTCTTGTTTTTGACAAAATGCTGAAAAAAAAATAATGAAAAATTGATGGATTAAAAGCTTGGAGATTTTGAGTTCAGAAGTAATCTATAACCTCCATGATTTCTACAACTTTTTCTTGCTTCTTCGTCGTCCTCTAGGTATCAACAGCCTTCCTCTTGTTTTACCTCACTATTGTTTCTATAAATTAATCATTTTTTTTTCTCAAATCGTCTTTCAAGTTTCGATTTTGTTTTCTGGATACTTTTATTCTAATTTAGTAATTTAATCGAAATATGTAATTATGTTTCTCGATATTTTTTGTTTGCTGCTCATGTTGTTTATCAATAGAATGGAGTCTCTGTACTTTTCTTTTACTTACACTACCAACCCGTTTGCTCCTCTTTTTTCATGAAGATCATACTGTTAGAGAGTTGGGTACTAGGGTACTCTAATCGTTGGTCATAAAAATTATAATCTTATGGTGAGCATTAAAATTAGAACTGGACAGTTTTTTTACTAAATCGGCCAACCCACCAACACAGCCCCACCCGTACTGGATTGGCCGGGTTGAAGACTGAAATGTTTGAAATTGGGTTATAACCCAACTCAGTCAATGACAGTTGGTCGGTACCGGGTTAGGATATTCCAACCCACTATAGCCCAACCCAGCCGAGCAATAAATCCTTACTTTATTCTTAGAGATATATTCATTAATTGCTCAGCCCTAAGCAACCCATTTCTCTCAAAACCTAACATATCCCTTTTAAAACTGCGCCGCTCACTATTACCCATTTCTCTCTCTCTCTTTCTTTTACTTCCTACAAAAACTTCATAAGGATCAATGAATTCTAAATTAAATTGGATTTTCATTCCATCTTTTTGAATCATATTCATTTTCTCAAAAAGGAGTTCCATGGCTGCCATCGCAAATATTTCATCTCCTTCATTGACGAGCTTCCATGGCTGCAATAAGCAAGGTATTTAATTTTTTTTTTCCTTTTCTTTTTCCAGTTCTAAGGTTTAACTGTTTATAATTTTTTTTTTAAACATAATTTTACAATATTTGTTATCACTTGTTCATCCTCTGTAATGAAGTTTTTTTCTTTTCTAGCATTCCTCTGCAACCCAACCCGATATAACCCGTGTTCAATGGGTTGGGTTGAGTACATACAGGTTGCTTTTAGCATGAGATTATTGTCAACCCGAACCCCGACGGATTGAATCTTTTCAACCCAATCCGACCCATGTTCAACCCTAATTGGAGTGACATACATAGAGAACTCTAATTTAACTCTCAGAGAAGTTCTTGACAGAATTATAACAACATTCAGTGGTTCATTAAGACGATGGTGATATCATCTCCCAACTACACTATTAAATGTTCTTAACAAGGTATTTATTGGGGTAGAAGATCTGAAAACACAGAAAGTTGAGAAAGAATTTCTGTACAATAAGTGTTGTGATGTCTCAAAGTTAAATGAATACTATATGAGACAAAAACAACTCTTTTGCACATTCCACAAAAATATATAAACTATCAAGCCAACTTTTGTTCTCAACATGCCACAACCTGTTAGTAATACTAGCAAAATACAACAAGCTATAATATATACAACACAAGCTTGTTATATATTACAAGGATATACACACAATAATGGAGTTGCATTGATACACATATATAAAAACAGGTAATTTTTTATTTATGTTTAGTGAGACTTGTATCATACAAACTAGAGAGAGTAAAGAGAATCTAAACTGAACTCTAGTGAGAAGATCAAGTCTACCTTACTACTACAGAAGCTACTTCTATTTATAGTTGAGATTTGCCTTTACTATTTACTATTACTATTTATCCTATTACCATTACTACATCCTTATTTTATTGATTCTAAGATTTCTACGTAACATTATTCCTTAACATGGGACATGTGTTACTATTTTACTATTATATTATTAATATTATATGTCGGCATTACTATAGCTATACACGTATTATATATACAGATATATATGATACTATACACTATTACAGGTAAGTATGACATGTAGAAGATAAGTATGACACATAGTAGACTCTATTTGTCTTCATTCCACTTGTCTTCTCTGCAGTTTTTATCTTGATTGCTCTTTTGTATTATTCTACAGTTATTATTTACTTGATAATTCCAATTAACAAGAGTAGCGGAAGCGTGGTGGAATTACCAAGAAGATAATAACTGCAGAACAAGACAAGAGAGCAATCAAAATAAGAGCTGCAGAGAAGATAAGTAGAATGAAGACAAGTGGAGTCTACTATGTGTCATACTTATGTACTAGTGTCATACTTATTTGTAATAGTGTCTATAGTGTCATATATATTTGTATATGTAATACGTGTGTGGCTATAATAATGTCGACATGTAATATTAATAATGTAATAGTAGAATAGTAATATTTGCCCCATATTAAGGGATAAGTGTTACGTAGGAAGTCTTAGAGTCAATAGGATAAGGATATAGTAATGGTAATAAGACAAATAGTAATAGTAAATAGTAAAGGCAAGCCTAAGTTATAAATAGAAGTAGCCTCTGTATTAGTAAGACAGACTTGACCTTCTCACTGGAGTTCAGTTTAGACTCTCTAGTTTGTATGATACAAGTCTCACTGTACATAAATAAAGAGTTGTCTATTTATATATATGTGTGTCAGTGCAACTCCGTTATCTTGTGTGTATGTGTCTTCATAATATATAGCAAGCTTGTGTTGTATATATTATAGCTTGCTGTATTTTGCTGGTATCAAAGTGTTGTATTATCTTGTTTTGTTGAATTACCAAGAAGATAATAACTACAGAACAAGACAAGATAGCAATCAAGATAAGAGCTGTAGAGAAGACAGTCTATTATGTGTCATACTTATCTACTTTGTATCATACTTATCTATATTAATTCTATAGTGTCATATATATCTGTATATGTAATACGTGTGTGACTATAATAATGCTGATAATAGTATAAAAATGCATATTTAAATATGTAAATTAATTAACATTTATGATTTAATCGGTTTAAAATTAATCATTATCTATATTAATTCTATAAATGTTATTTATATTTATTATGATAATTTTATGCTTATAGAATCAATGAAATCAACCAAAATAGAGTAAAGAAATCAAAATTAGATTTATACAATATTTATTCTCAAGATCTCAACAACCTGTTGTATTTTGGGGATAACTTTGGACTCAAATATTTAAATGAAGTGATTCAAGATGATATGAAAAGATAATTCAATGATGCATGATTTTTTATTTCACGAAGAATATCAAAATATGATTATTTCAAGGCCAAAAATAAGATGCAATCTGAAATATCTTGTAGTTGGACAACTTTTAGTATATTTAATATAACGTTTTGTGTATAGCTCCAAATTAAATGATTTTTGATTCTCTGGAAAGATAAGAAATTTAGCTACGATTCATATTCAGAAAATATTTTCAAAATCAATTATCTTTAAAGAAAATGGCGTGATATTATTATGATTCAGCAAATTTTCCTACTCTAGCACTATAAATAGATGTACATTCAACACCTGAAAGCATGAATAAAATTGCAAAGAGTTCTTACTTTTTATTCTCATTCTTTCTCTCTAGAATTTGTGGGAATCATTTGTAAGCTAGGCTAAATTTAGAATAAAGCTAGAGAGGAGCTTAATTATGTAGTTTTTTTATTCATTCTTTTATTCCTATGAGTGCTTTATAGTTTATAAATTTGTTTAGAGAAATTATTTTGTTCATTTCTTGCTACATTCAATAAATTATATTTTTCAGTTTCATATAAATTTAATCATGCTTTTCTTTATGTGCAACTTTTAGTTTATAATTATTTTATTTATTTTATGAGTTAATCTTCTATTGCGATATTGTCAATTTGATATATTGTCGATGTTAGATAACTTGTAAGAATAAATTAAATTGTTCTACCATGAAAATATTATTTTTCTCCAATCAAATAACTTTAAATTTCATCTTAGATCTTCAATTCTAAATTTTTTAATTGTTTGTTTGGGATGTAAAACATGCAATTGAGTAGTAAATAGGAATAAAAGTTGGTAATATTAAAACAAAATAATTAAGTGAATCTCGAAGCCTTGTTATTTACATATTGAATTTATTTTTTACCAAGATTGCTATATTTAATTATTGTCAATTTCTTTTTTCTAATTATAAAATTATTTCTTCTATTTATTTTGTGATAATTTTATTTTGTTGGTTTAATTAACTTCTTTGTAGATTCGACACCTAAAGCTATACTGCAATAATCGCTTAGCCAAAGGTAATAATTTTGAGCGTGAATCAAATGCCGACATGTAATATTAATAATATAATATTAGAATAGTAATATTTGTCTCATGTTAAGGGATAAAGTATTACGTAGGAGTCTTAGAGTCAATAGGATAAGAATGTAGTAATGGTAATAGAACAAATAGTAATAGTGAATAGTAAAGGCAAGCCTCTGTTATAAATAGAGGTAGCCTCTGTCGTATTAAGACAGACTTGGCCTTCTCACTAGAGTTCAGTTTAGACTTTCTTTATTCTCTCTCTAGTTTGTATGATACTAGTTTCACTGTACATAAATAAAGAGTTATCTGTTTGTATATATGTGTGTCAATGCAATTCCGTTATCTTGTGTGTCCTTGTAATATATAGCAAGCTTGTGTTGAATAGTAATAGTGTGAATAGTAAAGGCAAGCTTTAGATATAAATAGAGGTAGCCTCCGTCGTAGGAAGGCAGATTTGGCCTTCTTACTAGAGTTCAATTTAGACTCTCTCTACTCTCTCTAGTATATATGATACAAGTCTCACTGTATATAAATAAAGAGTTGCCTATTTGTACATATGTGTGTCTGTGCAACTCCATTATCCTGTGTGTGTCCTTGTAATATATAGCAAATTTGTGTTGTATATATTATTACTTGTTGTATTTTACTGGTATCAGAGTGTTGTATTATCTTGTTTTGTTTTAATGGTATCAAAGCTTTATGTAAGCTTGTTTTTTTTTTTCAAATTTGGCAGTTGAATCTCAAACTCTTCTTCTTGCCTCTTTTAGTTTTTCTTTGCTTAACATTGAGATCATCATGACAGATCCAGTGGATGACCAAGATATCATTTTTTGGGCTTTTCTTGGTTTTGTAGCTTTTGAAGGTTCAGTTTTGTTTTGGAAATATTTGTGGAGTGTTTGGACTTCATTTAGGATTTGGTCTTGTGTTTGGAAAAATTTCTTTTAAGCTTCATTTTGAGATTTAGTATTTACATTTGACCAGGTTATAACAGCTTCAATAGGACCAATATCTTTATAAGTAATTCTTTTGACTAACCACTTTCCTTGGCTGACTTCTCCTTTTGATCCTATGCAAAAATTATCTTATGAAAATTGTTGAGTAATCATAGAAATAGATCTTCTTCCAGAAAAAACTTTTCTATGTACATGAGGACAAGACATCGGCAATTTTTCATTGATTTGACATTGTTCACACGGATACAGGGGTCATGTTTGCTTTGAAAAGGTGACTGAAATGCTAACATTTGATTCTTCTTATGATCTGTCCATCATCATGTATGCTTTAGGCTTGTGTCTTTTTTCATAATCTGTTTTCCAAGAAGATGGGAAAAGAGTTGATCATCAGTGTGTACTTTTGGTTGGAAAATATTTTCATTACTACTAACTCTAACAATTGGTTTAGAGTCATGATCCATGAAAAATAAGTGAGACTGAAGCCTGTACATCATAGTATAATGTACTGCACATGCTGTTTTTGTTGGCATCATGTTAGCACCATAGAGCTGGACTTTGATCTGGATAATCTGAGAGAGTGTTGGTCTGGATAGTTTCAAAGTAAAATTTGGATCTACTTGTAATAGTACATGACCATTGTTAAGTCCTGCTTCAACTTGTGTAATTACTGCATCTTTGAAATTTGTCCATCTAGTATCGAGTAAAGTGACACAACAAACATTTTTTTTCAGCTAGGAAAGTAGGTTGTACACCAACACGAATTGCACTTAGATGTAGTCCTTAGTAACCTTCACTTCTGTATCTTTTTAGATCTCTGTCATCTAAGATAGGGAGATAGGTTTCAGAATCTGAATTAGATATTGTTTGGAGAGCAACAGTGGAAGATTTATATACATGTAAGAGTTTGGCCTTTTTTGTGGGTATGATATTTTTAAAAGATAAAAGTTGGGAAGTATTATAGAACTTATAAGGATTTAAAGGATTAAGAGGACATTTGGAGGTTGGGGTAATTATAGAATTTTCAGACCACTCAGCTTCAACATTGAAGTTGATATTTTCATTAGGAAGATGAGTTTCTTGGATTATGGGTTCAGAATTGTTACCTTGGATGATTTCTCATAACATGATCTCTAAATATCTCAAGAGGTTTTATAATAGAGCAAAGTATTCTGTGTAGATTCTTGAGAGTCTAATAGGGTCTTACGGTGCCTCAATTTTTCAAACGGTTGTTGCCCAAAACTCTTTTCTTCTACAACCACTCACAAAATCATATAGGTTCGGAGATTAAGAAGTTGGGTAGATTCTTGAGATTATAGTCCAGAACTATTTATCTTTTCTGATGTGGGAGATCGACTTTTAGCTGCAGCTATAGAGCATATTTTGAATAATAGTTATGTATATAAGGAATAGTGGATTATGATTGAGTTTTGTGTTCAGGCTAAAAGGAGATGACAAAAGAGATGGATATAGTAGAAAAAGACTAATAGATAGACACTTACTAGAACGACTAGTAAAAAGGTAAGGTAACTATAATATGTGGTATATGTGATATATGATATGAGACATAAGACACGACTCTTATTTATAAAAGATAGAATGAATAGTAGCTAGGTGATATTAGTAAAAGGTTAGGCTCTTTTAGAGATAGGCTATTTTAGGGATAGAAGTTTAGAGATAGTCTTTTTTAAGGTAAGGCTCTATTTAGGGATAGACTCTGATACCATTAAGACTAAAACTAGAAAATACAACATTATGATACAAGCAAAATACAACAAGCAATAATATATACAACACAAGCTTGCTATATATTACAAGGATAACGGAGTTGCATTGACGCACATATATACAAACAGACAACTCTTTATTTATGTACAGTGAGACTTGTATCATACAAACTAGAGAGATTAGAGAGTATAAACTGAACTCTAGTGAGAAGGCCAAGTTTGCCTTACTACGACAGATGCTACCTCTATTTATAGCTAAGGTTTGCCTTTATTATTCACACTATTACTATTTGTCCTATTACCATTACATCCTTATCCTATTGACTCTAAGACTCCTACGTAACACTTATGATTCCATTTATTACTGCAAGTACTTCCTTTTTAGAAGAGGGGTAATATTGTTAAGAAGCACTGAAGGAACTTGATTTATATCCACATATATCTCTGCATTTGTCGAGATTTTCTTCAATTAGAACAGCTACCCAATATTGATCTGAAGCATCTGTTTGGAGTATGAGCTGACCGTCTCCTGGGATCTTGAGAGGGGGGAGATTGTTGCATAGTTTCTTCAAAGTTATAACTGACTGGGTTGCTTCTGATGACCAAATATCAGCATTTTTTAAGAAAGTGTCGAGATTTTTTCAGTGATGTTGGCTAGATGAGGTATATGAGATGAAGCATAATTTACAATCCTTAAGAACTGTTGTATATGCATTCTTCCATGAAGTTCATCAGGAAATTTCTTTATTTTTTGTGCTATATGATCCTGTGAAATGATTGATCCATTTTTTATTTTTAACCCAAGAAAATCAACATCTTCTAATCCCAATTTCATCTTGAATTCTGAAAGGACTAATCCATGCTTGTAGGTTAATTCTTGAAATTGATGGAGTTGCCTTTTGTGTTGTTCTTCGTCTTCACAGTTTGATAACAAAGGGGTGTAGATTAGACAGTTTGATGACAAAGGGGCATAAACTTCATCCATTCTGTGTTGGAATTTTGAGGGTGTATTCTTCTAACCAAATGGCATGATATTCCACTCATAATGTCCATGTAGCACTATAAAGGCTGTTTTGTGTATGTCTTTTGGATTAATACCAATTTGGCAAAATCTTGACTTCATATCGAACTTGGAGAATATCTTGACTTTTTTCATTCCCTTTAGCAATTGATCTCTCCTGGGGATAGGATATTCGAATATCCTTTAGACAATTATTCAGCTTTTGGTAATCTATTACCAATCTTTTCTTTCCACGTACTTACTCAGAGTGTTTATTTACATAAAAAGCTGGACTTGCCTACTGAGACTTGGATGGACTTATTAATCCAAGATCTAGTAATCCTTGGATTTCATCTTTACATAATTGTTCATCATGTGACATTCTTAGATGAGATGCTGTCTAGTGTGATATTTTTCATCCTTCATTGTATGGCAAAGAGACAAAGTATTGTTCTCTTGTCCAGAACTGATTTGGAATATCAGTACAACACTAGAGCAATAATGTTCTTTCTTTTGCAAAAGTATCATGGTTAATTCCAGCTATTCTGAAAAAGTTTTTTCTCTACCCAAGGAACTTTTTGTTTTATGTATGGTGAAAAGCCATCATGGAGGAAATCAAATGGGGACCATAGAGTTAAGAAATTAAATTACAAAATTGCATCTTCTCCCGATTCATCATGCATATAGAAGTAGTGTCTTTGAGATAATGAATTCGACATGAAGACTTTAATAGGTTTGAAATATGCGGGATTATAAAAGTTATTTTCATTTGCTGTTGTGAATGATGCTTTTGTTGGAATCCACTATCCTTTTGGTAGACATTTACTATGAAGGAGAGATACTGATGCTTCGGTATCCACCAATGCTGTAAGTTTTATAGGTTGAGACTGTGGTGAGGTAAGAGTGATTTGAAGATAAGGACGAAACGATTCTCCTTGATGATAAAAGATGTCATCTATATTTTCTCTGGTTGGTGCTTGGATTATTTGATGAATAAATTCTTCTGTATTAGAATCAGAGTTTGATAATAGTGATTCTTCTGATTCTGTGTCATCAAAATAATCTAATCATAGAATAGTTTCAGTTGGTTGAGTAGTCCAGTCAAACCATTGATCTTTAAATTCTTTATCATCAATAAGCTTGATCAACTTTTGAGGAAGTTTCCTCCTTTTAGGGCATTGTTTTGCCCAGTGTTCTTTCTTTTCACAGATAAAACATGTGTCTCTAGACAACTTTGGTTGTTCCCTTCTTTTGATATACTTGTATCTTCTTCCTTTATGAAAGTTTAGTTACAGATCAAATATATCTAGAGGGGGTGAATAGGTTATTTTTAATTTTAACAGGTATTAATCATATAACTTAAACACAATGGCTAGACATGCAATCGGGTGTAAAAATAAAATGCGGAATTAAAGAATAACACACGAGATTTTTAGGTAGAAACAACCTAGGCTACACCAATGACCTAAGAGGAAAACCACCGGTCCACCGAACCACCTAACTATCCACTATGAAAATCAATGTTCAATTACAACCATAGGTCCTAGACTACCCTTCACAGATAGATCCCCCTCATGTAATTTACTTACGAACCGTCGCTCCTTTCATAGCCTCCACAAGCTAGGTGTCTGGATCCGGACCAACGTTCCGATCTACTTGAGTCCCACAAGATCAATCGAACCCATCAACTTCGGTAATTTCGAGTCACACGAAATACCGAACACGTTACCTCAGTACTTGAAACGTTAGCACAAATAACACAAGTGCAAAGTGTGTCCTAGAGTAGATTCAACAATGAAAAACCTTAACTAGCAGATTCAATAACATATAACGTAAAAACCAAATTAGCTAGCAAACTTTAAAACAATCATGTAAAGCTCAATATCATGAAAAACAATTAGGCATATGAATTATTCAAACATAACCACACAATATGTTTGAACAATTAAAATAAAAAAGTGCCTAAGATTGATAGATGAAGAAAAGAAGATTTTTCTTTAAAATAAAACTCAATCAGATGTAGAAAATAATATTTTGGTGTGGTTGTATTTGTCTCTAACAAAGGGATGTTTATATAGAGTTCAATTTGACCTAAGAGAGAATTAATAGTAGAGTACAACTCTACTCATATTAGGATTTAGCTTTCACAACAATTTTACTCATACTAGGATTTTGCTTTCACAACAATCATACTCAAACAAGAACTTTACTTTCACAACAATTATACTCAAACAAGAACTCTACTTTCACAACAATTCTACTCAAATAATGATTCTACTTTCACAACAATTCTACTTATATAAGGATTTTGATTTCACAACAATTCTACTCAAACAAGGACTCTATTTTTACAACAGTTCTACTCAAACAAGGATTTTACTTTCACAACAATGCTACTCATATAAGGATTTTGCATTCAACATTAAATGAGTCAAATTGGTAAAAGTAGCATATGGGCTGAATTAAAAACAAAGTTGTAGTAGAACTGAAAAACAGGCTCAATCGATCGATCCAAACTTCGATCGATCCATCCATCCATTTTCGAACCCGAGAGCAGCTAGATTGAAGTCGGTCTATGCTCGATCGAGCGATCGATTGAGCGACCAACATGTGCACAATTTCTTTTCGTTACGATTCATACTAAGTGTAGTGCTCAATTGTGTGAGGATGTATGCATGAGAGAATATTTTACCTGTCATATGGGCATTGTGAGCTTGGTGACTCCATCATCATGTATCATCTGATTAAACGGTGAACGCTTATGCTAGATTACAATCAAACATTTTGTCCACAAAAATTGCCAATATTTATAAACCTTACACTTTATATAGTCTCTAGCTTAATTTTTTTTTCTGCCTTTTTTAAATTTCTTCAATTCTCTTTTGGCGCAATGACATGAAGTAGAACCATTGCATCCAAACTTCTGAGAATCTTTCTTGCAGAACTTTGTCAAGAAGGCTCGTTTTGATTGCTTTATGGTTTTTTTGAGCTTCTGTGAAAGGCAATGATCTTGCATCAATTTTTTTGCAAGCTTGTACAGAATAGCTAGGCTAGCTTGTGTTATATCCACATCTTGCTCTTTCAACTTTTCTTCAACTAATTTACTGACAGATTGTGGCATGTTGAGAACAAAAGTTCGCTTAATAGTTTTATGTATTTTTGTCGAATGTGTAAAAGAGTTGTTCTTGTCTCATATAGTACTCCTTTAGCTTCGAGACATCACAACACTTATTTTGAAGAAATTCTTTCTCATCTTTTTGTGTTTCTAGATCTTTCACTCCAACGAAGACCTTGTTAATAATATTTAACATTGTGGTTATAGGCTGATCAGCCTGTTGGATAAGACATCTATCATTTGTTGGGAGATGATACCACCGTCTTAGTGAATCAGTGAATGCTTTTGTGATTCTGTCAAGAACTTCTCTGAGAGTTAAGTTAGAATTCTTTAGAGTTTCTCCTTCAGCCTAAGCAGCCATCTTCTCTAGATATTGACCTCTTTGTTCTAGATCAATCTGATCAATATTTTCAGAATTGTTTGTGACCTAGAGCATGTGGTATTACAACTCTGTATTCTGCTGGAGTAATATGATATTCATGTTGTTGATCTGATGTGGAGGTTGTGTAGGATTTGAGGTCTGTGATTGTTCATAAGAACTTTGGATCCTGTGAGGCCGCCAATGGATCTCCAATTGGTTTTGTTTGAGAAACGCTAACTCCTTTATTTCTTCCAGTAAGATTAGCTTGAAAAAGGTATGCAGGATTTGTCATCATGAACTGGTTTGTTTGGGAGGCTGTTGAAATACTGCATGTAGATGAAGAAGGTGAAGAAGGATCTTCAATATTATCTTTAAATTCGTCATCCCATCCAGTAGGTTTGATAAGCCATGGATAGACAGGAGGATGAGCATAACTTCTCCAAAAAACTTTTTAATTATTTCCTGATTCTTCCCGTACATTGTAAGGAGATGATGGTTTAGATTTTCATTTAGGAGGAGAAAGACCACGATCAGGTTATTTTTCTTTTCGTACAACACAAGCTTGCTATATATTACAAGAACAATACAGGATAACGGAGTTACATATATACAAACAGGCAACTCTTTATTTATGTACAGTGAGACTTGTATCATACAAAGTAGAAAGAGTCTAAACTGAACTCTAGTGAGAAGGCCAAGTCTGCCTTACTACTACAGAGACTACCTTTATTTATTGTTGAGGCTTGCTTTTACTATTTACACTATTACTATTACTAATTGTCCTATTACCATTACTATTGTATCATACAAACTAGAGAGAGTAGAGAGACTAAACTCTAGTGAGAAGGCCAAGTATTACTGTACATAAATAAAGAGTTGCCTGTTTGTATATGTATATTAGTGCAACTCCGTTATCTTGTGTGTGTCCTTGTAATATATAGCAAGCTTGTGTTGTATATATTATAGTTTGTTGTATTTTGTTGGTATTAGAGTGTTGTATTTTTTAGTTTCAGATTTAATGATATCAGAGTTATATGTACTTTATAGCCTGTTTTGGTTTTCCTTTTTTTTATGGAATTAACCATGATACTTTTGCTAAAGAAAGAACACTATTACTCCAGTGTTGTGCTGATATCCCAAATCAGTTCTGGACAAGAGAACAATACTATCTCTTTGCCATACAATGAAGGATGGAAAATGCCACATTAGACAGCATCACATCCAGGAATGCCACATGATGAACCATTATGTAAAGATGAGATCCAAGGATTATTAGATCTTGGATTAATAAGTCCATCCAGGTCCCAGTGAGCAAGTTCAGCTTTTTATGTGAATAAACACTTTGAGCAAGTACGTGGAAAGAAAAGATTGGTAATAGATTACCAAAAGTTGAATAATTGTCTAAAGGATATTCAATATCCTATCCCCAGGAGAGATCAATTATTAAAGAGAATGAACAAAACCAAGATATTCTCCAAGTTTAATATGAAGTCTTAGAGTCAATAAGATAAGGATGTAGTAATGGTAATAGGACAAATAGTAATAGTAAATAGTGAATAATAATAGTGTGAATAGTAAAGGCAAGCCTCAACTATAAATAAAGGTAGCCTCTGTCGTAGTAAGGCAGATTTGGCCTTCTCACTAGAGTTCAGTTTAAACTCTCTTCTAGTTTGTATGATACAAGTCTCACTGTACATAAATAAAGAGTTGCCTATTTGTATATATGTGTGTCAGTACAACTCCATTATCCTATGTGTGTCCTTGTAATATATAGTAAGTTTGTGTTGTATATATTATAGCTTGTTGTATTTTTTTGGTATATATATAAGGGTTGATGGTGACCTACAATATTATAGGGTCACCTCACTCTGCTTTATCTACCACTTGTGCGATGATTGGTGAAAAAAATCTAAAGTGCTGAAATAAGCTAATAATGCATAAAAAATGTGGTTGGGATTTAAAGTAATGGACCCATTTTATGACTTTGTTAAGAATGATAATGATGTTTTTAAAAAAAAGGCAAAAACATATTTTTTTTATTTAAGTTGTAAATTATTTTTTGGAATATCATAATGGTTCTTCTGATAAAGGATAGAGGATATTATTTTATTCAAATTAGTAATGATGACTATGCAAGTGTAGACATTCACTTAATGGTTTAATGTTCTTATGTGCTAGTTTTTATAGCTGTGTTGGCACGTGTTGAAAATTGAGAAAGTTATTTTGATATACTTCTTGGAGTTTGTGAAAAATTCGATCAAAATTGTAACTAATCTTGTTGTAATGGATTAGAAAATTTTTAGGATTGCTTTTTTTTCTAATAATGCTTGTGTTGATTTCTTTATCATTGGTGGTAAGCACAGCTTTAGACACAATGCCTACTTTAGATGTTTTATTTTGTTGCTCAGATGAACGTATATTACCCCATTCAATGAAATCGTTATGCTTGAAAATATAATCATTAATAATAGATGCATTGTAAGCTCCTTAAATATTAGGATAGAAACTGACTAAACGGTAATGAGATGCTAGAACAAAGAATCGTTGATTTTTTGTCTGAAATTTGGTTAAGAATTGTAATAAAATGTGAAGGTAAGGTTTCCTATTTTCGTGTAATTCGAATGTGACTCTAATATAATTAAGTTTTTTTTATATCTTTCAAGCATTTGTTCAATTGAGCTAGGTATTCTTGTTTTGACAATGAACATTTTGGATAGGTAAGAAATATGTTCTTTGATTGAAGACAAAATGAAGAATTAGAAGACATTTTAAATAAAATTTAAGAACCCTAAATGAGAAAAATGAAAGGGTACTCTAATCGGAGCTCAAAAAAATTTGTCATATAGTGGAGTAATGGAGTGACATATATAGAGATTGGGGGTGGCTCTTATAGTATTAGAGGGTCACCATCTCTCCCCTTTATTTGCCATGTGACGTGCTATGATTGGTGAGAAATCGAAAGTGGCAGAATAAAGGAATAGTGCATAAAAAAATGTGGCTAGGGTTTAAAGTGATAGAACCCACTTTATGACTTTGTTGGGGAATATAATGGTGTTTCTAAAAAAGATTAGAGCATATTTTTTTATTTAAAGTGTAAATTTTTTGGAATATCACGATGGTTCTTTTGACAAAGGACATAGCATATTATTTTATTCAAATTAATAATGATGACTATGTAAGTACAATATTCTCTTAAAGAGAAACTTGCAGTGCAATTCTCGCAAAATTTTTGGGCATCCAAAATTATTTAAATGCTAATTTATATTTTGTTTATTGTGCAAAAGTTAAAAATGTCTTTGCTTGTTAATGCTTGTCTTGTTGAACACATTGAAGTGGGCTCACTCTTGCATATTATGTAGTTTGCTTATGTTACAGATGTTAATGCATATTTGATATAGATTAATGCTCTACAGTACGAGATGTTTTTGGATCTCAGTGTTTGTTCTAGTGCTTTTAATGGACCTGAGACTAATAAAGTAGATGTTTGCATTGTAGACAAAGCTATTGCTGGTGTTGCAGATTTGGAAGTTATAGAAACAAAAAATGAGAATGTGTGAGATAGTTACAATAATTGTAGTAAAATGTATTAATGGTAGAAATATTTGTACCAAAGATAAAATGTAAATAAATAAAATGATAATTTTATTAATCTTAAAACGTTGTACTTTCGTAATTTACATCAAAATAAGAAGATAAGTGTCAGTTCTAGTGCAACAATTCCACCTCTTCTCTGATCAAAAGTGTAGAGGGTTTTTCAATGTGTCGTAAAAGACCTTTGATCGCATCTGTCTGTTGTAAGCTTTGATGTTCAAGGCATCCATTAACGTGCAATAATGTGCACCTGCAAGAAAATTTAAATATTTTTCTGTTCTTGCTATTCTTGGTTATTGCTTGTTGTAAATTAGTGCTCTGTGGAGTAGAGTGAGTTGTTTTGAAAATTCATTTTTTTGTCCACTCATTTAGGAAAATTTGATATGTTATTTCTAGATACTCTTTTAAAGAGGATTTTGGCCCAGGATTGTAGAGAATAATTATTGGAATTTCATTTTTAATTTTTTTGGATTTTGCATGTTTACAATTTAAATTCCAATTTCGTTGGGCCTTAATGAATTCTTGCCAATGTTTTAGGGGGCAGGGGTGGCCTTGTAATATTGTAAGAGCCACCCCCAACTCCCATATATGTCAATCTAGTTTTTTATCATATGACCATAAATTTTTTGAGCTCCGATTGGAGTATCCTCTCGTTTTTCTCTCATTTAGGATTAAATTTTATTTAATATGCTTTCTAATTCTTCATTTTGTCTTCAATCAAAGAACATATTTATCTTATATCCAAATTGTTCATTGTCTAAACCAGAATGCCTAAATCAATTGAACAAATGCTTGACAGATAAAAAATTCAATTACATTGGAGTTGTATGAAAATGGAGAACCTCATATTTAGTCATAAAGTGGGTCTCACCCCTTTAAATCTCAACCACATTTTTTTCTGCACTATTTCTTTATCCCACCATTTTAGATTTTTCACCAATCATCTCACGCCATGTGGCAGATAAAAGGGATAAGGGTGGCCTTGTAATATTATAAGGGCCACTCTTAACCCCTATATATGTCACTCCAATACTTCACTATATGACTATAATTTTTTTAAGCTCCAATTGGAGTATCATCTCGTTTTTCTCATTTAGGGTTTTTAAATTTTATTTAATATGGCCTTATATTTTTTCATTTCGTTTTCAATCAAAAAACATATTTTTCACCTATCCAAATGTTCATTGTCTAAATAAGAATACCTAGATCAATTGAACAAATGCTTGAAAGATTAAAAAATTAAATTAAATTAGATGTACAACAAGCAATAACCAAGAGGAGCAAGCCCAAGAAAACATTTAAATTTTCTTGCAAGTGCACATTATTGCACATCAATAGATACCTTGGACATCATAACTTACAACAGATGGATGCGATCAGGGGTTTTTTACGACACATTGAAAAACCCTCTACACTTTCTATCAGAGAAGGGGTAGAACGACCTAGCGTTCAAAACAACGATACACTTGAACGATAACCTACGTAAAGTGTTGAAGATCAAGACTTCAATAATTATTGCTAGAATTTGGATGACCTTTAATTTTCCTAGAAATGTATTGGAGATTGCCTTTACACAGCGTATTGTTGCAAGAATATTTTTTGTTTTAAATAATTTCAGTATTATTTTTCCAAATTTAGTTATGAATTCTGTAATTACAGTACTAGAACATTGGTAATTATGTTTCCATTTTGATGTAAATTAAAATGGTATAGCATTTTACAATTAATAAAATTATTATTTTATTTATTTACATTATATTTTTTGTACAAATATTCTACCCTTAATATATTTTATTATAATTATTGCAACTATCTTACACATTTTCATTTTTTGTTTATATAATTTCTTAATCTGTTACACTAGCAACAGCTTCATTTGTAGTGCAAATATTCACATTCACACTAACTTCATTAGTCCTAGGTTCGTCATCAGAAGTACTAGAAAATGCACTGAGAGCTAAAAACATTCTCTCGTATTCTAGGGCATTAATCCATGTCAAAAATGCACTAGTATCTGTAGCACAAGTTGACGATATAATATGCAAGAGTGAGTCCACTTCAATGCATCCAACAAGACGAACATTAACAAACAGAGGCATTTTTAATTTATGTACAACAAACAAAATAAAAACAAGCGTTTAAATAATTTTGGATGCCCAAAATACCTAAGAGAATTGTGTTGTAAGTTTCACTTTAATAAACAATACTGTACTTGCATAGTCATTATTACCAATTTAAATAAAATAATATGTTATGTAATTTGTTAAAAGAACTGTCATGATATTTTAAGAAATCATTTACACTTTGAATAAAAAAAATATGCCCTGCTCTTTTAAGAAACAACATTTTTCTGACAAAGTCATAAAGTGGGTCCTACTACTTTAAATCTCAACCACATTTTTTTTGCACTATTCTTTTATTCCACCACTTTAGATTTTTCACCATTTATCGCATGCCACGTGGCAGATAAGGGAGTGGTCCTGTAATATTATAAGGGCCACCCCTAACTCCTATATATGTCACTTTAATACTCCACCATATGATTATAATTTTTTTGAGCTTCGATTGGAGTACCCTCTCGTTTATTTAATATGCCTTATAATTCTTCAAAGAACGTATTTCTCACCTATCCAAAATGTTCATTGTCTAAACAAGAATGCCTAGATCAATTGAACAAATGTTAAAAAATAAAAAATGTAATTACATTGAGTTACGCAAATATGGGAAGCTCACATTCTCGTTCTATTACAATTTTCAAACAAAGAATTAACGACTCTTTGATCTAGTATTTCCTCACCTTTCAGTTAGTTTTCATCCTAATATTCAAGTAGCTCACAATTCATCTGTTGTTAATGATTATAAGCATGACAATTTTATTGAATGGGGCATTTTATGTTTATATGAGCGACATAATACAATATCTAAAGTTCATATATTTCCAAGCATGGCAAAAACTTGTATTTTTGAAAAAGGGTTTCTACATCAATATCCTATTGCCTTACCTGAGATTTTGTTTTATCGAATTTGTCTGGTAGATGGGTAGGTTTTGATTCTTTTGAGCTTTTAATGTTTTGAATTGCAGCCTCTGTTTCTAATTTTGTTATTTAGACAGCTTCCTGGGTTTGTTATTATAAACTCATGTTTCTTTCTCTTGAAGATTCCTTGCTTCTCTTTTGTTTTGACCCTTTTCATTTTGATCACCCTTTATTACTTAGGTTTCATCTTAGTGGAAACATGAAAGAAAAGGTATGCATTCCCTGGATCATGTTACTGTTCTGATATATTTTTCAAGATCTTGTATGGTTCGAACTTGTGACTTGACTGTTGTGATATCGAGTAAGAAAGCTTTAGCTTAACACGAGAATGGTATTAATTAACACTGAAAATGTCAAAGAGGAGAGTGAGGAATCTAATGTTAGTAAAGAAAAGGCTCAAGTTCCTCTTGACATTTCAACATCAGGCAGAACTCTATTAATCGATGGAAAATCCCAAGGAAGTCCCAAGAGTGCCTTCAGTTCCTTTTTCTGATAGGTTTAGGTTCTCAAATTTGGTTCTGCTTCTGCAAAGTCAGGCAGAACTCTATTAGTCGATGGAAAATCCCAAGGAAGTCCCAAGAGTGCCTTCAGTTCCTTTTTCTGATAGGTTTAGGTTCTCAAATTTGGTTCTGCTTCTGCAAAGTTCAAACGGGTAACTGAAGACAAAGATGAGGTTTCAAGATCTGTGACTTCTTGAATTAGTCATGGATTTAAAGAAAGTGTTGGTGGTGTATTTTCTAGGAAAATTGATTGGGTTTCACTTAAGAAAATGTGTAGAGAATGGATCAAGGACCCATTTTTCTGTGGATCTTCTGTGTTGCTGTTTCAGGTGCAATTTTGTTCCTTGTTATGACTGGTATGCTTAACTTCTTCCCAAGAAGTCGCAGAGGGATACATGGTTTGAAGTCAATAACCGAATTCTCAATGCACTCTGCACTCTCATGTGCTTGTACCAACATCCCAAGCGTTTTTACCACCTTGTGCTTCTATATAGATGGAAACCTGAAGACCTTTCTAGACTTGGACAGATTTACTGTAAGAATGGCACTTCAAAGCCTCACGAATGGGCACATGTGATGGTGGTTGTTATACTACTTCATCTAAAACTGTTTTATTCAATATGCCCTTTGTTTTCTAAACTTGGGGTATAGAAGATCCGAACGACCTGCTATAGGTGTAGGTATATGTATTTCTATGGCGATTGGTGCACCTGCAATCGCTTGTGTATACACAATTGTTAGTCCCCTCGGTAAAGGCTATCATTCTGGAATTGATGAAGAAGCACACCTTCAAATTGACTCCAGTGAAATAACAGAAAAGTTAAGGTTGAAATCCATCGAGAGAAGGTATTCCTTTGCACTAAGGAATGAACAGCGGATCATTGAGAACAGGCCAGAGTGGAGTGATGCTGTGATGGTATACTTGATATATGGGGTGATATTTCTCTTGCATATGTCTCACTTTTTTGTAGCTTCTGTGTATTTGGATGGAATCTGGAGAGACTTGGTTTTGGAAATATGTATGTTCATATTGCAACGTTTATCCTATTCTGTATGGCTCCTTTATGGATTTTTAACTTGGCTGCCGTCAATATTGACAACGAGATGGTTTTTTGAGAAGCTTTGGGTGTTACTGGTCTTTGTGCATTTGGTTTGCTCTATGGTGGTTTTTGGAGGATTCAAATAAGGAAGATATTCAAATTGCCTGCGTATAACTTAAGTTTTGGTCAACCGGCATTAGGCGATTGCACACTGTGGCTTTCTGGCTCAGGAAGTCCGAACTTGGAACTTTTACAACATTGTAGAAAATAAATTCTGCAGAAAAGAGACTGACAATGGTAATCAACCACCTATTTCACTTGCCTCGTGAAGATGGAGCAGTTCAGTTCAAATCTGGTCAAGTTCTCCATTGGAAAACAACTTTAGCCCAACAAAAACTAATTTTACTTCATCTCCAAATTCCCTTAGAGTTTCAACTGGATATTATAGTCCAGAGAGGTCACTTTCCACAACGAAAGAGGAGCCTAGTGAAAGAGGTAAGGAAGAAGTTATGAGGCCACCTGTTGCTCCCACAATGATACAAAGAGAAGACATATAGCCTGGAAGAGGGAAAAAAATCTATATAATTTGATGGCATACCAAACTGTAAGTATCAATTTGTAGAATGTACATGTCTGTATTGAGTTTCATCCTTCTTTTTCCCTCCCTAGATTTTTTATTCTTGAGAGCAGCAATTTCCATACAAATTTGATTGGCAATTCGACTCATTAAGAGGTTAATTTTTATTATTTTTGTCTCCAGTTTTTCTCTTTTAATTCTATTGTATGTTTTGGGAATTTGTATTGAAGGAACTCTTGAAGTAACCAAACTACACTTTTAGACCCTTATCCCCTTTTTTATTTAAAAAGGGCTAACTCTAAACTGTTAACCTCCATCAGCCAATAAAACAATAAGCTGAGAAAAAAGGCTATAAAAAAATGGAAAAAAAGAAAAAATTGGGAGATAACTAAGCTGAGGAAATCAAGACATTTTGTCTCGTTCGCTTCCTTTAAGTATCCTCCGATTCTATTGTTACTGGCCAATAGTCTCGAGAGTTCATTCTCCTACTCTCAAGTATTCTGGTAGGGTTGTTTTTAGTTTTCAATAGGTAATTTCTTTGCCTTATATTGAATTATTGATTTTAGTTTTATTATTTATACTTAGAATTGCTGACCTTGTATATATGTTACTGTAATTTTTTGATAGGATGATTTGTGTAGCTTTTCAATTATTCAAATGTTTTATTCTCAACTTTTCAGTGCACATGCATACACCCATATTTATCACTGACTAGTTGAGTATGACGACCTTTTTTTTGTCTACACATTGTTAATTTCTTTAATTTGGGATTGAAAGTCAACTTGGTTGATTTGGCAGGTTATGACTTTGCTTATGCAAAAGAAGAAGTTAAGGATGCTTGGGAGGAGCTTGTAAGCACACAAAAAATATACTCTTCTTTTTGTCTTGCATATTTCATATTTAATTTAAATTTCAAAAACAAAGATTTTATCAAGCATGAGAAGCTAATGTGCATTACGCCTTTGGCCTTAGATCAATTTCTAGACATCTAAAAGACATTACAATTTTTCTCTTTGGTATGTTTGGATCTTGCATTGAAAATGCAGTGCCAGCAAACAAGGTAAAATTGCATATTCAATTGGTCCATATAACGGCTGATAAATAACCATTTTATATTCTTTAGTTAAATTCTTCTTTAAATCAGAAAAAACTAATAAAATGTATATATTTTATAAAATTGTAAATCATTTAAGAGAGTTTGTTAAATGGTATCCTAATGATTGTATTACGATTATCTTTAGTTTTCCAAAATAGTTATATGCTTATTTGCTATTTTCTTCCATATTTTGACTCTATATCAACTATAATCTATTATGTCCACACATAATAATTTTATATATACTCTTTTGTTTTATCAAAGGTTCCTATTTACATTTGTTATTATACATATATTAAGTTTGTTAATGAACTTTTATGATTAACATTATGATTAATTATTTCATATGAATATATTTTAAGAGAAATTTTTGATTGTATATTAATATCATATTATTACTATTATAAGTCTCTAATGTATGCTTATCGACTTTTTTTTATATCATAATTTGACTTCATATGGACTTAATATATTTCATTTGCATATGTGGTATTTTGACAGCATTGATTGTTAATATCATATTACTATGATTTTAGGTTTCTAATGTATACTTATATGCTTTCAACTTTTTACTATCATATTTCGACTTTATATCGACTTAATCTATTTAATATGCATATGTGGTATTTTAAAACTGTTTAACTGAAATTGAATGTATTTTGAAGAAAAATATTGACAATATTGTTTGTTAATATCATATTATCATTATTTTAAGTTCCTAATGTATATTTGTTGACTTTTTTTTATCATAGTTTGACTTCATATTTACTAATTTATTTTATTTTTAATTATTCGTATTCTAGAGATAGGTTTAATAATTATGCAAAGTAAAGAAAATATTTCTTAGTTTTGTTTAGATTAAGGTTGCATTTGGTATTTAGGATTATCATTTTCAATATTTTGTTTGGGTTTACGATCAAAAGCAATTGAAACAACAAGAAATGAAGTTGTTCGATATCTGCTTTTTGCTAGTGGAAACAAGGTCTCTTTTCTTTAAGCCAACATTTTATTTTCTTTATTATAATAATATTAATATTATTAATTAAAAAAATAGAGAGAAAAATAAGGATTAATAGACTTTTTTCTCACATAATTTGTGCTTACACAAATTTTTTCACTTATTTATTTTGCAGTAGAGATTATGGTATGTATACACTAAAGATTGTTGATTTCGAATTACGTGTAAATCACTCTCCGATATTAATTAGATAGACATCACTACAAATAGAAAAAATATGTGCTACGAGTTGTTTCATGCAGCAGACAATAAGCTGATTATGTAATTTTGGTGCTTATATTAGTTAAGCCGATATATGTTTAAAGCAAAGATCTGAAGTTGAAGAAATCTCGTTCATGCAAAATGTTCTTGCGATACTAATCTATCTCTTTTGTTTTATATAAAATATGTATATGAAGTTATTTTATATTAATATGCATTGGATAAGATCTTCAAAAGTTAAAATATTATTTTTCGTTGAATATATAATTTGAATATAATATACTTTCTATGAATGTATTTTTTAAGAGATAATTTTAAGAGACAATTTTGACAATGTTATTTGTTAATGTCATCTTATCCGTACTTTAAGTCTCAAATATATAGTTGTATGTTTATTGATTTTTTTCTACTATAATTTGACTTCATATCGACTTAATTATTTCATGTGAATATGTGATATTTTAATAGTGTTTAACTGAAGTTGAATGTATTTTTTATAGTAATATTTTGATAAGATTGTTTCCTAATGTTATATTACCAATATCTTAGGTCTCTAATGAATAATTTTGTATTTATCGACTTTTTTTTATTACATTTTGACTTTATATCGACTTAATTTATTTTATATGCATAAGGTATTTTAAGGTTATTTAAATGAAATTGAATGTATATTTTAAGGGAGTATTTTAATAATATTGTTTGCAAATATCATATTCGTGTTATCTTAGGTCTCTAATTCATACTTGTATCTTATCGACTTTTTATACCATAGTTCAACTTCATATTGACTTATCTATTTTACATGTATATGTATTATTGTAAGAGTATTTAATTAAAATTGAATGTAATTGATAAGAGAATTTATTGATAAGATGTTTTGTTAGAGTCATAATACCAGTAGCTTAGGTCTCTAATGTATAATTGTATGTTTAACGACCTTTTTTCACCACATTTCGATTTCATATCGACTTAATTTATTTCTTATACATATGTGATATTTTAAGATTTTTTAATTAAAGTTAATATATTTTAAGAGAAATTAGATTATATATGAAGTCCGATAAATAAATTTTGTCCTTTACATCCTAAACTATTACAATATGCTCAAAATAATAGTTTACGTCAACATCTAAATACAAATAAATTACTTCAAGCAGTATTGGGTGATTTTGAAAGGTTGACTATACATTTGACATTGTTCTTAATATATCCAACCTTCATCTTTATCTTTGTTTCTCTCACACCTGTAATGTGGATTTCACTTGGAGGTATATCTATTTGAACTTATTATGTCTATGAAATAGTCTAAATAGTCAATATTTGTTAGTGATCGACTAATATGCAAAATAAATATAAATATTTATTAAAAAATACTGCAAGTTTGTTACCTCTTATAGTGGTACTTTCTCCAACATATGCCTCAATCACATGTAATAAAATAGTTTACACGCAAATAATTTTAGTTTAATTATATTCATTTATCCTAAAAAGTTTAAAACATAATACAACTATAACCACTAGAATTGTTAAAATATCACATATGCATATCAAGAAAATTATGATAGGTATGAAGTCCAAATAAGGAATAAAAATATTCATTTGTAAAATCAAACAAAACCATTAAACTCAATAAGAAGGAAAAAGCATACACATACTAAAACATTTAATTCAAAAAGAAAAACAACTCAAACCATAAAAGGATATTTAAAGTTTTACTCTAAAGAACATATGAAAAACTTGCTTAAAAGTTTACCATTTTAAATAAAGGGTTTTTCTCAAGACAACTAAAAGAACTAGGCACAAAAGCTATAAACTTCACATTCCACACGGACAAACAATGAGAGGAATTAATAGTTGTTACATAAAACAAGCATCTTACAACTTCTAACTATCAATCAACCGAAAATTTTTAGTAGTATAAAGTTTATACTATAAACTATAAAGAGATGAGATACATGTAAATAATAAGAAAATTATCTCATAGATATATTTTTCCTTTTCACTTCAACACACCTATCGAAATAGTTTGCCTATGTATTTTAAGAAAGTGCAAGACAATCTTCAAGTATTGTTATTTCTTGGAGTCTTTTTGTCAATCGATTCTTGTAAAATTAGTAAAATGGGACCATTTCCTACATGTAAGTCTTATCAACAAGACAATCTATTGTACCTTACACACACATACTAATAAAATATGTTAATTCTCATAAATCCATACAAATTTTTTTTGGGAATGAGGGTTGGGAATAGCTTTCACTAACAGATTATTTTTAGAAGTTAGGAGAACAAAAATGAACTCCAATTAGTTATAAAAGAACACACATATCATATTTAAATTACCAAATATTTTAATTTCTATTAAAACAGACTCAAAAAAGTTTATATCATGTCTAAAAATAGGAAAATAATATAACATTTGTATAGAAAGCCCATTTGTATTTTAATTTTCACTAATCTTATTTTAGTATAGAAAGCCCATTTGTATTTTTTTTTTTAATACATAAAGTAGTAATCTTAGAATAAAAATAATAAAAAAGGATAAATTAGCCTTTTTTTTAAAACAACATTGGTACCAAACACTTTTTGAATTTTGTACAAACCCGCTACAATTACCAAGCTCACTTTGAGCCATTTGGAATGTGAAAATAAAGATTTAAAATTTGGTATATGAATTGAGATTTCAATAATAAAGCTACTTATTCTTGGAATGAAAGAAAAAAGAAAGTGTAACTATATAATGATATAGTACTAAGACAAGCACCAAAACCCTTCAACAGTTAATAATATTAATATATTCATTCATGAAGGTCATTAGCTTGTGAGTACACGTCAAGAAACAAACAAAAACTACAACTTAAAATTATCTCATGGATGCCAAAAGAGAATAAAACCTTAAAGCATATTCATATTTTGGTGCAGCTCTTTGAACCGATGCAACATAGTAGGAGGATTAATGCAGTATCATATAGTAGCTTGAAATTCATGGGAAAAAGCCACAATCTGGTGAAGACACTAAAAATATATAATAGCATCCAAGATGAGTCAACAAAAAAGATTGTCTTCATATGGAAAAGTTTGAAATTATCAATCAATCATCAAAATTATTCTTAAAATATTAAATCAAGCTTACAAAATTTCGATTTTTTAATTCCAAAAAAGACGAATATGTATCATGCATCTGCAAGCCTAAAAGTAATTACAGAGATCGGATTAAGACGAAAATTTATACAAAGACGAAAAAAATTAAAATCAAAACTAAGAAGTAGAAGGTTTAGATAGCCAGTAAAAGTATCAAGAGGTCGCTGAACCGAGCCAGTGAGTAGAAGTTATAAGCATCCTTTGTATATCAAAGAAGGGAGAGAAGAAAATGAAGAGATTTGCCGATATCAGATATTCATCTCCTTCTCTCTCTCTCTTTCTTTCTTTTTTTTACGTGAATTTTCTTTAATTTCTATAATAACCGGCTAAAAGTCCTAATCTAATAAAAAACAGCCAATAGGATAAGTGTAGTTTTGCCCCTTCAATGGTCCTTTGAAGATAAAAGCCCCTATGTTTTGGTGGTGACTTGAGTGAAAAGTAAAAACTATTATCATTGACGTGAAGGTGCAACTTTTTTTATTTTGTTGGGAACTTGAAAGAACAATTTGAGAGTCGTGTTCATTCTGGAGTCTATCGGGTTTGTGTAATTTATTTGAAATTAAAATGTCCATGAATTTGACTGTCTAGGATCCATACATACACTACAGTGTACAGTGTACACCTATGTGGCGGCTAATCCTATCTTACTAAAATGATGAGACATTAAGAAAGAAAAATGTGTTCAAGTTGCTGTTTTAATTAGTAATAAATCAAATCAAATGATGTTTATGCAATTGGGAGTCATATTCTTCCAAATTGAAAAGTTGTAATTTTTTACAAGTTGGTGTTCAGTGATGTTTATGCAATTGGGAGTCATATTCTTCCAAATTGAAAAAGTTATAATTTTTACAACTTGGTATTCAGTGAGTTCTTTTTTTTGGGGTACAAATTCAGTGAGTGAACCATGCAAAGTTTAGTTGCAGCTGGCATTTCTGTTCAAGGAGTTGCCTTTCGTTAAATACAACTTTGACGACTAGAACATTGTGTTATAAAATTTTACCCCCACAAAACAAGCAGATAGGAGTAGTATACGTTTTTTCATATTACGCAACTCATACAGAGAATTGAATCCTTAATTTTGAAATGAGAAAGAGGTTTTAGAACATTTTAGTTTGTGATATATAAATAGTATTAATACGATGTTATGATTTATCATTCTAATCCATTTCTTTCTCACATTCTGCTGTTTTGTTATGGACGTTGCATGATGTGTCTTTTGCGACGCTTGCGCACACAGGAAAAAGGAAGCTAAAATGGTAATTGACCGCAGGAGTTGCTAACATGGACTCGTAAATCTAAACTAACAAAAAAAATTAAGCTGTTATGCCGGTCATGTTAGAAATGCCAAAGGCGGCCTTTAATTAAAATCGTTACGCGAAAGACAAATGGAATGTCTACGTTCCTCCACGTTTACCCAATATTCTCCCCATGGCTGCCATGTGTTGATTTACAAAGCAGAGTTATCGTTTCCATTACAATACCTACATTATGCCCAGACCAATAATGTGTTGGATAAGACCATGTAATAATAACATGTTATTAATTTACAATTAACTAATAATTTGTCCATTGTACAATTGCCTAGGATACTTCTGCTCAAGAAACGCAAGCTGACCAACTTGGTGAAAGGAAAGCAAAATGTACATTGTCCTAATATGAAGAAAATGGATGCATGGTTGTCAGGTGGAGCCGGAAGCCTCTTTTTTGTTTTTTTTTTTTGTCTTCATTTAAAATATTTACAGAGACTTTTCATATTATTATTTTTAATTTCTTAGTAATTTTTATTTTTATATAAAAAAATTATAAAAAAATTATTTAATAATAAATATTTTATGATAAGAAGGAAAATAAAATTTATAACCAATAAATAATATTATAGGATAAAAAGAAAAATACAAATAGAAAAAAAAATATATATGATCTTTTTATACTAAATAACATTGATAAAATTTTGTTACAAACTAATTTGACGTAATAAGAATAAATTATAAAATAATTATATGATTTTAAATTTTTTGAATTTAAGTAAATAGTTTAAATAATTTTTAAAAAATAATTATAGATATTTAAAGGAATAAAAACATAATTTCAAGATAAAATATATAATGTATAATGCATTAATTAGAATTAGTTTGAGTTTTATGTAACTAAATTTATAAAAAAAATTAGAAAATATAAATAAATTTATATATTTATTAAAATGATGTATATAGTTTCAGGATACGAGACGGGAAATACAATCCCCATCCTTGCCCTACCTTGTATTGTAAAATATAGATTTTTATTCCATGTTTTCCGTTTCCTATTTTGTTGTCCTTTTCTTTGTCTTCAACCAGATAATTTTTGTAAAAATTTACTCTATTAAGAAAAATTAACAACTCTAATCAAATGAAAAATAGACTCAAATTGAAGTTATAAATGAGTAAAAAAAATAATAGACATATAATATATAAATAGGATATGGAGCATTTAAATCAATCATTGTCTTAAAATATACCTACTCTATTTCTATTATAATTGAACTGGAAAAAATTTCCATAAATGGTGAAGGGATCAATGGAATTAACTAATATATTGGATTGGAAAATGTTTAATATACCCACAGCCCACCCAACCGCCCAAAGACCATGTTGAGATTATTTTGAAATAGGAAAGTAAATAAAATATTAATATAGTAGAGATCATTCCCAATATAGTATAAATTATTGTACTTAATTATTATCATTTTCTGTCGTCCTATTTCTATTATAAATTCATGTAATCTGTGCAAAGTAATATAATTGAGTGAAATATTCAAACCAAATATTACATTCTTATTTTCTACATGGTATCAGAGCCAATTAAGGTTCTGTAAATCAAAAAAAAAAATCACCCATCAAACACAACCCACCACCACCCAAATCCCGCCACCCAAACCGACAGCCCACCACCACCCAAATCGCTCAAAATCAAAAACCAGCACAAAAAAAAAAACTTGCAGATCCACCAGATCGACCACCAAACCCCTCGCGACCCCTGCCCATTGTGGCTGTGTGCAACCCCTATTGTGGCCCATTCACCATAAAAAAAAAAGGTTTTACTTCCTTTTAAAAAAAAAGAGAGGATAAAATGAGTGACCACATTGAATCCTCAAGAATTAGATTTGTTCCGACTGTTCAAACCAAGCCAGCAGATAAAATTATTGACCAAGCTTCGACATTGGTAATATCTACGAATAATATTGGTAAAGCTTTAAATAGTTCTACATTTGTTTTGAATAATACATAGATAATTGATTCGGGTGCAACAGATCACATGACAAATGATGCTAGACATGTTTCATCACTTCGACCCTCTACCAAACATTTTGTCTCTGTTGCAAATGGTACTTCAACCCCAATCATTGGGGAAGGCTCTTTAACTCTGATTGATACATTAAAATTAGAGTCTGTTTTAGTTGTTCCATCTTTAGATTATAACCTTTTATCTGTTTCTCAAATAATCACTGCCTTATCTTGTGTTGTAATTTTTTGGCCTGATTATTGTGTGTTTAAGGACATCAACACCAGAAAAACGATTGGCTGTGGTATTCGATGGGGGTAGCTGTATTACTTAGATTTGGACTCAACGAGTATTGAAAGCTCACAACAAGCATTGGCAGTTGTTAGTTCTGAAGAAAAAAAGAGGAAAGAAATATGGTTGTGGCATCGCCGTTTTGGACATACTTCCTTTGGTTATCTAAAAAAGTTATTCTCCAGTTTATTTTTAGCAGCTGATGTTTCGAGCTTCCACTGCGATGTTTGTGAACTTGCACGAAGTCATCGTGCTTCATTTTCATTACGATTGAACAAAAGTCCACTACCTTTCATGACTATTCACTCTGATGTCTGGAGTCTATCTAAAGTTACTACTTTGGGTGGGGCACGGTAGTTTGTAACGTTTATTGATGATTGTACAAGGATAACATGGCTATGCTTGATGAAATCTAAGAGTGAAGTGAATTCGTTATTTCAAAGGTTCCATAAAATGATTGAAACTCAATATCGTGCAAAGATTCAAGTTCTTCGGAGTGACAATGGTGGAGAATACCAAAGTATTGAGCTTCAATAATTTTTGGAGACACAATGAATGATTCATCACACAACTTGCTCTTACACACCTCAACAAAATGGGGTGGCAGAGCGCAAGAATAGACACTTGTTGGTCATGGTCCGAGCTTTATTAATTGAAGCCCATATGCTATTATCTTATTGGGGTGAAGCACTCACTTCTGCAGCCTATTTAATTAATAGGGTCCTCTCCAGTACCATCAATTTCAAAACACCATTCCAAACCCTAACAGATGCAGTTGTTTTCCCAACTGTCTCAAATTTACCCTATCGTGTCTTTGGTTGTGTGGTGTTTGTACACCTCCACAAACATTAAAGCACAAAACTAACTCCTCAAGCATTGCGATGTGTTTTTGTTGGGTATGCTAGTCATCAAAAAGGATATCGATGTTACCATCCCCCACCTCGAAAATTGTTTGTCACAATGGACGTTGTCTTTCATGAAGATACAATGTACTTTTCTGAAGCTGAATTTCAGGAGGAGTACCATAAGAAAATTCAAACTCTCGATTATGATGGAAGTGAAAACCAAAATGTGAGTAAGTTAGATGTAAGTGGCATAGCATTGGATTACACTATTGATGACTCACAAACCGAACCGAACCAAGCAATATATGAATTATATTCAAGTGCTACGACATTAGATCAAAATGTCAATGAAACCAAATAATTGAAGAAATAAGTGATGAATATCCCATTGACGAACTGAGTACTTCTCAGCCTGAAATCGAGCCATTGGATAGTATGGCTCCATCTCCTGTTGATATATCACACCAATCTTTTACTGAAGTTGTTCTTGAGCCAAACAGAAGATAGTTACCACAACGTAACACAAGAGGTATTCCTAAACCCACATATGAACCCGAACTTTCTAGTAAAGTAAAATATCCCATGAGTCACTATGTGTCAAACCATCGTTTGTCAAAATCAAACATGTCATTTGTGAATCAATTATCTGTTGTATCTATTCCTAACAGTGTGCAGGAAGCTTTAGCTGACCCAAAGTGGAAAGCTGCTATGAATGAGGAGCTGAGATCCTTACAAATGAACAAGACTTGGGAACTTGTTGATCGCCAACCAACAAAGAAAGTTGTTAGATATCGATGGATTTTTACAGTGAAGTACCGAGCAGATGGTACAATTGAACATTATAAAGCAAGATTGGTGGCAAAAGAATACACTCAAACATATGGGATTGACTATATAGAGACTTTTGCACCTGTAGCAAAAATGAACACAGTTCGAGTCATATTATCCCTAGCTGCAAATCTGGATTGGCCATTAAATCAGTTCCATGTAAAGAATGCTTTTCTACATGGAGATTTATCTAAAGAAGTCTACATGGATCTCCCACCAAGAAGTATGATGTCAGAAATTCATAATGGAAAAGTGTGCAGATTAAAGAAATCACTGTATGGATTAAAGCAATCTCCAAGAGCATGGTTTGACAGGTTTACAAAGTCTATGAAAGAATTTGGCTATCAACAGAGCAATTCAGACCATATTTTATTCCCAAACTACACTTTTAGACCCTTATCCTCTTTTTTATTTAAAAAAGGCTAACTCTAAACTGTTAACCTCCACCAGCCAGTAAAACAATAAGCTGAGAAAAAAGGCTATAAAAAAAATGGAAAAAAAGAAAAAATTGGGAGATAACTAAGCCAAGGAAATCAAGACATTTTCGTCTCATTCGCTTCCTTTAAGTATCCTCCAATTCTATTGTTACCGGCCAATAGTCTCGATAGTTCATTCTCCTACTCTCAAGTATGGGTTGTTTTTAGTTTTCAATAGGTAATTTCTTAGCCTTATATTGATTTATTGATTTTAGTTTTATTGTTTATATTTAGAATTGCTGACCTTGTATATATGGTACTGTAATTTTTTTGATGGGATGATTTGTGTACCTTTTTAATTATTCAAATGTCTTATTCTCAACTTTTCAGTGCATATGCATATACATATTTATCATTGACAAGTTGAGTATGACAACCATTTTTTTTGTTTGCACACTATTAATTTCTTTAATCTGGGATTGAAAGTCAACTTGATTGATTTGGCTGGTTATGACTGTGCTTATGCAAAAGAAGAAGTTAAGGATGCTTGGGAGGAGCTTGTAAGTACACAAAAAATATACTCTTCTTTTTGTCTTGCATATTTCATATTTAGTTTAAATTTCAAAAACAAAAATTTTATCAAGCATGAGAAGCTAATGTGCATTACCCCTTTGGCCTTAGATCAATTTCTAGACATCTAAAAGACATTATAATTTTTCTCTTTGGTCTGTTTGGATCTTGCGTTGAAAATTCAGTGCCAGCAAACAAGGTAAAATTGCTTATTCAATTGGTCCATATAACGGCTGATAAATAACCATCTTTATATTCTTTAGTTAAATTCTTCTTTAAATCGAAAAAAACTAATGAAACGTATATATTTTATAAAATTGTAAATCTTTTAAGAGAGTTTGTTAAATAGTATCCTAATGATTGTATTACAATTATCTTTAGTTTTCCAAAATAGTTATATGCTGATTTGTTATTTTCTTCCATATTTTGACGCAATATCAACTATAATCTATTATAATATTTTTGCCACATGTCCATACAAGTCCACACATAATAATTTTATATATACTATTTTGTTTTATCAAAGGTTCCTATTTGCATTTGTTATTATACATATATTAAATTTGTTAATGAACTTTTATGATTAACATTATGATTAATTATTTAATATGAATATAAGATATTTTAAGAACGTTCAATTAAAGTTAAATATATTTTAAGATAAATTTTTGATTGTATATTAATGTCATATTACTACTATTATAAGTCTCTAATGTATGCTTATCGACTTTTTTTTTTTTTTTTATCATAGTTTGACTTCATATGGACTTAATATATTTCATGTGCATATGTGGTATTTTAACAACATTGATTGTTAATATCATATTACTATGATCTTAGGTCTCTAATGCATACTTATATGCTTTCAACTTTTTACTATCATACTTTGACTTTATATCGACTTAATCTATTTAATATGCATATGTGGTATTTTAAAATTGTTTAACTGAAATTTAATGTATTTTGAAGAAAAATATTGACAATATTATTTGTTAATATCATATTATCACTATCTTAGATTTCTAATATATACTTGTTGACTTTTTCTATCATAATTTGACTTTATATCTACTAATTTATTTTATTTTTAATTATTCATGTTCTAGAGATAGGTTTAATAATTATGCAAAGTAAAGAAAATATGTCTTAGTTTCATTTAGATTAAGGTTGCATTTGGTATTTAGGATTATCATTTTCAATATTTTGTTTGGGGTTTACAATCAAAAGCAATTGAAACAACAAGAAATGAAGTTGTTCGATATCTGCTTTTGCTAGTGGAAACAAGGTCTCTTTTCTTTAAGCCAACATTTTATTTTCTTTATTATAATAATAGTAATATTATTAATTAAAAAAATAGAGAGAAAAATAAGGATTAATAGACTTTTTTCTCACATAATTTGTGCTTACACAAATTTTTTCACTTATTTATTTTGCAGTAGAGATTATGGTATATATACACTAAAGATTGTTGATTTTGAGTTACGTGTAAATCACTCTCTGATATTAATCAGATAGACATCACTACAAACAAAAAAAATATGTGCTACGTGTTGTTTCATGCAGTAGACAATAAGCTGGTTATGTAATTTTGGTGCTTATATTAGTTAAGCTGATATATGTTTAAAGCAAAGATCTAAAGTTGAAGAAATCTTGTTCATGCAAAATGTTCTTACGATACTAATCTATCTCTGTATTTGTTTTATATAAAATATGTATATGAAGTTATTTTATATTAATATGCATTGGATAAGATATTCAAAAGTTAAACTATTATTTTTCATTGAATGTGTAATTTGAATATAATATACTTCTATGAATGTATTTTTTAAGAGATAATTTTGACAATGTTATTTATTAATGTCATCTTACCAGTACTTTAAGTCTCAAATATATAGTTGTATGTTTATTGACTTTTTTCTACTATAATTTGACTTCATATCAATTTAATCTATTTCATGTGAATATGTGATATTTTAATAGTGTTTAACTGAAGTTGAATGTACTTTTTATGGTAATATTTTGATAAGATTGTTTCCTAATGTTATATTACTATTATCTTAGGTCTCTAATGAATAATTTTATATTTATCGACTTTTTTTTACTACATTTTGACTTTACATCGACTTAATCTATTTTACATACATAAGGTATTTTAAGCCTATTTAAATGAAATTGAATGTATATTTTAAGGGAGTATTTTAACAATATTGTTTGTAAATATCATATTCGTATTATCTTAGGTCTCTAATTCATACTTGTATCTTATCTACTTTTTGCTACCATAGTTCAATTTCATATTGACTTATCTATTTTTCATGCATATGTATTATTGTAAAAGTATTTAATTGAAGTTGAATGTAATTTATAAGAGAATATATTGGTAAGATTATTTGTTAAAGTCATAATACAAGTATCTTAGGTCTCTAATGTATAATTGTATGTTTAACGACTTTTTTTTACCACATTTCAATTTCATATCGACTTAATTTATTTCTTATACATTTGTGATATTTTAAGATTTTTTAATTAAAGTTAATATATTTTAAGAGAAATTAAATTATATACGAAGTCCGATAAATAAATAATGTCTTTTACATCCTAAACTATTACAATATGCTCAAAATAATAGTTTACATCAACATCTAAATACAAATAAATTACTTCAAACAGTATTAGGTGATTTTGAAGGGTTGACATTTGACATTGTTCTTAATATATCTAACCTTCATCTTTATTTTTATTTCTCTCACACCTGCAATGTGGATTTCCCTCGGAAGTATATCTATTTGAGCCTATTATGTCTATGAAATAGTTTAAATAGTCATTATTTGTTAGTGTAAGGTTTATATTTATTGACAATTTTCGTGAACAAAATATCAAATGTAATCTAGCATAGGGGTCACCGTTCGATCAATTGATACACAACTAATGAAGTCTTCGAACGTGCAATATTCATCAGGTAAAACATTTCATCATGCATACACACTCACACAATTGAACACTACACTTAGTTTGGATTGTATCGAAAGAATATATTGTGCACATCATGTTCGATCGATCGAGGGTATGGTTAGATCGATCAAGACATGTTCGATCGATCGAGCCTGGATCAATTTCGATCTAGGTTCTCTCTGTTTGGATTAGATCGATCGAGCAATTTGATCGATCGATCGAACCATGTTCGATCGATCGATACTGGATCAACTTCGATCTAAGTCCTCTCTGTTTGGACTGGATCGATCGATCGAACCCTATTCGATCGATCGAGTATAGAACAACTTCGATCCAGGTTCTCTCTGTTTGAGTTAGATCGATCGAGCTCTGTGTATCGATCGATCGAGACGGTCTCGATCGATCGAGACAGTCTATCGATCGATCGAGACGGTATTATAATCCTACTCAAACTCTTTTTGTATGTTCGATCCATATGCTACTTTTACCTAATAGACCCCATTTATTGTCAATAATTGAATCCTTGTTTGAGGTTAATTGTGGTAATTGTAAATCCTGATTAGTGTAGAGTTATGACTTGTTACAAATCCTGTTTGAGCTTGAATTGGACTCTATATATATGAGAGGTGCTTGTGCTTAATTTTTCACCACACAGAAATAAGTTTTGATAACTCTGATTGCGCTTTAAAACTTCTTCCCTTCATCTTTCAATTTTAAGCGCTTTGATCTTTTTAATTGTTCAAACATATAGTGTGGTTATGTTTGAATAATTCATGCGCTTAATTGTTTCTTCGTGATATTTGTTTTGCTTGTTCTAGAGTTTACCTGCTGATCTGTTTTTGAATCTTTTGCTATTGAATCTGCTCTAGGACACGTTTTGCATTTGTGCTACTTGTGCTAATCTTTCAGGTACTGTTGGTGACGTGTTCGGTGTTTCGTGTGATTCGAAACTACCGAACTTGACGGGTTTGATTGTTCTTGTGTGATTCAAGAAGATCGAAACGTTGGTCCGGATCCAGACATCTAGCTATTGGAGGCTGTGAAATGAGCGACGGCTCGTAAGTAAATTACATAGGGGGGCTTTATCTGTGACGGGTAGTTTAAGACCTTGTCTTGTAATTGAACATTATTTTCATAGTAGATAGTTAGGTGGTCCGGTGGACCGGTAGTTTTCCTCTTAGGTCATTGTTGTGGCCTAGGTTGTTTCCACCTAAAAATTTCGTGTGTCGTTTATTAATTTCGCATTTTAATTTTATACGCGATTGCATGTGAAGCCATTGTGTTTAGGTAAAATAATTAAAAAAAACGTTATTAAATCTGAAAATAACATATTCACCCCCCCCTCTAGGCTTATTTGGTCCGTAACTAAAACTTTCAATTGGTATCAGAGCAGGTCACTAGATATACTTAATGTTTGCCTAGGACCTTGTTATGGATCATTTGAGAGAGGGTTTTTCTACAACCCGTCCACCTTACTTTGATGGGTCTAACTACCCATATTGGAAGGCTCGTATGAGAGCCTTTCTGCGCTCCTTAGATGAATGTGTGTGGAATTCTGTGCTATATGGTTGGGAGCCACCTAAGGTTACCAAGGATGGTGTAGTCACACTTAAACCTAGGAATGACTGGACCATTGAAGATAAAACTGGTAGTGGTTGGAATCAAAAGGGGATCAATGCTATTTTTAGTGCTGTATCTCCTGATGAATTTCGACGTATTTCGGATGTTGAAACTGCTAAGGCTGCTTGGGACACTTTAGAGGTTGCTCATGAGGGCACGTCCCAAGTTAAACGAACAAAACTGCGCATGCTAGCTACAAAATTAGAAAATCTTAGAATGGAGGAAGATGAAACCTTTTCTGAATTTTATGCAAAATTATGTGATATTGCTAACTCATCTTCAAATCTTGGAGAGAAAATTGATGAATGCAGGTTGGTTCGTAAGGTCTTGTGCTCCCTACCAGATCGATTCCAAGTGAAAGTGACTGCAATTGAGGAAAGCAAAGACATTGACACCATCAAAATTGAGGAACTTGTTGGATCAATCCAAACCTTTGAGATGAATCTGCGAACACCAAAAAGGAACAAGGGAGTGGCATTCAAGACAACCAACAAAGATGATGATAACAGTGATGATTCCATGGATGATGAAGAACTTGTCTATTTGGCCAGAAAATTCAAAAAGATGTTCAACAGGAGAAATTTGCAAAATAAAAATCAATCCAGTCGCACCAAAGAATACAAGTCAAAAGAATTTAAGCCCATGAATTCTAATGGTAAGAAACCTAAACTCACTGGACCTCAATGTTTTGAATGCAATGGTATTGGTCACTTTGCAGTTGAGTGCGCCAATAAGAAGAAGAAAACTGGTAAGGCCTTCAATGCTACTCTTAGTGATTCAGAAAGTGATCAAGCAAGTGATTCAGATGTTGGTGACACCAACTACCGAGCCTTTATTGCAACTATTGATGGATACTCCAGTAAATCTGATTCTGACAATGAGGGAAGTAAATCTAACTCTATCCTCTCTAAATTTAATGCAAACAGTTTTGAGGAATTATTTCTTGATTTGATTAATTGCAAGAAAGAAAAAGATAAACTTCTTATATCTGTCACAAAACTGAATGACAAAATCAAATCTCAAGACATTAATTTGTCAATTCTGGAAAAAGAGAAAGGTGAACTGTCTGAGCATATTGATCAGTTGAGTTTAAGTCTTGCAGGGATCAAACAAGAAAATTCACAGCTTGTGCAGGAATTAGAGCAGTCAAAGGAAACTGTGAAAAAGCTGACAATTGGAGCTGAAAGATTAAACAAAGTACTTGATCTCGGAAAGCCCTTTGGAGACAAGAGAGGATTAGGCTATGTGGATGAGAACACTACACCATCATCATCAAAAACAGAGTTTGTTAAATCATCTAAACCTTCCTCTTCACAAAATGTTCACATGACACAAGCACCCATAGTTAAATTTATTCCTATTTGTCATCATTGTGGTAGAAAGGGACACATTAGACCTAAGTGTAGAATACTGTTGAGTTCTAATTGGAATAATCATAACATGCATGGATCATACTATAGGAATTATAACTATGCTCACTTATATAGATCACGAACCAAGCATATGAGAACACAGTTTGATCCCTCTAGGACATGTGAATTAGAAACATCAATATCCCCCCAAATAAAACAAGCCAAAATTAAGAAGGGGTGGGTCAAGAAATCTGAAATACACTGTTTTGTAGCTCACATAGCATTTAAGGCTAAATCTACCACTGCATGGTACTTTGATAGTGGATGCTCTAGACACATGACAGGTGATCGTTCCCTGTTTAAAACATTTGAAGATTATAATGAAGGAACAGTTACTTTTGGTGATGGTAAAAAAATCTAGAATTCTGGGAAAAGGAACAATACAAGTAGATGGCATACCTGAACTAGATAATGTTTTATTTGTTGATGGACTTAAGGCAAACCTAATAAGCATCAGTCAAATCTGTGATAAAAACTATAGTGTGCAGTTTACCAACAACCATTGCATTGTAACTGATCTTAATGGTAATTGCTTGCTTAGAGGAACTAGATCTCATGACAATTGTTACTGCATTGATATATCACCCACTGTTACTTGCAATCTTGCTCATAATGATTCTATAACTGTTTGGCACCAAAAGATGGGACATATAAATTTCAGTGATTTGGTGAATTTGAGTAAAAAGGAAATTGTGCGTGGGATACCTAAGCTTTCTGAAAATGACAAAATATTTTGTGGACCATGCCAACTTGGCAAACAGACTCGTAATCCTCATAAGAAACTTAAAGGAATTAATACAAACAGGATACTTGAGTTGATTCATATTGACTTAATGGGTCCTATGAGAACCGAAAGTTTGGGTGGTAAGAAATACATCATTGTTACTGTTGATGATTATTCACGTTACACTTGGGTAAATTTTCTGAGAGAAAAATCTAATGCATTTGATGTCTTTAGTTCTTTTTGTCTCAAAGTGCAGGTTGAAGCAGGAAATCATATAACCAACATCATGAGACTAAGGACCGATCATGGAAAGGAATTTGAAAATACCAAATTTACTGAATTTTGCAAGGAGCATGGAATCAATCATGAATTTTCAGCACCAATCACCCCTCAACAAAATGGTGTAGTTGAAAGAAAGAATAGAGTGATACAAGAGATGCTCGTGTTATTCTACATGCAAAGGAAATCTCAAAGAAATTTTGGGCTGAAGCAGTAAGTACTGCATGCTATCTCATGAATCGTGTCTATCTACGCTCAGGTACGAATAAAACTCCATATGAGATATGGAAAGGTAAGAAACCAAACTTAAAACATCTGCATGTATTTGGTAGTAAATGTTACATTCTCAGGGATCGTGAACAATTAGGTAAGTTCGATACTAGGAGTGACGAAGGTATATTTCTTGGTTACTCTTTGACTAGTCGTGCTTTTAGAGTCTTTAACTTGAGAACTAACACAATGATGGAATCTATTAATGTGACTATTGATGATGTAGGTACTACTAATCAATTGGAAACTATGCAGGATGAAGAATTAGATATCGAAGTACCTAATGACCAACAAAAAGATGAAACTACCAAAACAGAGATTAAGGGCACTGAATTAAAGGATGAAACAATTTCAAATGATCTCATACAAAGACCAACACATACCTCCAAGAACCATCCTGTTGAAAACATCATTGGTGACCCAAATGCGAGCATGGTAACTAGAAGACGTCAGGTAAGTGAGATAACCTTCCTTTGTTATATTTCACAAATAGAGCCTAAGAATGTGGATGATGCATTAAAAGATGAGTATTGGATAAATGCCATGCAGGAAGAATTATTGCAATTTACAAAAAATGATGTATGGACTTTAGTGCCTAGACCACATGACAAAAACATCATAGGAACCAAATGGGCTTTCAAAAACAAATCTGATGAACATGATATAGTAATTAGAAACAAAGCTAGGTTAGTTGCTCAAGGATACAAACAAGTTGAAGGAATTGATTTTGATGAAACTTTTGCTCCCGTAGCTAGGTTAGAATCAATAAGGATCCTACTTGCCATTGCTTGTTACATGAAATTCAAACTTTATCAAATGGATGTAAAATCTGCGTTTCTAAATGGTTTTTTGAATGAAGAGGTATTTGTGGAACAACCTAAAGGCTTTATCGATCCAAATTTTCCAAAGCATGTTTATAAACTCAATAAGGCTCTCTATGGTCTAAAACAAGCTCCTAGAGCTTGGTATGAGAGGCTTACAACTTACCTCTTAGACAATGATTTTGTTCGAGGGAGAGTTGATAAAACTCTCTTTATTAAGAGTGCCAAGGATGATATTTTCATAGCTCAAATATATGTGGACAATATAGTGTTTGGGTCAACATCCACATCACTTGTCGAAAACTTTGTACATGTCATGTCTTCTGAATTTGAAATGTCTATGATGGGTGAACTTACATATTTTCTTGGTTTGCAAATTAACCAAAGAAACGATGGAATTTTTATCTCTCAAACCAAGTATGCATGTAACTTGATTAAAAAATTCGGACTTGAGTCAAGTAAACACCTGAGAACTCCAATAAGTACAAGTGTCAAAATTTCAAAGGACGAATCAGGTAAAAACGTTGATCAAACGCTCTATAGGAGCATGATAGGGAGTTTGTTATATCTCACAGCAAGTAGACCAGATATTTGTTATAGTGTTGGTGTATGTGCACGTTATCAGTCCGATCCTAAGGAATCACACATAGAACATGTTAAAAGGATTATCAGGTATGTTTCTGGAACAAAAAACTTTGGAATATGGTTTACTAATGACACAACTTGTGAGATTAGTGGATATACAAATGCAGATTGGGCAGGAAGCCAAGATGAAAGAAAGAGCACCTCAGGCGGTTGCTTTTACATTGGAAATAACCTCGTATCCTGGCACAGCAAGAAACAAAACTCAATATCTTTATCCACAGCTGAGGCCGAATATATCGCAGCAGGTAGCTCATGCACACAACTTCTATGGATGAAAAATATACTACATGAGTACGGGTTTAAGCAAGGTATCATTCCTCTATACTGTGATAATACGAGTGCCATTTGTATATCTAAGAATCCTGTACTTCATTCCCGAACAAAGCACATAGACATCAGACATCATTTTATTAGAGAACTTGTTGAGGAAAAGGTTTTGACACTTGAATTTCTCCCCACTGAAAGACAATTGGCTGACATGTTCACTAAGGCACTTGACACACAAAGATTTGAAACTCTTAGAAATGCCTTAAGAATTTGTCAAATAGAGTAAATTTAAAAAAAGAAAAAAAAAAATTTGATTCATGTAATACTCACACACAAAACCTATTTTTAACTTCATCTTTACTCTATCATTCTAACATGTTAACACATCCTCTTTATTCACTTATGATGATCATGTTGCATGAACTTATTCACACACTCACTGAACACACATGCATGTTATATTTGAGATTTATGATAAACTTTGAAAAATTCGTATCGTAAAAAATTACCTAGTTATGAGAGGGCTACCTACTGTGATGTGTGCAGTTACCGTAGTGAGCGGAGAGGGCTACCTCACAACTAGTGTGAAAGTCATCATACTAGGTTTATGGCTTGTGTAAAATAAAAAAAATAAAAAAATCTCTGCACAAAAAGAAATAGCCAAAAGAAATAAAAAAAAAAAAGGAAAAACAAAAAATTATTCAGTTCTTTTTCTTTTGATATGATTTCTCTCATGTTTTATCATAGATACCTTATTTAACTTACTTGTGGAGTTCAAATATTGAAATGACTCTAAGAGCATCTAACATGTCATTATCGGTATTAAAGTGTTTGTGTTATTTTTTTTATTTATTTGAACTATTTTTAGTTGATTATTTGTTGTGTGTTTGTTGATTATTATGTGAGTTTATTTACAAAAAAAAAAAAAGGGGCTTGAATGTCGATCGATCGACAAAGAACTCGATCGATCTATGTTGAAACTAGATCGATCGAGGTAAGCTTCGATCGATCGACAGTGTTCAGTTTAAATACCCCCACGGTTTTTCCCTCCCACTTTCACGAACCCAACCGTTTCTCACGCCTCCCACACGCCATTTTTTCAAAAAATCAATCAAAATCACTCCTTTTTGCTCCTAAATCATTCCAAACTTGATTTCAAACAACATTCCAGCATCAAACTTCATCAAAAATCCATCTTTTTCAAAAAAAAAAAATTCAAATTTCCAAAATTTTCTTTTTCCCACCAACCAAACACTCTCTACCAACATCACTTAGTGACAATGGCATCCCGACGACGTGCTCTTCCACATGGTGCACCAACATCATACAGTTCACAATGGTGGACCAAAGAATCCCAAGTCAGGTATCGCAATACATTCTCTAAATGCCCTATTTTACTGGAACGTGGTGTGAATTGGAATGATGTACATGAAGTAGGGGTTACTAGGGTGATACGAAGTCTCGGGTGGGAGTCTTTATTTACTCCGAAGAAAATGTGCTGTCCTGCTTTAGTTAGAGAATTATATGCCAATGTGGATTTGGGAATTAGGAATGATGGACCAATGTGCTATAAAGTATTTATACAGAATAAAATTTTGGATATCACCTCTGCATCCATCAATGAATTTCTAGGTATTACAAATGTGGGTGCACCTGATTTTGATTTTGAGAGATTTGATGTATCTAACGAAGAGTTACTAACTGAATTGGCGGGATCACCTGATTCCGGAATAAACCTCAAGGGTCTGTATTTACCGGGTGAATTTACACTGTTCTACCGCATCCTGAACAGAATGGTCTGTGCCAACTTACTCCCCTCCAATCACCCTGCTGAGATTGGTTATGAGCACGCCAAAATTCTCTACTGTATTGGCAAAGGGATTGCTTTTGATGTTGGCATCATTATTTTGGATGAGATTTTGGCCCAAGCTGCAGACACTAATCCTAGGATCGGGTTACCATATGGTTGTCTGCTGACGAATATGATTATATCTCTTAGGGTTACACCGACACCAGATAGTGACACGGTTAAGCATATGGGTGATATCGGTAGAGGTACAGTCTCTCGGTCTTCGGCTCACACTGCGAAGAAACACAAGAGATCAGCGGCTGGAACAAGCGGGGCTACTGTGGCAGAATTATTGGGGGATGACGACATTGAACCCCCCACTGGACCATCTCCTTCCCGTCATGAAGTGTTTGAAAATGACATGGTCACGAGAATGGAAGCTCTTTCCAACCAAATGGGTGCCATGCATACCCTCTACGAGGGATTGAGCCGTAGGGTCAATGAGATGGATGAAAGGCAACATGACATACGCACCGACGTCACTGCCATCCTTACTATGGTTCGGGATCTACACAATCAACGACAGCCTCCTCCCAATGAGGACGACCAGTAGTCCAACCCGAGAATTCCTTGTTTTTCACTCCTTTTATTTGTACTTTTCATTTTCTTTTTTCTTTTTTATTTTTCATTTATCTGGATGTTTTATAATATTAAAGTGTGTTTGGATTCTAATTGCATATTTTTACTAACACATTTGTCGTAACCTTTTGATGTTTGTCCTTTTCGTATGTCAAAAAGGGGGAGAAAGAGAGACATGAGACATGAGTGTGACACAAACGGTAATGTCATATTTAGGGGGAGCATTGTTTTCTTAATTTTTCATTACGTACACTGATCTAACATACTAACAATGGCTCTTGAGCCCAAGCTGCTTGATTATTTCTGCTTCTTTTTCAGTGTATTAATCATACAAGATGGCTCCACCGGATCATAGATAGCTCCACTATTGCGTTTTTAAAATATGTAATTTATGAGCGTTTTGAGAGTTATGTAGTGAGCGACGAATTTTGTCACACGAAAATGCCAAAGGGGGAGATTGTAAGGTTTATATTTATTGACAATTTTCGTGAACAAAATATCAAATGTAATCTAGCATAGGGGTCACCGTTCGATCAATTGATACACAACTAATGAAGTCTTCGAACGTGCAATATTCATCAGGTAAAACATTTCATCATGCATACACACTCACACAATTGAACACTACACTTAGTTTGGATTGTATCGAAAGAATATATTGTGCACATCATGTTCGATCAATCGAGGGTATGGTTAGATCGATCAAGACATGTTCGATCGATCGAGCCTGGATCAATTTCGATCTAGGTTCTCTCTATTTGGATTAGATCGATCGAGCAATTTGATCGATCGATCGAACCATGTTCGATCGATCGATACTGGATCAACTTCGATCTAAGTCCTCTCTGTTTGGACTGGATCGATCGAGCAATTGGATCGATCGATCGAACCCGGTTCGATCGATCGAGTATAGAACAACTTCGATCCAGGTTCTCTCTGTTTGAGTTAGATCGATCGAGCTCTGTGTATCGATCGATCGAGTAGGTCTCGATCGATCGAGACAGTCTATCGATCGATCGAGACGGTATTATAATCCTACTCAAACTCTTTTTGTATGTTCGATCCATATGCTACTTTTACCTAATAGACCCCATTTATTGTCAATAACTGAATCCTTGTTTGAGGTTAATTGTGGTAATTGTAAATCCTGATTAGTGTAGAGTTATGACTTGTTACAAATCCTGTTTGAGCTTGAATTGGACTCTATATATATGAGAGGTGCTTGTGCTTAATTTTTCACCACACAGAAATAAGTTTTGATAACTCTGATTGCGCTTTAAAACTTCTTCCCTTCATCTTTCAATTTTAAGCGCTTTGATCTTTTTAATTGTTCAAACATATAGTGTGGTTATGTTTGAATAATTCATGCGCTTAATTGTTTCTTCGTGATATTTGTTTTGCATGTTCTAGAGTTTGCCTGCTGATCTATTTTTGAATCTTTTGCTATTGAATCTGCTCTAGGACACGTTTTGCATTTGTGCTACTTGTGCTAATCTTTCAGGTACTGTTGGTGACGTGTTCGGTGTTTCGTGTGACTCGAAACTACCGAACTTGACAGGTTCGATTGTTCTTGTGTGACTCAAGAAGATCGGAACGTTGGTCCGGATCCAGACATCTAGCTATTGGAGGCTGTGAAAGGAGCGACGGCTCGTAAGTAAATTACATAGGGGGGCTTTATCTGTGACGGGTAGTTTAAGACCTTGCCTTGTAATTGAACATTATTTTCATAGTGGATAGTTAGGTGGTCCGGTGGACCGGTGGTTTTCCTCTTAGGTCATTGTTGTGGCCTAGGTTGTTTCCACCTAAAAATTTCGTGTGTCGTTTATTAATTTCGCATTTTAATTTTATACGCGATTGCATGTGAAGCCGTTGTGTTTAGGTAAAATAATTAAAAAAAAACGTTATTAAATCTGAAAATAACCTATTCATCCCCCCTCTAGGCTTATTTGGTCCGTAACTAAAACTTTCAGTTAGTGATCGATTAATAGGCAAAATAAATATAAATATTTATTAAAAAATACTGGAAGTTTGTTACTTTTTATGGTGGTACTTTCTCCAACATATGCCTCAATCACATGTAATAAAATAGTTCGCAGGCGAATAATTTCAGTTTAATTATATTCATTTATCCTAAGAAGTTTAAAACATAATACAACTATAACCACTAGAATTGTTAAAATATCACATATGCATATCAAGAAAATTATGGTAGGTATGAAGTCCAAATAAGGAAGAAAAATATTCATTTGTAAAATCAAACAAAACCATTAAACTCAATAAGAAGGAAAAAACATACACATATTAAAACATTTAATTCAAAAAGAAAAACAACTCAAACCATAAAAGGATATTTAAAGTTATACTCTAAAGAACATATGAAAAACTTGCTTAAAAGTTTACCATTTTAAATAAAGGGTTTTTCTTAAGACAACTAAAAGAACTAGGCACAAAAGCTATAAACTTCACATTCCACACGGACAAACAATGAGAGGAATTAATAGTTGTTACATAAAACAAGCATCTTACAACTTCTAACTATCAATCAACCGAAAATTTTTAGTAGTATAAACTATAAAGAGATGAGACACATGTAAATAATAAGAAAATTATCTCATAGATATATTTTTCCTTTTCACTTCAACACACCTATCGAAATAGTATGCCTATGTGTTTTAAGAAAGTGCAAGACAATCTTCAAGTTTGTTATTTCTTGGAGTCTTTTTGTCAATCGATTCTTGTAAAATTAGTAAAATGGGACCATTTCCTACATGTAAGACTTATCAACAAGACAATCTATTGTACCTTACACACACATACTAATAAAATATGTTAATTCTCATAAATCCATACAAAATTTTTTTGGGACTGAGGATAGGGAATAGCTTTCACTAACAGATTATTTTTAGAAGTTAGGAGAACAAAAATGAACTCCAATTAGTTATAAAAGAACACAACATATCATACTTAAATTACCAAATATTTTAATTTCTATTAAAACAGACTCAAAAAAGTTTATATCATGTCTAAAAATAGGAAAATAATATAACATAACCTATTTTCACTAATCTTATTTTAGTATAGACATCTCATTTGTATTTTTTTTTTTATACATAAAGTAGTAATCTTAGAAAAAAATAATAAAAAAGGATAAATTAGCCTATTTTTTAGAACAACATTGGGACCAAACACTTTTTGAATTTTGTACAAACCCGCTACAATTACCAAGCTCACTTTGAGCCATTTGGAATGTGAAAATAAAGATTTAAAATTTGGTATATGAATTGAGATTTCATTAATAATGCTACTTAGGGTGCGTTTGGTTCTCTAAATGCAATCGTAATCGTAATGAAATGTAATGTAAAGGAATCAGTATTACTATTACAGTGTTTGGTTTAATCACTACAATCAAAAAAGGAATCAGTATTACAGTGTTTGGTTTGACAACTGTAATGTAATGGAATAGAAAAAAAATTACAACAATTAATAAATTTTAATTAATCACATAAATTAACAACAACAAAAATTAATTTAGCAAAAAAAAATTAATTATAACTAAAAAAGTAATAACAATTAATAAATTTTAATTAATTACATAAATTAACAACAACAAAAAATAAATTCAGCAAAAAAAATGCAACAAAAAAATGCAATTTCAGAAAGAAAAAAAAAAAAAAAATCGGAGAGGAAAACAGAGGAGGGCGATGGCAATCGTAATCGACGGCTGGACGGGAGAACGCGAGCTGAACGACGACGACGGGCTGGACGGCAACGCGAGCTGGAACACCCCGCGAGTTGGAGGATGAGGCCAGCCGGACGGGACGATGACAACGAGGCCAGCAATACGAGACAACGACGACGCCAGCGCAGGTGCTGGACGACGACGGCTGCGCAGGAACAGGGACGGACGACAACGCCAGAAATTTTTCGCGGGTGAAAGCAGCGTGAATTGATTACAATATGTAATGTAATTGCAATTCTTGGTGTTTGATTGTGTAATGCAAATTCCTTAAAGAGATGTAATTGATTACATTACATTACATCTCTTTAAGGAAACCAAACATTGTAATAAGCTGAATTGATTACATTACATGTCTTATTACAGTCAACCAAACACCACCTTATTGTTGGAATGAAAGAAAAAAAAAGTGTGACTTTATAATGATATAGTACTAAGACAAGCACCAAAACCCTTCAACAATTAATAATATTAATATATTCATTCATGAAGATCATTAGCTTGTGAGTACACGTCAAGAAACAAACAAAAACTATAACTTAAAATTATCTCATGGATGCCAATTAAAAGAGAATAAAACCTTAAAGCATATTCATATTTTGGTGCAGCTCTTTGAACCGATGCAACATAGTAGGAGGATTAATGCAGTATCATATAGTAGCTTGAAATTCATGGGAAAAAGCCACAATCTGTTGAAGACACTAAAAATATATAATAGCATCCAAGATGAGTCAACAAAAAAGATTGTCTTCATATGGAAAAGATTGAAATTATCAATCAATCATCAAAATTATTCTTAAAATATTAAATCAAGCTTACAAAATTTCGATTTTTTAATTCTAAAAAAGAAGAATATGTATCATGCATCTGCAAGCCTAAAAGTAATTACAGAGAGATTGGATTAAGACGAAAATTTATACAAAGACGAAAAAAATTAAAAAAACCTAAGAAGTAGGAAGGTTTAGATAGCCAGTAAAAGTATCAAGAGGTCGCTGAACCGAGCCAGTGAGTAGAAGTTATAAGCATCCTTTGAATATCAAAGAAGGGAGAGAAGAAAATGAAGCGATTTGCCGATATCAGATATTCATCTCCTTCTCTCTCTTTCTTTCTTTCTTTTTTTTACCTGATTTTTCTTTAATTTCTATAATAACCGGCTAAAAGTCCTAATCTAATAAAAAACAGCCAATAGGATAAGTGTAGTTTTGCCCCTTCAATGGTCCTTTGAAGATAAAAGCCCGTATGTTTTGGTGGTGACTTGAGTGAAAGGTAAAAACTATTATCATTGACGTGAAGGTGCAACTTTTTTTATTTTGTTGGGAACTTGAAAGAACAATTTGAGAGTCGTGTTCATACTGGAGTCTATCGGGTTTGTGTAATTTATTTGAAATTAAAATGTCCATGAATTTGACTGCTTAGGATCCATACATACACTACAGTGTACAGTGTACACCTATGTGGCGGCCAATCCTATCTTACTAAAATGATGAGACATTAAGAAAGAAAAATGTGTCCAAGTTCCTGTTTTAATTAGTAATAAATCAAATCAAATGATGTTTATGCAATTGGGAGTCATATTCTTCCAAATTGAAAAGTTGTAATTTTTACAAGTTGGTGTTTAGTGATGTTTATGCAATTGGGAGTCATATTCTTCCAAATTGAAAAGTTATAATTTTTACAACTTGGTATTCACTATTCAGTGAGTTCTTTTTTTTTTTTTTGGGGTACAAATTCAGTGAGTGAACCATGCAAAGTTTAGTTGCAGCTGGCATTTCTGTTCAAGGAGTTGCCTTTCGTTAAATACAACTTAGACGACTAGAACATCGTGTTATAAAATTTTACCCCCACAAAACAAGCAGATCGGAGTATACGTTGTTAATACATTTTTTCATACAGAGAATTGAATCCTTAATTTTGAAATGAGAAAGAGGTTTTAGGACATTTTAGTTTGTGATATATATAAATATATATTAATACGATGTTATATATGATTTATCATTCTAATCCATTTCTTTCTCACATTCCGCTGTTTTGTTATGGACGTTGCATGATGTGTCTTTTGCGAGACTTGCACACACAGGAAAAAGGAAGCGAAAATGGTAATTGACAGCAGGAGTTGCCAACATGGACTCGTAAAGCTAAACTAACAAAAAAATTTAAGCTGTTATATGAGTAATTGGACTAAATAGTTTATAATTAAAAAGTTAAATTTTTTAAAATTAGTAATAATATGATCAAAATTGTGATTTTTGATTACATTAAAATTAGATAAATTACAAAAATATCCTTAACCATATGATATGTGATATTAATATATAAATTATTTACATACTATATAAACTGTGTTACATACTAATAGTATGTAAATAGGTTTACATACCAACGTGGCAGTATGTAAATGAGTTTACATACCAATGTACAATATGTAAATGGATTTACATACCAATATGGTAGTATGTAATATAGTTTACATAGTATGTAAATTGAATTTACATACTAATATGACATTTTACATTTATATTGTATGTAAATAGTTTACATACTTGTTTATATAGCATGTAATTCACTGTATTTTTAGCAAATAATGAAAAAGTGGATAACAGTATTGTTGAATTATGAAATAATGGCTACCGATATAAAATGGCGGTCACTAACTACGGCGTCTACCTACAAAAATAATAGGCGTTTACATTTCTTGAACAATTAAATTCATAGATTGCAACTACATTATCTGTAATATTAGGTGAAATAGTTGTAATTTATTGCCTATATAAACCATGTATAATTCATTATAAATTTAAGAAACGAAAATAAGAAGTTGATTAGATAATAAATTCTGAATCACTTGTTTGTTTTTTCATGGTATCAAAGCCAAGTCGTTGCTCTATACAAATTTGAAGCCAGAGTTATCATAAACTGAGTTTTCTTTCTCTGAAAAGATATTTTTTCTCTGAAAAAATACTCCTCAAACACCCATATGAAACTTTATTAAAAAAATCCATTTTTGAGCATTATTTGCCTCACCTAATTTTACCAGATTACTATAAACACAATTCTGAGCATTTTGGTAAAATTAGGGTTGCCGAAAAATGCTACACGCGCCACCAGTAGTATTCTGCTCAAAGTCACGCATTGTCACGCGTCCCACGCATTGTCTGGAGGTTGAAGACGCTGACGTGGCCGGTTTGGTTCGCTGACGTTTCGGTTCTGTTCGTACAGGTACGGTCTGTTTGAACGCGGTTTGAACCAATGGTTCAGTTTGAACCCGATTTTTCATTCGGTTTGGTCCATTTCATCCGATTTGGCCAATTTTATCCGGTTTGGTCCATTTCACCCAGTTTGGCCAATTTTATCCAGTTTTTCATCCGATTTGGTCCATTTTATCCCGTTTTGATCCAAAATTGATCGATTTTACCCAGTTTTGATCCAAAATTAACCAGTTTTACCCGATTTGATCCAAAATTTACCATTTTTGTACGGTTTTGATCAAAATTTATCGATTTTAACCCAATTTGATCCAAAATTTACCGTTTTATACAATTTTGATCCAAATTTATCATTTTAACCAGTTTTATTCCCGATTCAATATTGTTCACGTTGTTTTTTGGAATTTTATTTCCAGTTTTTAAATCTTCACATCATTTTCTAGTCTCTGTACTATAAAATCATTATAGATAATCAGATTTCATCTCCAGTTATTGTACAATCTGTTTATTCTAAAGGTATTTTTAATACCAGAATCATATTTACTGAAACAAATTATGATGTTTGGTCTCAAATAATAGAAATGCATGTAGCTGAGAGAGAGAAACTCTCTTATATTCATGAGAAAAAATTGCAACAAAAAAAAGGAGCAAAAGGATACGACAAGTGGTATGCTGAAAATCAAACAGTGAAGAGATGGCTCCTAATGTCTATGAGTCCATAAATTATGAAGCGTTATTTACCCATACCCACTGCTTTTGAAATTTGGGATACTTTGGCAAAAGCATTCTATGATGGAAGTGACGAATTACAGGTATTTTTCTTAAATCAAAAAGCCTTCACTTCTAGACAAAATGGAAAATCACTCTCAGAATATTATGGAGAGTTAACTGAAATCTTTCAAGAACTGAACTATCGTGATAAGGTGGTTTGAAAGATCCATATTTTTCTTGCTGGATTGGATGATGTTTTTGAACAAATTCGTGGAGAAATTCTACGAAAAGAAAGCACCCCAAATTTGGAAGGATGTTATTCATTGATTCGGAGAGAGGCAATACATCAAAACACCTTAAATGAAAATTTTGGAGACTTTGATGTTTCTGCTATAATAACTCAAAACCATTTATTTCCAAATCAACGAGAACGGAAGAATTCAAAAAGGGTTGTTGATAAATCATCAATCAAATGCACCCATTGCCAGAAAAATGGTCATACCAAAGATCAATGTTTTAAGATTGTGGGATATCTAGACTGTTGGGATCATAATCGAGACTCTCGAAAGAAAAATCTGATTGAAGCTTTCAAGAGAAGTTCTTTAGCAATTCGGACTAATCCAGATGATGCCACCTCATTATGATAATAATCCGGTTTGGCATCATAATAATATATCAGAGCCAAGTCGATGCTCTGATATTGTTCAATAATAAATAAGTTGTTGTTGTTCAAGATACAAAGGCCAAATAACCAGACATGTTATTTGGACTTTGTGATGTAGTTACAACTTGAAAGATTTGGGATTAGGATATCAAGCAAGTTGGGCATACGAAATATATATGCACCAACTTGAGGGGGAGTGTTGAGTTATGAAATAATGGCTACCGACATAAAATGGCGGTCACCAACTACGACGTCTACCAACAGAAACGATATGTGCCTACATTTCTTGAACAATTCAATTCATAGATTGCAACTACATTACTGTAATATTAGGTGAAATAGTTGTAATTTATTTCCTATATAAACCATGTATAATTCATTATAAATTTAAGAAACGAAAATAAGAAGTTGATCAGAGAATAAATTCTGAATCACTTGTTTGTTTCTTCAAGTATATGTAAAAATAAAAAATAATTATATTTAAAAATAATTGCAGGTTGAAAAAGCAAGTCGTCGTTTAGATAAGTGGGATGAGAAGCAGCCTTTAATTCTGAAGGAATAAAGAGACAGAAGGAGTTAGTTTCGCAACTGCGCTCTAATGAAAATCATGTGTGGTCCAAACATCAATCTTAATTACATGAGTAATATAACTTAATTTCTAGCCAAATAAGTTGCTGCCTCTGGTTGTAGTTTGTTTTGTAATCGTCATTGCTTCGTCTTAAATATCAGTTTTTACCATTTCGGTTCTGCAACATTTTTTGCTGTATGCTCACGATTGTTTGAGAGTTCTGGGACGAAAGAGTGTTGATGGACCTGACAGTAAGAAGGTAAGGACAAGATGGTAAAATTATTCAATAAAAATGTAATCGTTTAATAATTTAAAAATAATAATATTTGTTTATAAGCGATGTTATCTAACGAAAATTATTCCTGTTATGCCGGTCATGTTAGAAATGCCAAAGGCGGCCTTTAATTAAAATCGTTACGCGAAAGGCAAATGGAATGTCTACGTTCCTCCACGTTTACCCAATATTCTCCCCATGGCTGCCATGTGTTGATTTACAAAGCAGAGTTATCGTTTCCATTACAATACCTACATTATGCCCAGACGGCCAGACCAATAATGTGTTGGATAAGACCATGTAATAATAAAATGTTATTAATTTACAATTAACTAATAATTTCTCCATTGTACAATTGCCTAGGATACTTCTGCTCAAGAAACGCAAACGCTGACCAACTTGGTGAAAAGAAAGCAAAATGTAAATTGTCCTAATGTGAAGAAAATGGATGCATGGTTGTCAGGTGGAGCCGGAAGCCTCTTTTCTGTTTTTTTTTTATTCATAATTTTCAATTTATTTTTTATCTTCATTTAAAATATTTACAGAGACTTATCATATTATTATTTTTAATTTCTTAATAATTTTTATTTTTATATAAAAAAATTATTTAATAATAAATATTTTATAATAAGAAGAAAAATAAATTTATAACCAATAAATAATATTATAGGATAAGAAGAAAAATAAAAATAGAAAAAAGAAATATATGATCTTTTTATATTAAATAATATATAAAATTTTGTTACAAACTAATTTGAAGTAATAAAAATAAATTATAAAATAATTATATGATTTTAAATTTTTTGAATTTAAATAAATCGTTTAAATAATTTTTAAAAAATAATTATTGATATTTAAAGGAATAAAAACATAATTTCAAGATAAAATATATAATGTATAATGCATTACTTAGAATTAATTTGAGTTTTATGTAATTAAATTTATAAAAAAAAATTAGAAAATATAAATAAATTTATATATTTATTAAAATGATGTATATAGTTTCAGGGTACGAGACGGAGAATACAATTCCCGTCTTTGCCCTACCTTATATTTTAAAATACAGATTTTTATTCCCTGTTTTCCATTTCTTATTTTGTTGTCCTTTTCTTTGTCTTCAACCAGATAATTTTTGTAAAACTTTACTCTATTAAGAAAAATTAACAACTCTAATCAAATGAAAAATAGACTCAAATTGAAGTTATAAATGAGTAAAAAAAATAATAGACATATAATATATAAATAGGATACGGAGCATTTAAATCAATCATTCTCTTAAAATATACCTACTCTATTTCAATTATAATTGAACTGGAAAAAATTTCCATAAATGGTGAAGGGATCAATGGAATTAACTAATATATTGGATTGGAAAATGTTTAATATACCCACAGCCCACCCAACCGCCCAAAGACCATGCATGCGTCAAGACCTGGTCCCTTCCATGTCATATTGATGGTATTTGAATGTTGTTAGATGAGGAATGAAATCAAATGAATATAAATGAGCTAACGATATTTTGACAGGTAAGTAGGTTTTGGAGTAAAGTGGGTGTATAAAAGTATTTTCACCTTACAATTAAGTGGTTTGGGGCTGAAATATATCATAAACTACATGCAAACTCCACTTTGCAGAAACGAATGTATTCAATTTATTTCCTATGGGTGGTCCAGTAAGCACTTTATGAATTAAGTACTTTATGTGGATTTCAAAAAATTTATACCATTATGAATCTAGTGGAAGAGTAGTGACAATAATAGAATAGTATTCATATCCACTTGTAATACATGTGTAATGCCTGTCGAAATCGATTACCTTTTTAACATAGTAATGCACTAATGCTATCAATGTCAAATTTGGTAGTCCAGTTTGAAGATGAACTTCACATTGTTTCTACTCTCATCCTGTTACCTTGAAAAGTAGTTAATTAGCAAGCAGTACTAGAGCCGTGAATCATTATTATACTCTCGACTCTATACAATTATTATCCTCTTCGCCCACTAGTTTAAGATGAATATTTTGATTCGACTATGATCAATCATTTTTTATAATAAAAAAAAAATGTTAATGTGTCTGCAAAAGTCATAACCCTCCTCCCTCCTAAAGAGCATTTAAAATATATATATATATATATATATATTACATTATAATATTATCATATTATATCACATGTTTATCATATTATCACATGTTTATGATAGTTTTTCCTTCCTAAATAAATAGTTGTCTCAGAACAATTAATCTAGCCGTTCGATCTCTATCATATGGCATAGCTGGGCCTCTTTTGGTACTAGTGGTGACAGATCATCATGGTCCGTATCCGGTCTACCATTGCTTATTATGGCCCTCTGTTATACAGAACACTTGGTTTTGGTAAGAGAAGGTCTCCATTTTTTTTTTGGTAGGTAGGAGAAAATTCTCCGTTCTTCTCTATTTCTAAAAAATTATAAAGACTTTAATTTTTATTACTTTCTTTTCCAACATTTTTATTATTATTTAACTATTATCAATATAAATTTATAAAAAAAACTATAAAATAAAATACATTACAATATTTAGTAAGAGTTTTTAAAAGTTCATAATTATTTTTTTAAATTTAATTAAATAAATCATCCAAAAGAGTATCCAAGTATTTATTGGTTTTGTCTTAATTTATACCAAGATTTTCACATTTTCTGAATAAAATAATTTTCTGATTTTTATATGACTCAATTACTCAACTTGTTCTTTTTTAACCCACTAAAAAAACATATGTTTTCTACTTCAAAAAAAAAAAAAAAAAAGTGCAATGCATTTTTGAATGTGTTAAACATTTTTTTTTTTTTCATAATTAGCAAACTACGAAATGAGTATTATTCAAAAAAATGTATGTACGAATATAATACTTTTCTTTTTATACAAAAATTGGGCATAAAATACGAACAATGTAAAAATACGAAAAATATTGAATTATGAGTATGATCCATTTAACTTTGAAAAATACCTTATAAAAAATAAGGTAATAATAGATATATTCTAAATTGTATTATAATTAATTTTTATAGTATTTTTCTTGACAACCTGTATAATATCGTTGAATAAAGTTAAAGATAAAGTTTTTTATAAAAAAATTTACATTTAAAATTGTTTTTAATTTATTTTATGTAATTTCCTTACCAATAAAAATAACTCCTTTGTAAAAAATTATTTAAATTAATATTTAATATATTTTTCTTACATTATAAAAATAAAAAATATATATATTTTTTAATTCAAGATGAAAGAAAAAATCAATCACATAATTTTCTAATTTTAAACAAACTAGGGCTTGTTTGTTTATGTTTCTAGAATTCTATAAAAGCATTTCTCATAGTAAAAAAACTTGAAGATCAAACAGTAAAAAAATTTATTGCAAGCATTTTTAGAGCTCAGAAAATACATTTTGTGCTTATGCTTAAAATTGCTTTTATTTGAAATTATATTTATAGTAACACAAATAAACAGAGCCTAAATTATCATATACGATTTAGACTCAGTTCTAATATGTCAACATGTACATAACCGTACGTTCTATTGTATTTAGATTTATTTTTTTAGATATGTTTGTGAAGTGGTCTTGTATTTAGATGATTGTATGCTTTATTGCATGAGAATATATAATGTTAATTATTTTCGTTATATTTTTGTAATTTGTAATAGTGCTTAAAAAAGTAGTTGAAAATCAAGTGGTGTGTCCGATGTCAAGAGAGGTTGAGAAAGTTTAAATATATGTTTTTTTTTAATATAGTAAGAAGATAAATATATGTTTCATATTTATTTATTAAATAAAATTAAAAATAAAATTAATTAAATAATTAAGTTATTTATGCTTTGAAATATTAAACAAATTAGGAATTTTTAAAAGATTGTTGCTGAGTTATTTTCTTATGCTAATATAGTAAGCACGACTAAAAATCGAATTTGTGTGCTAAAATACAACAAGGGTTAAAATATGTATTTATTTTTTTTTGGACAAAAAAAGTTTTTCAAAAGGGAGACCAAGTAACATCGACAGATCTTTATTTACCCAGATTTGCACCTATATTTTAAGGGTACCAAAGTAAGCTAACACAAAATACTATTGTCAATAAGCTTTAGTAATTATTACATACAATTTTATCTTTTCGAATTTATGATATCGTGCATGTAATCCAGTTATAAGTAGGAGTATGCAAAAAATTCAATAGTTTGATCAATCTAACCAATCCAATTTGTTAATTTTTGAACGGTTTCGATCTGATGATCGTATCAGATCAAAATTTTCTCAATCCATTAAGTTTAGACCGGATGGCGGATTTGACTATATACCATCTAATCCGATCCAATCTAACTGAAAAAAATTAAATATATTTACATTTACACATATGACATATTCTTATTAGTTATTGTTATTTTATTATACATCACATCATATCTTAACAATATCAATGGAATCCTAAAAGACTAAATAACAAATTTAATTTATTAATTGAATGGATTGTTAGTTTTATTTAAATGAATATTGTAACTTATGTTGTATTATTTTTTATGTAGGTTTATTTGATTTTTTTTGTTGTTTATTTTTTAAATATGTTTGTGTTATATAAAAATTTAAGTTTTTTATTCAAAATTGTTAAAAAAAAAAATATCAAAATAAATTTATTGATCAGATTCAACTGATCCAATTTGAAGATTTTTTGGATCATATCGAATTTAAACTGCAATAGGATCGGATGCGGATTATGATTCTTTAATTCGATTAAAAGGTCAGATTGAATCGAATGTAGATAAAATCAACAATTTTAATACGATGAACACTTCTAATTATAGGTAGTTGAGTTGTCCCACTTCGATAAAATATAAGTATATATGAATCTATATATTATTTTATTTTGTAGAAATGTTAGAGAACAAACTAACATATTCTAAATATTAATGCAAGTTTTTGTATAAGTATTAGATTTATCAACAACAAAAAATTTTCTTATATGAATATCCCAATAAATATTAAAAATATAAAAATATTGATGAAACAAATTTTTACATAAGTCAATTTGAGGATGATGTAAATAATATCTCAATTTATTATTTAATATAAATATATATATTTTTTTATTAAAAAAGGCTTCCTTTAATTTAAGGAGGATAAGATTATTGGCACATAACATCACACCACCAAGAATCAACGTTATTTTTGTTGTCCGAGTGCCCTTAAAGAAAATTCTAGCACACTGAAGATTCAAACCCACGTCCAGTCATATAAGGATAAAGATTCAACGCACCCTAATGCTCAAACCACTAAGCTCAATCATATAAATATAATTATTTACATAAATATTAATAATAACTTTTTGAAAGTATCATGATATATTAATACTGATAAATCCCGTGCATACAAAAATATTTCTAATTGAAGATACCTAAAAGAATACATTAAATTAGTTACTTCAATCCTCTCCGGCTCTCCGTATTCCCTTACCGTGTTCTCCAATGCCCTTTTCGTTCGGACGTGTTTATTAATGTGAACTAAGAATTAATTAGAATGAAAATAAAAATAAATGATAAAGGAGAATAAAAGAGTGTAAAACACTTATTTCCTTTCGGTATTTAGTAAATAATTGTAAGGAATTAAAATAAAATATTATTACCTTAAATGTCTTTAAAAATATTAATAAAAAATATAAAATAAAGGATAATTTTATAATTATATTTTATAAATTAAAAAAAAAATTAACATTGAGTAATAAGAAAATAATTAATAAAAATAACTTTTAAATTTGTGGTCTCTTTAGAAGAAATTCTTAATGTATCAAGTTACATCCCAACATTTTATGTTCTTTTCTGGAAATTACATGGAAAAACAACAAAATTAATATTTATTGTGTTTAAATTTATATTTTTACAATTAAAAAAATGATTAATATGCCATTTTTATTTGAATATTAATTCAATTAAAATTAAACGACAACAATTTAGACCCGTTCAATATTTTACATTCAAATTAAACGTTCAATATTATTAAAGATACTAGTTTTGTTACTATAAATTTTAGGAGTATTATTTTTGATAAATTCTTAAATTATATTCTCTCTACTTCTTAACACTACTTTTATAAATATGTCTCTCACATTTTGTATAAATTTCCCAACTTATTAAATTTAAGTTTAAATCGAACCTATATATATTTTTTATAGGTAGATTAATATTTAGAATAAATTAAAGTTTAAAAAAGTGACCTAGTCATATTGATTATTGGTTTTTATTTTATAAAATCAATAAAAATTAAACCAATCTCTTTTTATTTTAAGTACTTTTTATTTTAATTTAATTTAATTTAATTTATAATATTTATACATATTAATTAATTTATCATTTTTTAAATTCAAATTTTTAAACCTATTCATATTGCAAAATAAACCTTTTTTTTTTCTTTTCTTTTTGGAGAGGAAGATAAACATGTTTTAATTATTTTTTCCTTGTTTATTTCCAATTTTAACAGCTTTGGAAATTTTTATTCTCGTACATACTTTACTGTATATTGATTTAAGATATAATTTACATTTTAAATTCTTAGGTAATTTTAATTTTTAATAAAGTTGAACATTTTTAAATTGCAATATATAAAGAATATATCATGCTAATAACTTTTTTTTTTTTTTAAAAAAAGAAGAAGATAAAACTGATAGGTTGAAATTGCTAAATCGATTACTCTTAATTGACCTTATAGATCAATACAAAGGTCGATTTTTGAAAGCTTATAAGTCTGTTAACGTTTTAATTTTTTTCTAACCTGTCACCGATTATGCCCACCCCTGTACATTTAAATCAAGATATATAAAATGAAGTAAACCAAGAAATGTAAACGACTCTCTTTGACACCCATTATACATTCCTAGACGCATTCCATGAAAAAAATGGAATCCAAAATGGCACAATCTACACCGGCTCAACTTCATCACCTTTATCATGCCACCCACGTAACGCCACGTCATTCAAAAGTTCAAAACTACCCCTGCCTAACCATGCCAAATCATACCAGCCATTGGCCAGAACACCAACTTCACACACAAAAGTCGGTCTAGTAGAATACCATAACCCACATCAACTTTCACTTCTCAGAAAAAGAAAAAAAAAAAAAAAATAGTTTCTATATAAGACCCCTCGTCTCCTTGTTAAATCCTCACCGCCATTTTCCTCTGCTTTTATTATCTGATTTTCTCCAATCTTTCTCTGCTGAGAAAATTATTTTCGTTTTTCTGTACTCTTATCTTTTTAATTACTAAATTCAACATCGTCCAGAACTGGCTAAGTCTCAGGAAATTCTGGAAGAAAGTGATTCCAGTAATCAATGGGTGGTACTTGCCCTCTATGAAGCCTTAAGCTCACACGACGTGGACACAGTGTACAAACTTGTGTCCCCAGATCTCGATTGGTGGTTCCACGGTCCTCCTTCCCACCAATTCTTGATGAAACTTCTCACCGGTGCTAAATCCGACCAAGTTTTCCAATTCGTTCCCCAATCCATCACCTCCTTTGGCTCTACTGTGCTCGTCGAAGGCTGCGACAACACTCGTTCTATTTCTTGGATCCACGCCTGGACCGTTACTCATGGGATAATCACTCAGGTGAGAGAATACCTTAACACCTCACTCACCGTCACTCGCATTGGAAAATCCGCTGAGATTTCTTCTTCTCATTGTCTTTCCGTTTGGGAAAGCAGTGTCTCTAACCTGGTCGGAAAGTCAGTTCCGGGTCTAGTTCTCGCAATTTGATCTTCATCTCTATCTCCGTAATTGTCTGCGGCCGTTACTAGTCTAGAATAATCGAGTAAATAAAAAAGCTGTGCTTACGTGTTCGCATCTGCTTGGCTGCTAACATATGGACTGAGATTACTTGTAAAATATTTGTGTCGAGGGAGACGTAAGTTACTACTTACTAAGGTTTTGTTCAGTTATAAGGTTTGTTGTAGTTTTCGTTTTATTTGTCTTTGGGTCTGGCGTTTGTTTCGTTTGTGATTATTAAATAGTTGGTCTGAGTCAAGTGTTGTGTTTGGGTGTAACCGTGGGGATGACATCCTATTGTTCATATCCTGATGCGTCTGTAATTTGGTCTTCTCAATTGGTAATAAAAACATGTCTTTTTAATAATGTTACGAATTTTCCGATCCAGGCAATGCTATTTTTGCACCAAAGAGATGGTTATTGGTTAATAAAAGTTGTCAATTTGGTAACTTTAGCTAAGTTGATTGAAATTAGGAGTAACTTATGTAAACGTAGATTGTGACGTTTAGATTTCTATCTAAGATCGTTATGTGGTTATGAAGAAAAGTAATTTGCTATAAGGAACACAAAATGAAGCTGAATGCAAAAGATAATTATCAGGACTCATTATAAGTTACTTGGTATATTAATCAATGAGAAAAATAATACAAAATTTGTCCTGGCATTTTCCGACACATGACAGGCTACGTGTACAGTACATGTAGTTTTTATGAGAAATTATCAAAGGTAGAGGTGATCGCTTTTGAAAATATTAAAACGAGATGTCAAGTTTATCAATATTTGTTGAGGTGGCAAATCAGTTGATGAAAACATCTCAACCACACATCAAATGGTCAAACATTACCTATCATGTCTAGGGTCCTACTTTAAGAATTCAGGAAATATGAAAGGGTCACATGTCTAGCATGACCGCTGTCGTTTTGTATTGGGGCAAATTGGCAGACCGTAGTCCGATATGCAAACCCCAACTGGCTATTGCGCTCATTAAACTTCCCCATACAAAATCCAAATGAGTGCCTCATAGTATTAATTACATGAAATAGATTGCTTTTTGCTAAATTCTAACACTTTTACATAAATAAGTAAAATTACTGCGTTTTAGTAATTAAGACTTTACACTTTAGACCTCGAAAATTTGACTTTAAAATTGTACGTAAATTTTACATAAAATATTCTATCTTAAAATGGTTAAAATAATAAAAAATTAAACGAAAAATTAAGACATAATAAAAATAAAAATAAAAAATATTTTAAAATATTTTTCACAAGAAATGATATTTAGTAGAAATATTTTTGAAGAAATTCAAAAAAAAAAAATTTGAAAAAAATTCAAAAATTAAAGTTAAATCTTAAAAAATGTGATGGATTTAAAGAATCATTTTTTTTCTAAAATAAGAAAAAAATTGCCTAAAAAAATATAGTTTATTATGGAATAAGTAACAAAGAAATAAGTATTACCATAACAGATACAAAATGAAGATTTCACCATTAATTGATAAAAAAATAATTATAGATAAATTATCAAAATTTTACAAAAAGATAAAGACAAAATTGGATATATACATCTTGGAGGAATACAAATTTTAATTAAAGCTTATTTTAGAGAATGAATAGATACACCCATAAAATTAATATTATTAGATAATAGAATAATAAATAAAAGGGATACTTTGTTAGGAATGATCCATGAAAATTTAGGATATCAACAGTTAAAATTCACAACATACTCTAAATTTGCTATTAATATAAGTGATAAAAACTTGAATCAAATATTAAGTTTAGTATATGAGTTTGAAAGAGGAAATTTAATTAAAGAAAGAAACCATCTATTTTCTGTACATTACATAGTAGGATTCTCATTAATTAATAGCCATAACAGTTCAATATATATACAAAATGAATTCATAGAAATATTTTTTTTTCAAAAAATAGGAGAAGTAATAAAACCTGAAGTAATGACAAACTTTGAAATACCAAAAGAATGAAAATTAGATGTCAAAGAAAAATCTCTTATACCAGGTAGAAAAAGTAGTATTTATAAAATTTATTGAAGATAATGCAAAAGTTAATAAACCTGAATGGAAAGAACAAGAAAAAATAAAAAAAATTAAAACAAGGGATTAAAGAAATTAAGAATTTATTAATACATAAAGTAATAGGAGATTAGAAAAAGTGATAAAAACTTGATTTGCTATTAATATAAGTGATAAAAACTTGAATCAAACATTAAGTTTAGCATATGAGTTTAAAAGAGGAAATTTAATGAAATAAGGAAACCATCCATTTGCTATACATTACATAGTAGAATATTCATTAATTAATAACCATAACAGTTCAAAATATGGACAAAATGAATTCATAAAAATATTTTTTTTTCAAAAAATAGGAGAAGTAATAAAACGTGAAGTAATGACAAACTTTGAAATACCAAAAGAATGAAAATTAAATGTAAAAAAAACCCTCTTATACAAGGTAGAAAAAGTAGTATTTATAAAATTTATTAAAAGATAATGCAAAAGTTAATAAACCTGAATGGAAAGAACAAGAAGAAATAAAAAAAAATTAAAACAAGAGATTAAAGAAATTAAGAATTTATTAATACATGAAGTAATAGAAGATTAGAAAAAGCTAAAATCAAAATTACAAGAAATAGAGTTAGAAGAAAATGGAAATATAAATGGAAGTATAAAAATTATAATGAAAGCTTTAATTCTTCTAGTCGAAGAAGTAGATCCAACATGTGAATCAAATACCAAAAATTTACAAAGTATAAAGGATATATGATGTGATAAATTTAGTACTCGCAAGTGTACGAATCACTCGTAGAAAAGTGATAAGCAACTTTCAAGGTCGGTCTCTCAAGGAATTGCAGTGGTCTTAAATAACTATCTTCTTAATCTAAATAGAGTTCCAATAAAAATAAAACACTAATTAAATAGAGTTCTAGTGAAACTAAAACTCTAAGCTACTAGAATCCTAAAGCTAGTAAAACTGTAAAAAAGGTGTTTGTTTTGTGACGGGAACAATCATACGAACAATTAAACGAAAACAAGATTGCAAGTTAACAATCAATTCGAATGGATCAAAAATCAATGGAGGATGTATGGACGTTTAGTTTGGTTGGCCATGCTTGCATTGAAAAGGTATGGTGAAATAGCATGAACGTTCTATATAAACTATATTACCGGCTTTCCTTTTAATTACGAGACTGCCTGCGGTCGGGGTAAATCTCTTTGTTGATTATCTAATTAACTGCCTTCGGTCGGGGTAAATCAAATAGTAATCAAATTATGCGCAAGGAAATAAATGCCAATCAAACTAATGCTATGACTAAGTCACTAATTTGAAGCTTTGATTAAGTGTTTCGGAATAAAGTTAAGGTGACGTTCCTATAACTAGATTCTAAGATCTTTCAACCTAACTACGAATCTCAAATTAGCCCATGATAATTCATAATTAAATATCTAAACATGCTCTTAATCAAAAGGTAATTCATTTATATTAAATCTATAAAATATATACCATACACAATTCTAGCAAACATGGCAACACAAACTAAACATCCATAATGAAATTAGCCGCTTATGTTCATATTAATATTCATAGACAAATAAAATATGATCATACACTCCAACGAAAGAAGAAGAAAATAGAATTCTATAACAACAAGGAAACCTATATCTAAATACCGCTTATGGATTGGATAGCCTTCTTCTCCAAAAGCTTTATCTTCGATTGTCGACGGCTTCCTTGGATCCTTAGAATGGTTTTTCTCGCTTCGTTTGAGTGTAGTAAAGCTCCGAAAACTAATTGAATTGCTTGTTTGGTCGCAAAATTATTGTGTGTAAGAGTTGTATTCGAGTTGTATGTAAGGGGGACTCTAAGGGGGTATTTATAGATGTAAGGGTTTACACAAATCCTGATTGTCATAGGAATAGGCGTGCCGTGGTATGCATTTTTCCCGCCGCGGCGCAACACAAATTTTGGAAATAATGTAAAAACCCGAGAGCTCCCCGCCGCGGCATGACTTTTCCTCACCGCGGCGCGCGTTGTCTTTAGTTTCTTCACGTTTTCTCCCTTACATATGTGATGGCTCGTTATGTAAGGCTTACATATTTGTCTCGTTTAGCCCGTAACTCGTGATCCGAGCGCCGTAAGTGTTGCGTCTTTGCGTGTTTTCATTATTTGACTCATTTGACGCTAAAAACACCTGAAATGCACTAAAACATACCTGTGACTTCGAATGGATAGATTTATGAAAATAATCAAATAAACAATAATAACAAATCTATATTTTAAACAATTAAGCACAATTAATCACGAAATATTAGTGCTTTTCGAGGACTCATCAATATACAAAAAAAATTCTTGAAAAAATAAGAGAAGATAATTGGACTAAAAAATAATTAGATATACATAAAGAAATAATAGAATTAAGAAAAGACATTAATAACATATCAAGAATTAATTGATTAAAATTTGACCCATTAAGAGGATTAAAAGAAGAACCTACTATGAGATCTAATGCATTAATACCTAAAAATAATAAAAGAAAAAATGAAAAAAAGATCCAAAGAAAAAGGAAAAGATATAATCCCAATATAATGAAATATAGAAAAGAATTAGAAGAACAATTCATGAATCTTGAAAATAAGGATATAGGAAAATAAATCAATTTTTTAACCCTAACAAATAAAGAATTAAGATAACATTATGAAGAAAAATTTTGTACAAATTAAGAAAAAGATGATATGACGATAATTAGTGAAAGTGAATCTGAAGAAGAACATATAAGTCCAAAAATACATATGAAACTAATATTAGCAACCCTAAGAAGACCAAATCTAAAAAGAAGAGAAACATCTGACCCACATAGGAGAGAAAGACCAGAAGAACATGAACCTTTTAATAAAAGAAGACATCTACCTAAAATGAAAAAAAGTTTACGTTGGGGAACTAGGAGTAGTCTCATTAGAATTTAGACCTCATGAAAGCTATAAATATAATATTTTAGATTTAGACTGTATAAGAGATAGAAAAAAAGTCTTAGATTAATGGGCTAGTGAAATGAGTGTAATTATATAGACTTCTACAACCACACAAACAAACCCTTCCACTTATAGAGTATTAGTAACTCATAAAACGACAAGAAATGTAAAAATTTGGTTTACAAATTTAATATAATAAAAGCACTTATTAATATAAGGAAATGCATCTACAGGTAGAGAATACTTAAAAATTGTAGTAAATGAAATATATAAAGAATTCATTGGAGAGGATAAAGGTAGACGCATTACTAAATTTAGTGAAAATGAAATAAATGAAGCCAAATGGCATTTAGCTAATATGAAAATATGTAATATGTATTACATAGATTCTTTTATATGTGAATATGAAATGTATTATCACAAATTACTACCTTCTATGTAAGAAACCTATAAAGAAATATTTTTTCAAAAATTACCTAGAACATTACATAAAACAATGACAAAAGGATGAAATAACAATAGAGAAAATATACCTAATATATTAGGAGGAAGAATAAAAAGCCTTAAGAATTGGATAATTCTAAAATGTTAAGAAAAGAATGAATATAAACAAGTTAAAGAAAATGAGAGAATTTGTTGTGATACAAAAGATTTTAGAATGCTAGAAAAATATGAATGTAATATAAAATCTTATGATAAATATAAGAAACTTAAAAAGTTTAAAAAATTTAGAGGGTATAAATTTAAAAAACAGAATTTTCAAAAATATAAAAGAAGGTATAACAGAGAATCTTATAAATAAAGGTATTTCAGAAGATGAAAATATAATATACCAAAAAAGAAAAATTACTGTCCATCAGAAAAGAAAATTTAGATGTTGGATATGTAATGAGGAATGACATTATGCAAACGAATGTCTTAATAGATTTCAACATAAAAAAGAATTTAAAAGAAAATTTTCACAAAAGGCAAAAATTTTAGAAGAAACTTTTAAAATAGAATTAGAACCTATAGAAGAATCTAATATAATATAGATGATACATGCAGTATTTATCTATTAGAAGAATAGATAACAGATTTAGAAACATCTGATTCTAATTCAGAAGTTGATTATGAATAATGGACGAGTTATTAAGTATAACAAATCCAAACAGTACATATATAAAAATAGGATTAAAATTTAAGAAATATAATAACTATCATTTATATGCATAATTTGTACAGGTGCAAGTATGTGTGTAGCTAGTAAATATGTATTTTTAGAAGAACTTTGGAAATAATCACCAAGATAATTAATAGTAGGGATAGTAAATAATACTACAATAAATCTTAATAAAACTTTAAAAGATACCAATATATTAATAGGAGGAGAAATCTTTCATATACCCATGATATATTAACAAGAAGTTGGGCTTGATATTTTATTAGGAAACAATTTTTTAAATCTATATCAACCTTTTACTCAATTTTTATTTAGACAGAATAAGCTTAACAATCCTAGAAGGTGAAGCTATATATGTATAAAAAATAAGAAAAGTTTTAACTATTTCATCACCCACTTTTATGTCATAACATAAAAACCAAAAACATGGTGAGAATATAGAGCAACAAAAACCATATTTTCTTAAATGAAATTCAAGAAGATAAAGCTCTAACAGGAGTAAAAACATTGTTAAGAAAAGTATGTTCAAAATATCCCTTAGATCCAAATATTAATAAATCAAATGAAATGGCAACCATAAAATTGAAAGATCCTTTAAAAGTCATCGGAGTAAAACTAATGATTTATACTCCAAAAGATATGGAAGAATTAGAAAAATAAATTCAAGAACTTTTGGAATTAAAGGTAATCATTCATATTAATTCACCCCATTTAACTCCAGCTTTTTTAGTAGAAAAATAAGCTAAAAAATATAGAGGAAAGAAAAGAATGATCATAGATTTCAAAGCTTTAAATAAAGAAACCATTGATGATAGTTATTTAGTACAAAGAAAGAAGAACTATTATCACTCATTAAAGGAAAAAAGTATTTTTCAAGTTTTGATCGTAAAAGTGGATCTTGAAAAATAAGACTTGATGAAAAATCTCAGAAATTAACAGCTTTTAGTTATCCACAAGGGCAATTTCAATGAACAGTTGTCCCATTTGGATTAAAACAAGTATTAGGAATATTTCAAAGATATATGGACAATATATTTAAAAAATTTCACAATTTTGTTGTGTTTACATAGATGATATACTAATATTTAATGATAACTTACAAAAGCATTACTTAGATATTATTAATGTTTTATAAGAATGTAAGAAATCAAGGATAGTATTGTCTGCAAAGAAAGTAGTAATAGCTCAACAGAAAATAAAATATTTAGGATTAGAAATTAAAAATGAAAAACATCACCTACAACCTCATATTTTAAACAATATACAAAGTTTTTTCAGTACAATTAAAGTTAAAAATCAATTATAAAATTTTTATGATGTTTAACATATGCAGAAGCTTATATAAAAAAGTTAACATAAATGAAAAAACCATTATAAACAAAACATAAAAAAGATTATGTTTGACAATGGACTGATCGAGACACTAAATACATGGAGAAGGTAAAAGCACAGGTAAAAAATTTAATAATTTTATATCATCTAGGACAAAACGATAAAATGATTATAGAAACAGATGCTTTGCATGAATATTGGGGAGCAGTATTAAAGGCAAGAGTTGATGATAAAGATGAATATCTTTATAGATTTACTTCAGGATTTTTTCAAGGTCTATAATTAAATTATCACAGTAATGAAAAAGAATATCTAGCTATAAAAAAGGCTATTAAAAATATTTGCAATATATGTCATAAGGTCAAGATTTATTGTTAGAACTGGCAATAAAAAGTTTGGACATTTTCTAAGGACTAATATTGTAGGAGATTATAAGCAAGGAAGACTCATCAGATGACAACAATGGTTCAATTATTATAAGATGTAAAACATTTAGTTTAGTAGATGCATTAATTAGAGAATTAGCACCATTAACTATTTTTATGATTCTAAGAATAGAGCAGATTGATATAAAAATCAAGATAAAAGAGAAAAAATAAAAATTCTTCAGGAACAATTTGAACTTTTATATCTTAAGAAATCTTTTATGGAGACAGATAATATAACGGAAGAACTTAATTGTTCAAAACAACTCTTAGAATCTAAAAATTCTGGAAAAGCTCTTGAAGAAGTTCAGATCAAAATGGAAGAACCTAACAGTTCAAAAGAAGGTAAAATCTCTGACAAAGGAAAATGAAAACTTAATTGGGCTGATGAAGTTGAAAAAGAAGAACAAAAGAACATTTATGTAGTTTACAATGGTCCAAAACTTGAAATTTACAATAATTGGGCAGATGCAAGCAAAACTGTTCTTGGATTTAGTGGAGTAACTCATAGAGCCTTCACCAATAGAATAAAAGCTGAAACAAGCTATGCCAATTACAAAACACCAAAGCTGATAAATCCAGAGGAAGTTGTAAAAAATTATTCTACAGCACTATAACAACAACCAGTAGATTAAGAACCTTAGGAAAAGTAATAAGACTACCAATCTTATTTAGAGAAACATCTTTCAAAAATATATCGAAAATTGAAGAAGAAAAAGATCAATATAGAAATCTCTGCAAAACATGGTTGAGCTTGTACAACTTGGCCAGAAAGTCTACTCATGAACACATAGAAGATATGAATTCTATTCTACAGAAAATAATTATCTAGCTAGAAGTAAATTCAACATTCTTGAAGGAATAAATCTAATTTTTGTATATAGAGCATATCATGCAGGTTTAATTGAAAATCTTTATTCAGGGATTAATTTAAGTGAATTAACATATTTCTTGAAAATTGAAAGCCGTAAAAAATTTTAGGAAAAAAATTAGAGCAGAAGATAACCTATTTGTCTTAGATTTTTTAGTTAATTAATGGATTGGAATGATGAAGGTTGTATTAGTCTTTATCATTTTATTAAATTAGGCGTTTCCAACGTCAACAGAGAAGTTCCCAAGCCAAGAGCACTACCAGAAAATGAATTCAATACAGAAAAACTCTATATATCAAGAGGGCAAATGCTAGGACAAATTTATTATGAAATCAAAAAAATTAATAATTCTACCGAAATCAAAGTAAATTATTCAATTAACAAGGTCATCATTTTTTTTCATAGCAATATAGCTCTCACTGAAGAAGATGGAGAAAAAATCACCAAATTCAAAGCAAATTTCAATAGTAACAATTTAGAAGCTTGCCAAGAAACAAGGAAGGTAACTCAAGATCACAATTGCATTTTCTACATCAGAGATTGGGAAGATGAAGAAATATCATTATCCACATCATCAAGACTGTCGGCAGTAAACGACAAAGAAAGTTAAAGGAGGATCGAAAGAAACAAAGAAAAAAAGATGTAGGACCCACATCTTTAGCTAGAAGCACATGCCAAAGAACAGTAAATACAGGTTAATTATTTTGTAAAAAAGATTTCTTATGTTATAAAAGAGACTCTTATCGCCATGTTGAGGGATCTCTTTCTCATGACATCTCCACACACCTTAAGAAAAGACTCTGAAAAATTTATGTACTATTTAGAAATAATGTATTTTCAAGAAATGAGCAACTAAGAATTCTTTCAAGGTTCTTAGTTCGCCTTAGGTTGTAATAATTATCATATTATAAATAAAATGGAGTGATGTCACTATTTTCTTCTCTCTTTGTAAGTCTAATTTTAAAATATCATATTATGTATGGATGCAAGGGCTTCTCCATAACCAGTTTGGTATTGAGGATTGAAGCAAGCTGAGGCATAACAGGTGTATCAAAAGAAGACGAACATAAGAAGGAAAGACCGTGATGAACCCATTAAATTGAAGTATGATAGTTATAACTTTAAGTTAATTAAGAATCTTGAATGTTTGAATATTTGTTTAAAGTTCATTTACAAATTTATAAAGAAAAGAATAAGATCATAACTAATATAGAATTTTTTTAAAGAAAATTTATGGAAAACTTAGAGCAATATTTTGATGATGAATGTTATGAAACCTGTTTAGAAAATTTTAAAAGATTTGATGCTCTTTTAGATTTTTATACTAATTATATTTCTAGTATTTTATACTTGATAGACCATCCAGTAGGAAGAATTTTAAGAAATTATTTTATACAAAAATATGTATTGTAAATGAAGTAGAATTTGATAACCTAATTTTTAAATTTCACTTATTTAAAGAACATATAAGAAGATAAAAGTTAACTTAAGCTTTAAAATTCAGCAACACAATCTGGTATTAGTTCAAATACATCTAAAGCATATTTTCTTTGACTGATATAAATGCCATCAGTTCTCTGTAACACTTCAATTCCAAGAAAGTATCTCATCTTTCTCAAGTCAGTCATATCAAATTCACGCATCATAGATCTTTTGAACTCATAACATTGAGTCATCATTTCTAGTGAAAATGAGATCATCAACATGTAGACTGACAATTAAAATATTACCTTCTTGGCTCATTTTGATGAACAATGTATGCTCACTATAACACTTCTCAAAGCCTTATTTCGCAAAGTGTGCTTCAATACAACTAAACCAAGCTCGTGGAGCTTGTTTAAGTCCATACAATTCTTTCTTTAATTTGTACACCTTGTGTGGATTGCTTTTCAGCTTATAACCCTTAGGTCGATCAAAAAATACCTCCTCACTTAATTCCCCATGAAGAAAAGTTGATTTCAATCAAGTTGGTAAATTGTCCAACTTTTCCGTACTGCAAGTGTAATGACCATTCAGATTGTATCCATTCTTGCTATAGGTGTAAACACTTCTATGTAGTCTACTCCATGCTACTGTGCATAGCTCTTCGCCACCAAACGTGCTTTGTACTTGTCAAGCTCTACATTTTCATTAAACTTTGTCTTGTAAACCCACTTGACACCTATCCTCTTTTCACCTGCTTCTAGCTCGGTGAGTACCCAAGTATCATTCTTTTCTATGGATTTGATCTCAAAATACTCTATCCATTTTGCACTTTTCATAGCTTCTTCAAAATAAAGTGGGTCAACAACAACTGTAAACATTGCTAGATTGGCTTTATTATCTTCTTAAGAGAGACCTTCACCACTCTTATAGTCTCTCATCCAAACTAGTGGTCCTCTAACTCTTCCTTCATTAGGGATAATTGAACTCTCTTTATGCACATAGTTTGGAGAATTTGGATAAGCATTCTTCAACTTTTCATTATCTTCATCAATATCTTCACTATCGGTCTCATTTGCATCATTCACTGTATCATCTTTAGTGGAGCCATCTTCATTATCTTCCCATTCTAAATCAACTAACAATTGCTCTTTATAGCTCTTATCCCAATCCCATGACTTATTTTCTTCAAAAATCACATCCTTGTTGACTATAATATTTCCAACTACTGATTCATTAAGCCTATAAGCTTTAGACTCTTCACTGACTCCCAACAATAAACAAGTAAACCTTTTTTCCTCCAACTTTGATCTCTAAGCATCAATTACATGAACATGAGAAATATAGTCAAACACCCAAAAATGCTCAACTGAAGACTTGATTACACTCCAAGCTTCTTCTAGAGTCATGTTCTTCACTGCTAGAGTGAGGCTTCGATTTAGGATGTGTATTGTACAGTGGATAGCTTCTTGCCATAAAGTCTTTGGAGTCTTTGGAATTTTCTTAATACCATGTTCATGATAGTCCTATTTTTCCTTTCTGCAACTCTATTTTGTTGAGGAGTGTATGTTGTAGTTAATTGTCTTTTGATGCCATGCTATTTGTAGAAATCATTGAACTCTTTAGAAGTGAATCACCCCCATGATCAGTAAGTAAACCATTAATGAAAGAGTTTGTTTCTCTCTCAACATAACTCTTGAAATATTTGAAAGTACTTAAAGCCAGAGGCTTTTCAACCAAGAAATAAATCCATGATTTACGACTAAAATCATCAATAAAGCTAATTAAGTACCTCTTTTTGCTATTTGAGATGGGTGTGATAGAACCACAAATGTTAGCATGAATGAGTTCTTTGCGATGCTCTCCAAGTGCTCTTCTTTGGAATAAGATCTCGATGCTATTTTCCAATCATACAGTCAGTGCACACAATTGATGTAGCTTTGAGTTCTAGAAGCCCATGCACCATCTTCTTATATTGAAGAGTCCTCAAACCTTTATGATTTAAATGACTGTATCTGCAATGTCAGAGGTGAACCAAGTCTTGTGTGACTTTGTGAAACCAAGCTGGATTCTTTGGTTATGACATAGCTAATAAGACAAACATTCGATTGACAAACATTTTAGTTTGAATTATCAAACCCTTCTTAGGATGATAAACCTTACACTTTCCATGTTGAATAAGAATAACTAATCCTTTCTCCTGCAGTTGTCCAATGCTTAAAAGGTTGTTCTTCAAGTCTGGTACTTAGAATACTTCTGTGACTACATGAGTAAATCCACTTACTTGTAGCCTTATATTTCCCTTTCCCATCATTGACATTTTTGAATTGTTTCCCAATCTCACCATTTGCCTGAATTTTTCATTAAGGTCACAAAATAGAGCTTTATCTCCACAAATGTGATTACTGCAACCTAAATCCAAAAAAAAAAAAAAAAAATCATTTATTCTTGCTTCATTTTTCTCAACATAGGCCATCAACAACATCTCTTCTTCTTCTCCAATTTAGCATAGTTAGCCTCTTTGTCCTGACTTGGGCACTTATATTGAAAGTGTCCAAGTTTTTGCACTTGTAAGACTCCACAATAGCTTTGTTAAATTGTTGACGGCCATTACCTCTATCTCTCTCTCTTCCTCTGAATGATCCACAACCACATCATCTTCCTCATGCTCTTTCTTCATAAGTTATTATGGGGCCTAGTCTTCCCTGTTTTGCTTGTGTAACTTCTACTCATGAACAATCAACAAACTTTGCAATTCATCAATTGATAATTGATCAATGTCTTTTGACTCCTCAATTGAGCAAACAATATAATTAAACTTGTGTCTCAATGATCGAAGAATCTTTTCCACCACCATAATATCTCTCATTTGTTCACCATAAACCCTCATTTTATTAGCAACAAATATTACTCTTGAGAAATAATCAAAAACGGTCACCTGGCTTCATCTCAAGAATTTCAAACTGTCTGCATAGTGCTTGAAGGTGAGATCTCTTCACTCTTGCATTCCCTTCGCATTTCTTCTTCGTAGAGTCCCATATTTGTTTGGATAACTCCTTTTGAAGGATGGTTTCAATAATGGTGTGATCTATGGCTTGAAATAGATAGTTTTTCACCTTCAAGTCTTTTATTTTAAACTCCTCAAGTCTCTTCTGCTACGCTTTTGGAACTACAGCTCCATTCTCTAGTTCAACATAGCCAGTTTCCACAAGACTCCAATATTCCTTGGATCTTAGGAAGTTTTCCATTAACATGCTCCAATGATCGTAATGACCATCAAAGTGAGGAATGGCTGGTTGCATAAAATTCCCTTTTGTCGTCATATCTCTTGATGCTACAAATCACAAAGGCTGCCACTTTGTTTTCTTCAAGCCTAATGAGGGAACTGATATCGAATTGTTGTAAAATTGAAAAATGAACTCATAACAATACTGGAAGAATGACTTACTTCATTAATTAAAACATTTGGCTAATATATAGCCTTATAATCCTAACAGAAAAATAATTGTGTAGCTCACTTTATACACTAATTGATAACATGGTAAAGAGCAAAGGAACAGGTCAAAAGCAAAACAAAAACTCTTGTTAATAGGGATTATTCAAAACAGAAGATTAACCTTAACAAAAGGACCCTAAATTCTTGACACTAAGATCAATGTTCCCTGTTTGGAGGTCTTGATTTGTCTCTGTAATAATTTTAAATGTGGATGGGAAAAAAAATTTCTAAATCGAGCACAAAAAAGTGGAAGGGGTCTCTAATAAACTAATATTTATCCTAGTAAGGGTATCTAATAAACCAATATTTGTTCTACTATTTTGCTATATTTTTATGTATTATTTTTGTATTTTATTTGCATATTTTGATGCTTTAAAAATATTTTTGATGTTATACATGTGAATAAATATTTAAGACTATTACAATTTTTTTTTTGAATTTTTATCAATTTATAAATCTAGTGATTGCATTTAGAAGTGTTAGTGGCTACAAAAAATCACAAAGGGCCCATAATCAATTAAAACAAGTTAAGTGGATGCATTTAGCATGCACGTGGATGCATATAGTTAGTAGGACCAAACCAATGATAAGGTTGCATGGATGTACTTAGATTTCACGTGGATGGACTTCGCAATTTCAACGTCCTATCGTAAAAACAAAGTTGTTTTTTTGTCCAGCATTCCAACCCATTTTGGTCCAAACAATGTATTTTCAATGCCATTTTAAGTCCTAAACACATAAAAACAATTATACACACTTTTTAGCCATTAGATCAATATTTGATCTAACGTTTTATATTTAAAGTAGGTTTTTACACGAAATTTTATACATATATTCAGCAGAGCAAGCCCAATACAAATAATATCAATTTTTACACTTGAAGAATATTTTCTAGAGAGATGAAGTAGATCCTAGAGAGAGAAACTACATTATTGTGCAATTTCTTCAAGTTTTTTTTTTAAGAAGATCAATCAATTCAAGAGTCTAAGTATTTGTTTTATCAAGTGTATTTTATCTCTAGTTTTATTGTGATTTGTACTGTAAAGATGACACATTCATTAGTACAAAAAGGGCTTTAGGGATGGTTGTCTTTTGGATCGTAATGGTCCCATATACGGGTGTCCTAAAAAGTGATACATTTAGGGATGATTATTTAATTGTCCCTAAAAGTAAAATGTAACCGTCCCTAAAATTCTTTTGGGATAGTTAAACTTCTACTTTATTAACCATCCCAAAAAATATACTAGTAACCGTCCCAAAAAAATTTGCAAACAATCTTTAAACCGTCCCTAAATTTTTTTTTTTGTTTTTTTATTTTCAATATACTGTTTTGATCATTAAAACTACCTGTAAAATTTTAAAATTCTCAATGTATATATATATATATATATATTTATATATATATATTCAAAATCAATAATAATAATATTATTATTTAAATAACATTTGCAATGAATCACTATAATATAATTAGTGATTAGTTACAAAATTATTAGTCATTCTTAATATATGTCTCCAATATCTACGTTAAACTAAACATTAAAATAGTTAATAGACTTAGTTAATTATTAACAATTAGTAATTAAATACAAAATTTAATCTAATTCTTACCCTAAATATTAAAGTTCTACTTATTCTGTTGATAATAAATGTACATCATTCTCGTCGACAAACATCAATATTTTCTCTTGTGTATATTTTTTTTCCTGCAAACTATATAAATTAATAAATAATATTTAAGTTAGAAAATGATTACATAATGTTATTACATTAAATAAATAAATAAATAAATATATATATATATATATATATATATATATATATATATATATATATATATATATATATATATATATATATATATATATATATATATATATATATATATATTCAAATACACATATTAACCAATTTACATGCATTCTATAATCAACGTTGTTATTCATCCGAAAAAAATAACTATTTTATTTGATACATTTGGCATAATGGTAACAATGACATGCTATTAAGTATTAAAAAATTTAAATACTCATTTTATAGTTAATACTTACCAACTCTTGAGGATCTCTCATTAGATTGAATATAATATCTGTTATGTATCGCATTACATAAAATTCATAATCAATATCATTAGGTTGTATTAGAATCTATGAACAGATTATTAATTAGGTTCTTAAAAATTATTTTAAAGTGAAAATATTGAAGTTAATTAACATATTTATAATAATACTTACTTTAATAGGTCCAATATTGAGAAGTGGTTTAAATGAGCACGTAATGGTCATGTACCATTGAGAGATAGCACTACAAGAATCATACATTCATGTTTGAGTATATCATATATTTTAGGTAAATATATAATAAATGTAATTTGAAAGTATTTTTTTACTCAAATACTACTTGTACAAATCTTTGTGGTGGACTATTATCAAGTGAGTCTAGCCATTCAATTACATCACTATATGGATGTACAATTCTAAGTATCCAATGATTCCTAAAAAGAATTCAAAATCATTAAATAATGCCACAAACTTTAACACTTAATAAACATAATTAAATTATAACATATTGTAAATTACTCACTCTATATCCAATACGGCACTATAGCTTGTTCATCCTCACGAATATTAATCATTTGTTGAGCAAGAGCATCAATTTTCTCATCTAAATTGGAACTCCATGCAGCAGAATGCACAAAATGATATAAATTTCTAGTACCATAACTTGTCATGTGATCATACAATATTCTACATCAATGCAAGAAAGATTTGGTAAATATTCAATGTCATATTGTAGTTTAATACTAATTAAGTAAAAAAATTAAAAATAAAAAGTGATTACCTCTCATAAAGAGCAATAGCAGTAGATTAAATCCAAGTAATTTTGCAAATAGGAACAACATCGTCATATTTAACAATCAAAGGGCCTCAACACCCAACTCATCAAAAACATCAATTGAGAACTCAACTTGATTTGTTAGCATTTGAGTGTACGCATATTGTGACATGACATGTATAGGTCCCAATGCATTTAGATTAGAAGAATCAACTTGTCGCTTGCCTTTGTCATGCAACCCAAAATTAGATACATAAATTTTTTGGCTCACCTTAGCCCCTCGAGAAGCATTTTTTTTCTTACTTGACTCAATACTTGATGCACCAATTTTTTGCTTGGTTGGCATCTTCCTTTGGCTGACCTAAATCATGTAATATATTTATTGTCAATATACATTAAAATTAAAGAATATTCAATTCTAAATGATGAAATTTTAGACTAACCAATGATAACTCTAATTTATTAGAGTATTTTTAGCTCTTATTCATAAATGCTTGCTTGTTCATTTGAGAATGTTTGCACATTACAATCATTTATATAATATTTGTGGACTTTGTGATTTAAGTAAATTCTTTGATAAGAAATCCAAAACAATCATTAAATCTGTTAAAAAGAATTATATTTTGATGTGCACTCATTAGATTTTCATTGCCCTTTGCAGGAGATAAAGAAAACAACATAAAAAATGCAAGAATCCAGCTTTGCTACAACAAAATCACACTAGGAAAACAGAAAAATTAGATCTAATCTAGAAATAAATATTAAAAATTGATTTTGACTTTCAAAATAAAAGACAATATTGGACACTCATTAACTCACCTTTTGAGGGATAATTTTGGAAGTCAACACAAAAAGAAATTATCTCCAATTAAACCTAGGGTTTAATATACAAAACATGGGCTGATTTAAAGCAGACTGGCAGCAGCAAACTAGCAGAATTCTGGGCAGCAAATAATAGGGATATATAGCAGAATTCTGGACAGAAACAGGAGAGACCAGAGGAGAAAAATATACATCAGTTTTGCGGCAGCAAAAACTACACAGAAAAGAGGGAATTCGGCACAGCAGAGAAGAAGAAAATCTGGGCAGAAATTTTGCAAAAAATAAAGGCAAAATAGAGGCAGTAAGAGGGATCTGGAAAGAGACCAATTGAAGGCTTGATTTTCAAGGATAATCATTGAAGAAAGCAAGAGAGATTTAGAGATTTGGAATCCAATTGATTGAGAATCAATTAAAGGGGGTTTTATTAGTTTATTCATTCTTCTATTATTCTTTTATTGTTTTTCAAATTTCTATAACTCTATGGATCTGATTTGGAATATAGATGAATTAATATTTGATTTCATGAATATGATTGGCTAAATTTTCATTCAGTTAGGGTTGTGGATGTGCAAGTGTATGTAGACCTTGTGCTTTAATTTTAAAAACTTATGCTTTGCTTGACAAAGGGTGCTAGTTATTCTATGCTTAATTTATTGATTTATTCTTATTGATTGCTTGATGAACAATTGATAGGATAGTAAACTAAAATTAAATCTGGAAAGGTTAATTTTAGTTGGATGAAGCTAGAATAGTGTGAAGGAATTAATATAAGAATATATAATTATCTCACATAACTCAAAAGAATTTGTGCATGAAACGTTGTTCTTAGATTCAGTTGTGCATAGGAATCTGTTTCATTGAATTATAGAATATATAAACATTGCAGATTCGGAAGAATCTTTTGTAATTTTTGCAATTCTAGTTACTGGTTCACTTTGCTACAGCAACGCAGTTTGCCTACATCACTTATCACATTCGCAATCCTAACTGATTTATCTACTTGCGATTCTTGATATCTTTCTCGTTGAACAATGTTTCAGTATTTTCACTCTTGTCCTCTCGTACTATTTATTTTATTTTAATAAATAAAAATACCAAATATTGATTTTAATAGTTAATTTTTACAATACTTTCTAGTATTCCAATCTCTGAGGGAACGATCTTTCTTATCATTATATTACTTGTTTGCGACACGTGCATTTGCGTAAAATCTTATACACCATTTTGAGCAACAACCAATTCATTTGATGTAATAATCCAAGTTTTTGGCCAAGCTACAAAACAACCTTTAGCTTCACCCACATATGTATACTCATCCTTGACTGGAATAGGTAAAAACTCGTCTGGCATGATTGGCTCATCTACACTTACTTGTGCATTGTATTTGCTAAGAGGTATATGATGCACTACCTCTAAAGGGTTACTTGTTGGGTAAATTATACCCTTAGCGACAATATTATTCACATATCTCAGTGCTAAATCACAACCAATATCCTAACAAGATTCATTTATTGTTATTACAAACAATTGATATTTATAATCATAAAGAAGAATATGTGTTTATATATACATACCTTTAATAAGTGAATTGGGGGATCTAAAATGGGAGGAGGAGGAATATAAGAGTTGCTCCCTTGTGTGATAGCGGGACTCTCTTCCCAATAACTTAAGAGATTGATTCTCTTTTAGTAATTGAGAAACTTGCTTTCTAAGTTCTCTTTTTTCCTCATCTTCTTCATCATCTATGTCATTATTAGCCTTATCCTCATCTCTTCTGTTGGTCTCCCCTTGTTTCCATTGCTTTGTTCTCTTAAAAAATTGCTTGAGTAATGTTACTCCAAAGCTAACTCCTCTAACACGGCTGGGGTGATACTCCTTTCCTAATGCCAAAGCCAAAATATCATGGTGACCATCTACTATCAATTATCCTGCTTCCACTTGCCTTTGTAACTCTTCCTACAAAGTAGGAAATATATATTTGTTAAATTGTTTTAGTTCAATTACAAATATGATACCAATATGTATGAATTAGGAAGTTTACCATTCGCTCCAACACCAATGCTATCATCTTATCATATGGAACTCCATCTTTAGAATGACCATCTTTTCAAAGAATGTGTCTCCCAGGAATAACTCCATCTTCATAATTTATCTTCTACCATAGCAAAAGGTTACATATGAACTTGATTCAATATTTGCTATTATTTAAAATTAACAATTTACTTACCAACTTCTCCTCTATATCGACATAAGTGAATCTACCCAAATAACTTAAATAAACAACTTGAGATCAACTTTTTTGGCCACCTTTTCATTTCTACTTAAGAAATTAATATTGAAACAATATGAAAATATATGAAATTAAAGCCAAATTGTATAAAATAACACTTACTTTAAATTCTTCGCTTTGGTTCCAAGTGATAAACCAATCCCAATGTTCTTGATCAATATTTGGAAAACCTTCAAGAAACTTGCTCAACATATCTGGGTCATCAAGATTAGGTTTCACAAACTCTGTATACAATATGTGCTTGTGCTTTTTCCATGAACACCCCAATAAACTCATGGCATATATATGGGCAACATCCAAATCAATACCAAGAAATGTAAAAATTTCCTACAAAAATAAAATAAATACTCAATTTGAAAGCATTAATAAGGCAGTACTATAAGTAATGTTAGCATTTGAATAGTTATATCATATGAATTTTTCATTACATACCGTAACATTTGCCCATGCCTTGTTTTTCAACTCAATGTCTACTTGTGGCCAATCCTTAAAGTTAATAGGAATGTGATTATATGCATGTACTCCCAAATAACTCTTAAATTTTGCATCATTCTTCCCAATAGCTACACCTTTCTCGTTGAAATGTACCTTGGTCCTAACACCCTCACTACGTAGCAACACTAGAGAGTTTATCTTGGTACGACCCCTTTTTTTCTTAACATTATTCTCATCTTGTGATAAATCCATCCTACAATACAAAATATGAAATAAAATTTTAGTTAAGAATGAAAATAATTTAGATTAAACTATAAATAAATATCACAAACAATAAGTGTTAATATGATGAACACTATTTTGACTTATATTTTGTTAAGCATTTTTTTATGTTTTATTTTTTTATTTTCGTATTTTGGAAGGTATTTATGTATTTTGTAGATTATTGGGCTCTTAGAAGAGTATTGGATTAAAATGACTCAAAAGGAGTGAAAATGGAGTAATAAGAGCCAAAGGATATAAGCCTTACATTGGGAGTCAGCAATTATCTAAGGATTACATAAAAGGCGAGCACGACAAGGTGCACCAGTGTGAAGAAATTTGTGTGCCGCGGCAACTAACTCTCAGGTTTCTATTTTTGAGCCAAAGTTCAACACGCAACGAGGCATATAATTTTGTGTTCCGCGGCCAGATGAACACATTTTTGACCTATATTTTGTTATATTTTTAAGCATTTATTTTATGTTTTATTTTATTATTTTCGTGTTTTGGAAGGTATTTCATTGTTTTGTAGGTTTGGGAAGAAATGTGGAAAAAGAGAGCAAAAGTGAAGCAAAGTGCTTAAAAATGTAAGCCTTACATTGGATGTCATTTATTATGTAAGGGGGACAAACAAAGGCTTAGCAACGTAAGCCTTACATCGAGAATCAACATACTATGTAAGGGCATTTACAGCGCAAGAAAACAAGGCGCGCCGCTGCGGGAAAAACCTATGCCGCAGCGAGAGGCTCTCGGGTTGATCCTGGAAAATCATGAAAACATGGCGCGCCGCGGCATGATTATTGTGCGCCGCGGCGGGGATGTTTCTGTTTTGAACCAACGAGCCAAAATTCAACACGCGCCACGGCGGGAAAAACCTGTGCCGCGGCGGGAGGTGCCAAAATTGCCCAGAAACCCTAAAACGCGTATTCCACTTCCTTCCCCCTATAAATACAACATTATACTTCTCCCAAACACAAGTTTTTGCAGCCAATTTCTCTCCTACCTTAGCTGCTACTGCAGCAAGGGTTTTCCACCCAAAAACCAACCCAAAATCAAGAGGAGACCCTCCATTGTTGAAGCTACTCCAAGGATTTGAGAAAGAGGATCAATCAAGTTCAAAGATTTGGAGCTAGAAGATTCATTGGGGTATTTTTAGTGTAATATCTTTTTCTTCTCTGATTTTGTGGTTTGCCTCCATGACTAAATTGATTGACACCAATTTAGTTATGGTTGGCTAATTTATGTATTTGGGATTTTAGTATTGCTTCCAATGATTGGAAGAACAATTTTGTAATTTAATTATATACGATTGGATTTATTTCGTGTTCATGTTCTTATTATTTTCTGATTGTGAATTAATGGTGGACCAAACCTTAGTTTGTGATTAGAAAGAATATTTTAGAATTAGGCATTAGAAACGCCATCTTTGCTTAATTGTGCATTATGAACAAGAGCCTAAATTGATTGCATTGATTTGTGTTAGTTTAGGTGGTTAGAATTATTTCCTTGAGCTAATTCCGATTGATTAGTTAATGATCCGGGCCAAAGACGTTAATTAGTTGATCGTAGTGAAAATTGCCATTGATTTGGGATTTTCTAGGTTTAGCGGAAAAATCATTAAATCCAACTTCTAATTGAATGCTTAATTTGTTTTTGCCATGAATGGATAGCAAACTAATATTCCCAATTACATCCATCATCCTCCCCTTGGTTGTGATCACTTTTATTTTCATTTTATTTTAGTTTTCAATTTAATTCCGAATTTACGATCTGTTCTTCAATTGATAACTGTTAGAATGTTTAGGATTGTTTGTTCGACTAAATAAGAAAATAGATAACGTTTTAAAACCACAGCAATTCCTTTGAGAGACGATCTTGGGAGTATACTTGTCGCTTACTATAAGTGACTCGTGCACTTGCGAGCTTATATAAAATACAAAATTTGACTATCAAGTTTTTGTGCATCAAGTTTTTGGCGCCGTTGCCGGGGAGTTGGCGTTTTAAAGTGTTTATTTGTTTTCTGTTTAGTTTGTTTTTCGTATTTCTTTATTTTTTTTTTCTTTTTATTTTTGTGATTTTTGTTTTGATTTGTTATTTTTAGTTTATTACCTATTTTTATTTGTTTTAGTGTTCTTTGTTTTTAGTTGTTTATTTTGTTTTTATTTTATTTTGTTATTTATTTGCTTTTTCTGGAATATATTTGGTGCTTTGATTTCTTTGTTGTTTTTGTTAGTATATGAAAGGTACCGTTCATAGACTACATCAACACATTCAAAAGAGCACTTAATCAAGCTGGATATTGATATCCAAGAGCTAGCAAACATGGAGGTATGTGACATTTGTGGTTTATATGGACATAATGCTAATGTTTGCACTTTTGCAGGTGATTACCATACATCTATTAATCGGGACTTCGATCTTAATGAGGGATATCACCCACCATGGAATGATCACCCATCTTGGAATGATCCCTATACTTATATTCCCGAGTTGGGAAATCACCAAAATTTTTCTTGGGAAGCAAACACTAACCCACCCTATGCCTCATACCCATATTTCAATCCTTATGACCTACCCATTCACCCTAAGAGACCAACCTTGGAGGATACCTTGAATACTTTTATTCAAGTTAGTTTAGAAAACCAAGAGAAACGTAATCAAAGGTTGGATTCCTTAGAAGACTCTATGATAAGGATTGAAATGCAAATTGGGCAACTAGCGGAACAACTTCTAGCACAAGAAGAGTTGCCCAATCAAGATGAGCAAGTAAAGGATGACATAATCCTTCAAAGTGGTAAGGTTTTTAATGATATTCATTTTCCTGAATTTTTTGATGATTTACCACTTTGTGCAGAAAATATAGATGGGGAACAAGCAATTCTCCAAGAAGGTCAAGTTGATGAGCATCACATTCTACAACCTTCCAAGGAGAACAAGGAGGAATCATCTTTACCTCCTTTATCTAAGACTTGTACGTCCCCAAATCTTTATCCACACCACCTCAAGAAAGTGTGTATTGTGCTTCATGAGAAACAACTACCGAGATGGAAGGATAGGCTAAATGACATACTAGCTCGGAAAATCAATATCACACACTTCAAGATTTTTGATGATGGTGGATAGGAGTGGATTAACAACGTCTTGCTAAGACGTTAAAGAAAGCGCTTGGTGGGAGGCAACCCACTATTTTAGGTAATATTTTTCTTTTTCTTTTAGTTTAGTTAATTTTCTATTTGTTCCTTTTAAATGCTTTTCTGAACATGTGTGTAGTTGAAAACCTTGAGGACAATGTTTAGTTTAGGTTTGGGGGTGCATTTTGCATTTTTGGTTGGTAACAACATTTTCATGCTTTTGGTCAATTTTTGATGAATAATCGAGTTTTATGCATTGTTTATCTGATTTTTGAAATGTTTAAGGTTCGTTATAAGGATCAGTTTTAATTTGCAATCTGTGTTTCATGCTTTTGATGTTGGAACTGAGATGAACCCGAATCTTATGTTTAGGAATTGAATAGTGGAAACTACCTGTGAGTATATTATTGAGCCCTTAACGTTTTATTCTGAGAGATAAATATTCTTCTACTCTTTTAAACACCTTTCATATCATTTCAAATTGTTAGATGATCTCTATAGGTTTTTGCATTGAATGATAGGATTTTAAACATATAATGAAGGATCATGTGCTTAATTGAATTGCTTAGATTAAATGATTTGAGTAAAATTTGGAGTGTTTGCCTATCTCATCCATGTTTGACTTTAAAAGATATGAGGGAAAAACTATATCCATTCACAAAATACATATGTATTTGGGTCTTTGTATTATTAAAAAAAAATAATAATAATAATAAGTTTCTTATGACCCTAAGTTCTTCAAGTATGAATGGTTAATACATAAATAAAAAAAAAAGAAATAAGTTCCCTTAAAGTCAAAGCATTTTCATTCTAGGGCACACTTGAAATTTTTGCTTGAGGATTTTAATTACTGCATGAGATTAGTAATGTGATTTCTTCATAAATCCTATCATTTGATTCCTTTCATGAGATCGATGTTATGCACTTTTGAGCCTTTCTTGTTTAATCATATGCGAACATATTAGCTCGTTTCTTTACATAACTTCTATTCGCATATACTTTGATGAGTGCTTGAACCCATAGGATCGGTGTGATTTAGAGAGTAAATCTGGTGAGGATTAGAGTTGAAACGAATTCACATTCTTGACACTAGGTTTGGGGGAGTCAATGTTGATACGCTTTTAGTATTGAGATTTAGATTTGTGAAGCAAGATTGATCTAAATGGTGAACCTTGATGTGTTAAAATGTTGGATAAATTTGTGTATAAAGTTTTGGTTATGAATTGGAAAGAAACTAAAGCATGACAAGTTTTGTTAACTTCAATTTTAGTTTTGTTATTTGTCATTTTAGTTTTTCTTTTAGTTGGATGTTTGTGGGAATCATCACTGAAAACCCTCACGAGACTTTAACTCGTCCACTAGGGCAACCTAGGGGTTTAAAGGCTTGTTGCATATGCTAAATGCAACCGTGACAATCTACGGAAGTGATTTAGGTTAGTATAGTTTAATTTTAGTTTTGCTAGAGGACTAGCAAAATGTAGGTTTGGGGGTATTTGATGAACACATTTTTGACCTATATTTTGTTATGTTTTTAAGCATTCATTTTATGTTTTATTTTATTATTTTCGTGTTTTGGAAGGTATTTCATTGTTTTGTAGGTTTGGGAAGAAATGTGGAAAAAGAGAGCAAAAGTGAAGCAAAGTGCTTAAAAATGTAAGCCTTACATTGGATGTCATTTATTATGTAAGGGGGACAAACAAAGGCTTAGCAACGTAAGCCTTACATCGAGAATCAACATACTATGTAAGGGCATTTACAGCGCAAGAAAACAAGGCGCGCCGCGGCGGGAAAAACCTATGCCGCGGCGAGAGGCTCTCGGGTTGATCCTGGAAAATCATGAAAACATGGCGCGCCGCGGCATGATTATTGTGCGCCGCGGCGGGGATGTTTCTGTTTTGAACCAACGAGCCAAAATTCAACACGCGCCGCGGCGGGAAAAACCTGTGCCGCGGCGGGAGGTGCCAAAATTGCCCAGAAACCCTAAAACGCGTATTCCACTTCCTTCCCCCTATAAATACAACATTATACTTCTCCCAAACACAAGTTTTTGCAGCCAATTTCTCTCCTACCTTAGCTGCTACTGCAGCAAGGGTTTTCCACCCAAAAACCAACCCAAAATCAAGAGGAGACCCTCCATTGTTGAAGCTACTCCAAGGATTTGAGAAAGAGGATCAATCAAGTTCAAAGATTTGGAGCTAGAAGATTCATTGGGGTATTTTTAGTGTAATATCTTTTTCTTCTCTGATTTTGTGGTTTGCCTCCATGACTAAATTGATTGACACCAATTTAGTTATGGTTGGCTAATTTATGTATTTGGGATTTTAGTATTGCTTCCAATGATTGGAAGAACAATTTTGTAATTTAATTATATACGATTGGATTTATTTCGTGTTCATGTTCTTATTATTTTCTGATTGTGAATTAATGGTGGACCAAACCTTAGTTTGTGATTAGAAAGAATATTTTAGAATTAGGCATTAGAAACGCCATCTTTGCTTAATTGTGCATTATGAACAAGAGCCTAAATTGATTGCATTGATTTGTGTTAGTTTAGGTGGTTAGAATTATTTCCTTGAGCTAATTCCGATTGATTAGTTAATGATCCGGGCCAAAGACGTTAATTAGTTGATCGTAGTGAAAATTGCCATTGATTTGGGATTTTCTAGGTTTAGCGGAAAAATCATTAAATCCAACTTCTAATTGAATGCTTAATTTGTTTTTGCCATGAATGGATAGCAAACTAATATTCCCAATTACATCCATCATCCTCCCCTTGGTTGTGATCACTTTTATTTTCATTTTATTTTAGTTTTCAATTTAATTCCGAATTTACGATCTGTTCTTCAATTGATAACTGTTAGAATGTTTAGGATTGTTTGTTCGACTAAATAAGAAAATAGATAACGTTTTAAAACCACAGCAATTCCTTTGAGAGACGATCTTGGGAGTATACTTGTCGCTTACTATAAGTGACTCGTGCACTTGCGAGCTTATATAAAATACAAAATTTGACTATCAAGTTTTTGTGCATCAAGTTTTTGGCGCCGTTGCCGGGGAGTTGGCGTTTTAAAGTGTTTATTTGTTTTCTGTTTAGTTTGTTTTTCGTATTTCTTTTTTTTTTTTTTCTTTTTATTTTTGTGATTTTTGTTTTGATTTGTTATTTTTAGTTTATTACCTATTTTTATTTGTTTTAGTGTTCTTTGTTTTTAGTTGTTTATTTTGTTTTTATTTTATTTTGTTATTTATTTGCTTTTTCTGGAATATATTTGGTGCTTTGATTTCTTTGTTGTTTTTGTTAGTATATGAAAGGTACCGTTCATAGACTACATCAACACATTCAAAAGAGCACTTAATCAAGCTGGATATTGATATCCAAGAGCTAGCAAACATGGAGGTATGTGACATTTGTGGTTTATATGGACATAATGCTAATGTTTGCACTTTTGCAGGTGATTACCATACATCTATTAATCGGGACTTCGATCTTAATGAGGGATATCACCCACCATGGAATGATCACCCATCTTGGAATGATCCCTATACTTATATTCCCGAGTTGGGAAATCACCAAAATTTTTCTTGGGAAGCAAACACTAACCCACCCTATGCCTCATACCCATATTTCAATCCTTATGACCTACCCATTCACCCTAAGAGACCAACCTTGGAGGATACCTTGAATACTTTTATTCAAGTTAGTTTAGAAAACCAAGAGAAACGTAATCAAAGGTTGGATTCCTTAGAAGACTCTATGATAAGGATTGAAATGCAAATTGGGCAACTAGCGGAACAACTTCTAGCACAAGAAGAGTTGCCCAATCAAGATGAGCAAGTAAAGGATGACATAATCCTTCAAAGTGGTAAGGTTTTTAATGATATTCATTTTCCTGAATTTTTTGATGATTTACCACTTTGTGCAGAAAATATAGATGGGGAACAAGCAATTCTCCAAGAAGGTCAAGTTGAGGAGCATCACATTCTACAACCTTCCAAGGAGAACAAGGAGGAATCATCTTTACCTCCTTTATCTAAGACTTGTACGTCCCCAAATCTTTATCCACACCACCTCAAGAAAGTGTGTACTGTGCTTCATGAGAAACAACTACCGAGATGGAAGGATAGGCTAAATGACATACTAGCTCAGAAAATCAATATCACACACTTCAAGATTTTTGATGATGGTGGATAGGAGTGGATTAACAACGTCTTGCTAAGACGTTAAAGAAAGCGCTTGGTGGGAGGCAACCCACTATTTTAGGTAATATTTTTCTTTTTCTTTTAGTTTAGTTAATTTTCTATTTGTTCCTTTTAAATGCTTTTCTGAACATGTGTGTAGTTGAAAACCTTGAGGACAATGTTTAGTTTAGGTTTGGGGGTGCATTTTGCATTTTTGGTTGGTAACAACATTTTCATGCTTTTGGTCAATTTTTGATGAATAATCGAGTTTTATGCATTGTTTATCTGATTTTTGAAATGTTTAAGGTTCGTTATAAGGATCAGTTTTAATTTGCAATCTGTGTTTCATGCTTTTGATGTTGGAACTGAGATGAACCCGAATCTTGTGTTTAGGAATTGAATAGTGGAAACTACCTGTGAGTATATTATTGAGCCCTTAACGTTTTATTCTGAGAGATAAATATTCTTCTACTCTTTTAAATACCTTTCATATCATTTCAAATTGTTAGATGATCTCTATAGGTTTTTGCATTGAATGATAGGATTTTAAACATATAATGAAGGATCATGTGCTTAATTGAATTGCTTAGATTAAATGATTTGAGTAAAATTTGGAGTGTTTGCCTATCTCATCCATGTTTGACTTTAAAAGATATGAGGGAAAAACTATATCCATTCACAAAATACATATGTATTTGGGTCTTTGTATTATTAAAAAAAAAATAATAATAATAATAATAATAAGTTTCTTATGACCCTAAGTTCTTCAAGTATGAATGGTTAATACATAAATAAAAAAAAGAAATAAGTTCCCTTAAAGTCAAAGCATTTTCATTCTAGGGCACACTTGAAATTTTTGCTTGAGGATTTTAATTACTGCATGAGATTAGTAATGTGATTTCTTCATAAATCCTATCATTTGATTCCTTTCATGAGATCGATGTTATGCACTTTTGAGCCTTTCTTGTTTAATCATATGCGAACATATTAGCTCGTTTCTTTACATAACTTCTATTCGCATATACTTTGATGAGTGCTTGAACCCATAGGATCGGTGTGATTTAGAGAGTAAATCTGGTGAGGATTAGAGTTGAAACGAATTCACATTCTTGACACTAGGTTTGGGGGAGTCAATGTTGATACGCTTTTAGTATTGAGATTTAGATTTGTGAAGCAAGATTGATCTAAATGGTGAACCTTGATGTGTTAAAATGTTGGATAAATTTGTGTATAAAGTTTTGGTTATGAATTGGAAAGAAACTAAAGCATGACAAGTTTTGTTAACTTCAATTTTAGTTTTGTTATTTGTCATTTTAGTTTTTCTTTTAGTTGGATGTTTGTGGGAATCATCACTGAAAACCCTCACGAGACTTTAACTCGTCCACTAGGACAACCTAGGGGTTTAAAGGCTTGTTGCATATGCTAAATGCAACCGTGACAATCTACGGAAGTGATTTAGGTTAGTATAGTTTAATTTTAGTTTTGCTAGAGGACTAGCAAAATGTAGGTTTGGGGGTATTTGATGAACACATTTTTGACCTATATTTTGTTATGTTTTTAAGCATTCATTTTATGTTTTATTTTATTATTTTCGTGTTTTGGAAGGTATTTCATTGTTTTGTAGGTTTGGGAAGAAATGTGGAAAAAGAGAGCAAAAGTGAAGCAAAGTGCTTAAAAATGTAAGCCTTACATTGGATGTCATTTATTATGTAAGGGGGACAAACAAAGGCTTAGCAACGTAAGCCTTACATCGAGAATCAACATACTATGTAAGGGCATTTACAGCGCAAGAAAACAAGGCGCGCCGCGGCGGGAAAAACCTATGCCGCGGCGAGAGGCTCTCGGGTTGATCCTGGAAAATCATGAAAACATGGCGCGCCGCGGCATGATTATTGTGCGCCGCGGCGGGGATGTTTCTGTTTTGAACCAACGAGCCAAAATTCAACACGCGCCGCGGCGGGAAAAACCTGTGCCGCGGCGGGAGGTGCCAAAATTGCCCAGAAACCCTAAAACGCGTATTCCACTTCCTTCCCCCTATAAATACAACATTATACTTCTCCCAAACACAAGTTTTTGCAGCCAATTTCTCTCCTACCTTAGCTACTACTGCAGCAAGGGTTTTCCACCCAAAAACCAACCCAAAATCAAGAGGAGACCCTCCATTGTTGAAGCTACTCCAAGGATTTGAGAAAGAGGATCAATCAAGTTCAAAGATTTGGAGCTAGAAGATTCATTGGGGTATTTTTAGTGTAATATATTTTTCTTCTCTGATTTTGTGGTTTGCCTCCATGACTAAATTGATTGACACCAATTTAGTTATGGTTGGCTAATTTATGTATTTGGGATTTTAGTATTGCTTCCAATGATTGGAAGAACAATTTTGTAATTTAATTATATACGATTGGATTTATTTCGTGTTCATGTTCTTATTATTTTCTGATTATGAATTAATGGTGGACCAAACCTTAGTTTGTGATTAGAAAGAATATTTTAGAATTAGGCATTAGAAACGCCATCTTTGCTTAATTGTGCATTATGAACAAGAGCTTAAATTGATTGCATTGATTTGTGTTAGTTTAGGTGGTTAGAATTATTTCCTTGAGCTAATTCCGATTGATTAGTTAATGATCTGGGCCAAAGACGTTAATTAGTTGATCGTAGTGAAAATTGCCATTGATTTGGGATTTTCTAGGTTTAGCGAAAAAATCATTAAATCCAACTTCTAATTGAATGCTTAATTTGTTTTTGCCATGAATGGATAGCAAACTAATATTCCCAATTACATCCATCATCCTCCCCTTGGTTGTGATCACTTTTATTTTCATTTTATTTTAGTTTTCAATTTAATTCCGAATTTACGATCTGTTCTTCAATTGACAACTGTTAGAATGTTTAGGATTGTTTGTTCGACTAAATAAGAAAATAGATAACGTTTTAAAACCACAGCAATTCCTTTGAGAGACGATCTTGGGAGTATACTTGTCGCTTACTATAAGTGACTCGTGCACTTGCGAGCTTATATAAAATACAAAATTTGACTATCAAGTTTTTGTGCATCACGGCCCACGTACCAAAAATGTCTAGAAACCCTAACACGCGTGTGCCTCTTCACTCTTCTTATAAATACCACACTATACATCTCCCAAACCCAAGTTTTCACAACCAAATTTCCTCCACCCTTAGCTGCTGTGGTAGTAAGGGTTTCCACCCAAAATCAAGAGAAGACCCTCTATTTGTGAAGCTACTCTAAGGAATTGAGAAAGAGGATCAACCAACTTCAAAGAATTGGAGCTAGAAGATCATTTGGGATATTTTTATTATATATCTTTTTCTTCTCTTTGATTTTTTATTTGCCTCTCATGACTAAATTGATTTATACCAATTTAGTTATGGATGGCTACTTTATTTATTTGGGATATTCCTATTGCTTCCAATGATTGGAAGAACAATTTTGTAATTTAATAATATTTGAGTTTTAGATTTATTTCTTGTTCATGTTCTTAATATTTCTGATTATAAATTAATGATAAGCTAAATCTTGATTTGTAGTTAAAGAGAATATGTTAGAATTTAGGCATTAGAAATGTCATCTTTGCTTGAATGTGCATCATGAACAAGTCTCTAATTTGATTGCATTGATTTATGTTAGATTAGGTGGTTATAATAATTTGTTGCACTAATTTTAATTAATTAATTAACTGTCTGAATTAATTGAAGTAAAAATTGCCATTAATTTGAAATTTTCTAGGTTTAGCGAAAAAAATTATTAAATTCGACTTTTAATTGAATTGCTTAATTTGTTCTTTCCATAAATGGATACCGAACTAAGATTCTCATATACATCCATCATCCCTACCTTGGTTGTGATTACTTTTATTTGCACTTTATTTTAGTCATAGAATTTACAATCTTTTCTACCAACCGACAATTGTTAGAGTATTTAGGATTGTTTGCTCAACTAAATAAGAAAATAAATAACATTTTAAAACTACTGCAATTCCTTGAGAGATCGACCTCGAAGTTACTTATCACTTGTTACGAGTGATTCGTACACTTGCGAGTATTATACTTTACACATTATAATACTTTGGACCTTTATCATCAAATAATGTAGATCAAGTGTCACCTTCATGACGAGTATATTTTATTTGATTTTCATCTTCTTAATAATTATTCATGTCACTTGCAACTACAGCTTTCTTATGCTCCATAGCAATGTCACCTAAAGCATCATTATTTATTGTATTATTGTAATACCGACAAGGAGGAGTTAAAACAACCCAACATCACGTCTCTTGATCATCTTGAATATAGAATACTTGTTTAGCTTGTGATGCCATTATAAAAGAGTCATCTTTATGTCCAATACGATTAATATCAACCAATGTAAATCCAAGAGTATCTTTTTTGGCACCATTTTTACTATCTACCCAATGACACTTAAACAAAGGAACTCTAAATTTAACATAATCAAGATCCCATATCTCATCTATAAGTCCATAGTATGAAACATCTCCTTCAATGGGTTGCATATCCTTAGAACTAGAAAAATGCATAGTTTTTGCGACAATTGAAACTCTACTATTTTGAGTAACACGATTATCGTCTCTTTCTTTTGTGTGGAAGTGAGTTCCATTTATGGTATATCTAATATATTTAATGACACTAAACTTAGGATATTGTGTTATCCATCGCAATTCTTCTGTGACCTTACAATTTGGTTGACACAATTCTTTTGCAATCTACATAGTAAAATAGAGTAATATATAGTATCAATATATCTCAAAGATTAAGTTGAATATTATAAAAGATTGATAATAACGTACTTGACACGGAGCCAATACATGAAAGTACAATTATGTGCATTCAAGATCCATTTTTCTCTCTTAGAGTGATTGGTATCACTTGTTTTCAGATGTTTTTATGGGAATAGAACTTACCCATGAATTTATTGTAAACATCGTCCCATGTGACCAAAGAACCGGGTGCTAACGTCATTAGCCAAGACTTAGCTCTATCCTTGAGAGTGTATGGAAAACACCTCATGCGTAGTTGATCTTCACTAAGTCCCTGCAATGGAAAAGTTTGCACAGTAGCATATAGTTCACGCATAAAATTTAAAGGATCTTCATTAGGGATACCGTAAAAGGAGGGAAGCATGGAATAATGAATATTTTTCAATTCATAATTCCTAGCCGCCTCTGTAAGTTGAATGCATGATGTGGCGGTCCCAATGATCGGTCTTGCAAACTCTTTGTTCATCATTTGCCTAGCTACGTTTTCACCCATTGCTGCTTGTAATTGTTGTTGGACTTCGTCCTCTTGAAATTGATTGTCCAGTTTCTTTGATCGGTGTTTGACTCTATGAATGTTGTCAATGTAAGGAGAGAGTTCCTTGTTAAGTGATCTCCTACCCTGCATGCACAAATAAAGAGCAAACAAAGATCAAGGTAGCAGTGAAATTTGAAATTAAGCACTATTTTTTGATTTTTTTGATTTTCTGATTTTTTTGGATTTTTTTTTTTTGAATAAAAATAAATAAATAAAATAAAGAAATAAATAAAATAAATAAACAAATAAAAATAAATCAGAAACTCTAAAAAAGTTAAAAAGAAAATTATTCAAAACGCCAATTCCCGCAACGGCGCCAAAAACTTGATGTGTTAAAATGTGTACTCGCAAGTGTACGAATCACTCGTAGTGAAGTGATAAGCAACTTCCAAGGTCGGTCTCTCAAGGAATTGCAGTGGTCTTAAATAACTAGCTTTTTAATCTAAATGGAGTTCTAATGAAAATAAAACACTAATTAAATAGAGTTCTAGTGAAACTAAAACTCTAAGTAACTAGAATCCTAATGCTAATAAAACTGTAAAAAGAGTTTGTTTGGTTTTGGTAACGGGAACAATTATACGAAAATCACACGAAATTGCAATCAAACAATCAATTCAATCAAATCAAATATCAATAGAGGATGTATGGACGTTTAGCTTGGTTAACCATGTTTGCATCGAAAAGGTATGGTGATATGCATGAACGTCCTATATGAATTAAACTACCGGCTTTCCTTTTAATTACGAAACTCCTTTTGGCCGGGGTAGGTTTCTTTGTTGATTAACTAATTAACCGCCTTTGGCCGGGGTAAATTAACTAGCTATCAAATTATGCGCAAGGAAATTATGCCAATCAAATTAATGCTATGACTAAGTCACTAACTTGAAGCTTTGATTAAGTGTTTCGGAAAAGAGTTAAGGTGACGTTCCTCTAACTAAAATCTCGGATTTTTCAGTCTAACTACGAACACAAATTGGCCCATGACTTATTCATAATCAAACATTTAAACATGCTCTTAATCAAAAAGTAATTCATTCATAAATCAATTAAATACACCATACACAATCCTAGCAAACATGGCAACACAAACTAAACATCCATAATGAAACTAGCCGCTCATGTTCATATTGTTATTCATAGACAAATAAAATATGATCATACACTTTAACAAATGGAGAAGATAAATTAATTCTATAACAACAAGGAAAACCTAAATCTAAATACCGCTTATGGATCGGTTGACGTACTCCTCCGTAAGCTTTATCTTCGATCGTCGTTGGCTTCCTTGAATCCTTAGAATGGTATCTCTCGCTTCGTTATAGTGTGGCAACGCTCTCAAAGCTGATTGAATGTCGTGTTTGGGTCGCAAAATTGAGAAGAGGAAGAGTTGTGTATGAGTTGGTCAAGTAATTTCGAGTTCTATCGAGTTGTATGTAAGGGGGATTCTAAGGGGGGTTTTTATAGATGTAAGGGTTTACACGAATCCTATGTGCCATAGGAATAGGCGCGCCGCGGCATGCATTTTCCCCGCCTCGGCGCAACACAATTTCTGAAAAATATGCAAAAACCCGAGAGCTCCCCGCCTCGGCATGCAATTCTCCCGCTGCGGCGCGCGATGCTTCATTGTTTTCCAGAATTCAACCCGAGAGCCTCACGCCGCGGCATGCGATTCTTCCGCCGCGGCGCGCGATGATTTCCTTCTTTTCACGTCCCCCCTTACATATGTGATGGCACTATATGTAAGGCTTACATATTTTGTCTTGATTAGCCCGTAACTTGTGATCCGAGCGCCGTAGGTGTCCCGTCTTTGCGTGATTTCATCATTTGACTCATTTGACGCTAAAAACACCTGAAATGCACTAAAATATACCTGTGACTCCGAATGGATAGATTTATGAAAATAATCGAAATAATAGTCATAATAAATCTATATATCAATCAATCAAGCATAATTAATCACGAAATATTAGTGCTTTTCGAGCACTCATCATGTCTCAATGATCAAAGAATCTTTTCCACCACCGTAATATCTCTCATTTGTTCACCGTAAACCCTCATTTTAATAGCAACAAATATTACCCTTGAAAAATAATCAGAAACACCGTCACTTGGCTTCATCTCAAGAGTTTCAAACTGTCTGCACAGTGCTTGAAGGTGAGATCTCTTCACTCTTGCATTCCCTTCGTATTTCTTCTTCGTAGAGTCCCATATTTGTTTGGATAACTCCTTTTGGAACTACTGCTCCATTCTCTAGTTCAACATAGCCAGTTTCCACAAGACTCCAATATTCCTTGGATCTTAGGAAGTTTTCCATTAACATGCTCCAATGATCGTAATGACCATCAAAGTGAGGAATGGCGGGTTGCATAAAATTCCCTTTTGTCATCATATCTCTTGATGCTGCAAATCACAAAGGCTGCCACTTTGTTTTCTTCAAGCCTAATGAGGGCACTGATACCGAATTGTTGTAAACTTGAAAAATGAACTCATAAAAATATTGGAAGAATGACTTACTTCATTAATTAAAAGCTTTGGCTAATATATAGCCTTACAATCCTAACAAAAAAATAATTGTGTAGCTCACTTTATACACTAATTGATAACATGGTAAAGAGCAAAGGAACAGGTCAAAAGTAAAACAAAAACTCTTGTTAATAGGGATTATTCAAAACAGAAGATTAACCTTAACAAAAGGACCCTAAACTCTTGACACTAAGATCAATGTTAACTATTTGGAGGTCTTGATTTATCTCTGTAATAATTTTAAATGTGGATGGGAAAAAAAAACTCTAAATCGAGCACAAAAAAGTGGAAGGGGTCTCTAATAAACTAATATTTATCCTAGTAGGGGTATCTAATAAACCAATATTTGTTCTACTATTTTGCTATATTTTTATGTATTATTTTTGTATTTTATTTGAATATTTTGATGCTTTAAAAATATTTTTGATATTATACATGTGAATAAATATTTAAGAAAATTACAATTTTTTTTGAATTTTTATCAATTTATAAATCTAGTGATTGCATTTAGAAGTGTTAGTGGCTACAAAAAATCAAAAAGGGCACATAATCAATTAAAACAAGTTAAGTGGATGCATTTAGCATGCACGTGGATGCATATAGTCAGCAGGACCAAACCAATGATAAGGTTGCATAGATGTACTTAGATTTCACGTGGATGGACTTTGCAATTTCAACATCCTATCGTAAAAACAAAGTTGTTTTTTTGTCTAGCATTCCAACCCATTTTGGTCCAAACAATGTATTTTCAATGCCATTTTTAGTCCTAAACACATAACAACAATTATACACACCTTTTCAGCCATTAAATCAATTTTTGATCTAATGTTTTATATTTAAAGTAGGTTTTTACACGAAATTTTATACATATATTCAGCACAGGAAGCCCAATACAAATAATATCAATTTTTACACTTGAAAAATATTTTCTAGAGAGATGAAGTGGATCCTAGAGAGAGAAACTGCAATATTGTGCAATTTCTTCAATTTTTTTTTAAGAAGATCAATCAATTCAAGAGTCTAAGTATTTGTTTTATCAAGTGTATTTTTATCTCTAGTTTTATTGTGATTTGTACCATAAAGATGACATCTTTCACTAGTTCAAAAAGGGCTTTATGGACAATTATTAATTGTTCCCAAAGACTTTTAGGGATGATTGTGTTTTGGATCATAATGGTCCCATATATGGGTGTCCTAAAAAGTGATACATTTAGGGACGGTTATTTAACTATCCCTAAAAGTAAAATGTAACTGTCCCTAAAAGTCTTTTGGGACAGTTAAACTTCTACTTTATTAACAATCCCAAAAAATATACTAGTAACCGTCCCAAAAAAATTTGCAAACAACCTTTAAACTGTCCCTAAATTTTTTTTTGTTTTTTTATTTTTTATATACAGTTTTTATCATTAAAACTACCTGTAAAATTTTAAAATTCTCAATGTGTGTGTGTGTATATATATATATATTTTTTTTTTTTTCAAAATCAATAATAATAATATCATTGTTTAAATAACATTTGCAATGAATCACTATAATATAATTAGTGATTAGTTACAAAATTATTGAAGTCATTCTTAATATATGTCTCCAATATCTACATTAAATTAAACATTAAAATAGTTAATAGACTTAGTTAATTACTAACAATTAGTAATTAAATACAAAATTTGGTCTAATTCTTACCCTAAATATTAAAGTTCTACTTATTCTGTTGATAATAAATGTACACTATTCTCGTCGACAAACATCAATATTCTCTCTTGTGTATATTTTTTTTTCTTGAAAACTATATAAATTAATAAATTAATATATAATGTTTAAGTTAGAAAACGATTACATAATGTTATTATATGAACAATGAACATTAAAGTCATTATATATATGTATATATATGTATGTATGTATGTATATGTATGTATGTATGTATGTATATGTATATATATCTATGTATGTATATGTATATGCAGGGGCGGAGGCAGAAAAAATATATAGGGGGGCTGAATTTTTTTTTAATATAAAATAAAAAATTAATATAAATTATAGTAAATTATATTTAATTTAATACTAAATTTTTCATGTCATATTATAATAAAGACATCTAGTTAGCACTCAAAAAATATAGAATTAACATATCATAAATAACTTATAAAAAAAAATTAAACAAAAATGTAAGTTAATAAGTATTAGTATCATTCATGAATAAAATAAATTTATTAACTAAAAAATTTAAGCAAATATATATATGATTTAGTATTTAATTTAGAATGTAAAAAGTAAAATATGATTTAAAATTTAAGTTTGAGACTATATTTAAATATGTATGTTTATAAATAATATAAGACTGACTAATAATAATAAAAATAATAAAATTTTTATATAAAAAAATTCAAATAAATTCTAAAAAATTATTAAAATAAAATGTCAAATAATATAATATTAGATAAAGTTAAAATTTAGGTTAAAATAAAAAGCTTTAATATGAAGCTTATTATATACTTATTTTTTTAATTTTATTTTTATAATATTGAGTTTAAAATTAAATATTTAAACTTTTTTTATTATCACATTTAAGAAGAATTTTTACATAATATATTACTACACTTTTATTTATATTACTAATAGTTACCATTTTATTTATAATTTATATTATTTTTATCTACATATTTATTAAATATTGTTAATATATATCAAAATATGTATATAAAAATTATACATAATGTATTACTACAAATAAAATATTTATTTAGTGCTAAAAATATACATGTAATTAATTTTTTGTAAAAAAGTTGGCCGGGGCTGCAGCCTCGCCCAGCCCAACGACGGTCCACCCCTATATATATATATTCAAATACACATATTAACCAATTTACATGCATTCTATAATCAACGTTGTTATTCATCTAAAAAAAATAACTATTTTATTTGATACATTTGGCATAATGGTAACAATGACATGCTATTAAGTATTAAAAAATTTAAATATTCATTTTATAGTTAATACTTACCAACTCTTGACGATCTCTCATTAGATTGAATATAATATCACTTATGTATCGCATTACATAAAATTCACATTTAATATCATTAGGTTGTATTGGAATCTATGAACAGATTATTAATTAGATTCTTAAAACTTATTTTAAAGTGAAAATATTGAAGTTAATTAACATATTTATAATAATACTTACTTTAATAGGTCCAATATTAGGAAGTGGTTTAAATGAGCGCGTAATGGTCATGTATCATTGAGAGAAAGCACTACAAGAATCATACATTCATGTTTGAGTATATCATATATTTTAGGTAAATATATAATAAATGTAATTTGAAAGTATTTTCTTACTCAAATACTACTTGTACAAATCTTTGTGGTGGACTATTATCAAGTGAGTCTAGCCATTCAATTACATCACTATATGAATGTACAATTTCAAGTATCCAATGATTCCTACAAAGAATTCAAAATCATTAAATAATGCCACATGCCACAAACTTTAACACTTAATAAACATAATTAAATTATAATATATTGTAAATTACTCACTCTATCCAATAAGACACTATAACTCGTTCATCCTCACGAATATTAATCATTTGTTGAGAAAGAGCATCAATTTTCTCATCTAAATTGGAACTCCATGATGCAGAATGCACAAAATGGTATAAAGTTCTAGTACCATAAATTGTCATGTGATCATACAATATTATACATCAATGCAAGAAAGATTTGGTAAATATTCAATGTTATATTGTAGTTTAATACTAATTAAGTAAAAAAATTAAAAATAAAAAGTGATTACCTCTCATAAAGAGCAATAGCAGTAGATTAAATCCAAGTAATTTTGCAAATAGGAACAACATCCTCATATTTAATAACCAAAGGGCCTCAACACCCAACTCATCAAAAACATCAATTGAGAACTCAACTTGATTTGTTAGCATTTGAGTGTACGCATATTGTGACATGACATGTATAGGTCCCAATGCATCTAGATTAGAAGAATCAACTTGTCGCTTACCTTTGTCATGCAACCCAAAATTTGATACATAAATTTTTTGGCTCAACTTAGCCCCTCGAAAAGCATTTTTTTTTTCTTACTTGACTCAATACTTGATGCACCAATTTTTTGCTTGGTTGGCATCTTCCTTTGGCTTACCTAAATCATGTAATATATTTATTGTCAATATACATTAAAATTAAAGAATATTCAATTCTAAATGATGAAATTTTAGACTAACCAATTCATTTGATGTAATAATCCAAGTTTTTGGCCAAGCTACAAAACAACATTTAGCTTCACCCACATATGTGTACTCATCCTTGACTGGAATAGGTAAAAACTCGTCTGACATGATTGGCTTATCTACACTTACTTGTGCATTGTATTTGTGAAAAGGTATATGATGCACTACCTCTAATGAGTTACTTGTTGGGTAAACTGTACCCTTAGCGACAATATTATTCACATCTCTCAGTGCTAAATCACAACCAATATTGTAACAAGATTCATTTATTGTTATTACAAACAATTGATATTTATAATCATAAAGAAGAATATATGTTTATATATACATACTTTTAATAAGTGAATTGGGAGATCTGAAATGGGAGAAGGAGGAATATAAGAGTTGCTCCCTTGTGTGATAGCGGGACTCTCTTCCCAATAATTTAAGAGATTGATTCTCTTTTAGTAATTGAGAAACTTGCTTTCTAAGTTCTCTTTTTTCCTCATCTTCTTCATCATCTATGTCATTATTAGCCTTATCCTCATCTCTTCTATTGGTCTCCCCTTGTTTCCATCGCTTTGTTCTCGTAAAAAATTGCTTGAGTAATGTTACTCCAAAGCTAACTCCTCTAACACGACTGGGGTGATACTCCTTTCCTAATGTCAAAGCCAAAATATTATGGTGACCATCTACTATCAATTATCCCGCTTCCACGTGCCTTTGTAAGTCTTCCTACAAAGTAGGAAATATATATTTGTTAAATTGTTTTAGTTCAATTACAAATATGATACCAATATGTATGAATTAGGAAGTTTACCAGTCGCTCCAACACCAATGCTATCATCTTATCATATGGAACTCCATCTTTAGAATGACCATCTTTCCAAGGAATGTGTCTCCCAGGAATAACTCCATCTTTAGAATGACCATCTTTCCAAGGAATGTGTCTCCCAGGAATAACTCCATCTTCATAATTTATCTTCTACTATAGCAAAAGGTTACATATGAACTTGATTCAATATTTGCTATTATTTAAAATTAGCAATTTACTTACCAACTTCTCCTTTATATCGGCATAAGTGAATCTACCCGAATAACTTAAATAAACAACTTGAGATCAACTTTTTTGGCCACCTTTATTTCATTTCTACTTAAGAAATTAATATTGAAACAATATGAAAATATATGAAATTAAAGCCAAATTGTATAAAATAACACTTACTTTAAATTCTTCGCTTTGGTTCTAAGTGATAAACCAATCCCAATGTTCTTGATCAATATTTGGAAAACCTTCAAGAATCTTGCTCAACATATTGGGTCATCAAGATTAGGTTTCACAAACTCTGTATACAATATGTGCTTGTGCTTTTTCCATGAACACCCCAATAAACTCATGGCATATATATGGGCAACATCCAAATCAATACCGAGAAATGTAAAAGTTTCCTACAAAAATAAAATAAATACTCAATTTGAAAGCATTAATAAGGCAGTACTATAAGTAATGTTAGCATTTGTATAGTTATATCATATGAATTTTTCATTACATAACGTAACATCTACCCATGCCTTGTTTTTCAACTCAATGTCTACTTGCGGCCAATCCTTAAAGTTAATAGGAATGTGATTATGTGCATTTGTTCCTAAATAACTCTTAAATTTTGCATCATTCTTCCCAATAGCTACACGTTTCTCGTTGAAATGTACCTCCGTCTTAACACCCTCACTACGTAGCAACACTAGAGAGTTCATCTTGGTACGACCCCTTTTTTTCTTAACATTATTCTCATCTTGTGATAAATCCATCCTACAATACAAAATATGAAATAAAATTTTAGTTAAGAATGAAAATAATTTAGATTAAACTATAAATAAATATCACAAAAAATAAGTGTTAATATGATGAACACTATTTTGACTTATATTTTGTTATATTTTTAAGCATTTTTTTATGTTTTATTTTATTATTTTCGTATTTTGGAAGGTATTTATGTATTTTGTAGGTTGTTGGGCTCTTAGAAGAGTATTGGATTAAAATGACTTAAAAGGAGCGAAAATGGAGTAACAAGAGCCAAAGGATGTAAGCCTTACATTGGGAGTCATCAATTATGTAAGGATTACATAAAAGGCGAGCACAACAAGGTGCACCAGTGCGAAGAAATTTGTGTGCCGCGGCAACTAACTCTCGAGTTTCTATTTTGGAGCCAAAGTTCAACGCACGATGAGGCATATAATTTTGTGTTCCGCGGCCCACGTACTAAAAATGTCTAGAAACTCTAATACACATGTGCCTCTTCACTCCTCTTATAAATACCACACTATACATCTCCCAAATCCAAGTTTTCACAACCAAATTTCCTCCCCCCTTAGCTGCTGTGGTAGCAAGGGTTTCCACCCAAAATCAAGATAAGACCCTCCATTTGTGAAGCTACCCTACGGAATTGAGAAAGGGGATCAACCAACTTCAAGGAATGGGAGCTAGGAGATCATTTGGGATATTTTTATTATAATATCTTTTTCTTCTCTTTGATTTTTTGTTTGCCTCTAATGACTAAATTAATTGACACCAATTTAGTTATAGATGGCTAATTTATTTATTTGGGATATTACTATTTCTTCCAATGATTGGAAGAATAATTTTGTAATTTAATGATATTTAAGTTTTAGATTTATTTATTGTTCATGTTCTTAATATTTTTTATTATAAATTAATGATAAGCCAAATCTTGATTTGTAGTTAGAGATAATATGTTAAAATTTAAGCATTAGAAATGCCATCTTTGCTTGAATGTGCATCATGAACAAGTCTCTAATTTGATTGCATTGATTTGTATTAGATTAGGTGGTTATAATATTTTCTTGCACTAATTTTAATTAATTAATTCACTGTCCAGATCAAAGAAGTTAATTAATTGAAGTAAAAATTGCCATTAATTTGAAATTTTCTAGGTTTAGCGAAAAAAATCATTAAATTCGACTTTTAATTGAATTGCTTAATTTGTTATTTCCATGAATGGATAGCGAACTAAGATTATCATATACATCCATCATCCCTACCTTGGTTGTAATTACTTTTATTTGCACTTTATTTTAGTCATAGAATTTACAATATTTTCTACCAACCGACAATTGTTAGAGTATTTAGGATTGTTTGCTCAACTAAATAAGAAAATAAATAACATTTTAAAACTACCGCAATTCCTTAAGAGATCGACCTCGGAGTTACTTATCACTTGCTACGAGAAATTCGTTCACTTGCGAGTATTATACTTTACATATTATAATACTTTGTACCTTTGTCATCAAATAATGTAGATAAGTGTCACCTTCATGACGAGTATATTTTATTTGATTTTCATCTTCTTGATAATTATTCATGTCACTTGCAACTACAACTTTCTCATGCTCCATAGCAATGTCACCTAAAGCATCATTATTTATTGTATCATTGTAATACCGACAAGGAGGAGTTAAAACAACCCAACATCGCATCTCTTGATCATCTTGAATATAGAATACTTGTTTAGCTTGTCATGCCATTATAAAAGAGTCATCCTTATGTCCGATACGATTAATATCAACCAATGTAAATCCAAGAGTATCTTTTTTGGCACCATTTTTACTATCTACCCAATGACACTTAAACAAAGGAACTCTAAATTTAACATAATCAAGATCCCATATCTCATCTATAAGTCCATAATATGAAACAACTCCTTCAATGGGCTGCATATCCTTAGAACTAGAAAAATGCATAGTCTTTGCGACAATTGAAACTCTACTATTTGAGTAACACGATTATCGTCTCTCTCTTTTGTGTGGAAGTGAGTTCCATTTATGGTATATCTAATATATTTAATGACACTAAACTTAGGATATTGTGCTATCCATCACAATTCTTCTTTGACCTTACAATTTGGTTGACACAATTATTTTGCAATTTACATAGTAAAATAGAGTAATATATAGTATCAATATATCTCAAAGATTAAGTTGAATATTATAAAAGATTGATAATAACGTACTTGACAAGGAGCCAATAGATGAAAGTACGATTATGTGCATTCAAGATCCATTTTTCTCTCTTAGAATGATTGGTATCACGAAGATATTTCATATGTTTTCTACAATATAATAACAATATGTATAGAGTTTATAAGAATATTGACTTTAACATTTTAAATCTTCTCAATAATTAAAATTAAAGAAATTTGTCTTACTCAATATAAAATTGAACGTCTTCTATGTTGTTTAAAACATATATATGTGCTTGATGCCACATGATACAATTAATTGATTCAACCCATCCAGCTTTATCAGGTTTACCTAATACATCTTCAGTATTTTGTTGATGGTGATTAACTGAAAGACCAATCGGTTTCACACAAATTAAAAATTTAGAATAAAATTATATTGCTAGCTTCTTCTATAAGAAAACACCCTGCTATGCATCCTTCTAGACGATTACGATTACGAACATAACTTTTAAGAACTTTCATATCCCTCTCAAATAGATACATTCACCTTAAATACACAAGCCCACACAACTCTAGGTCCCTTGTGAGATGTACAGTAAGGGGTATCATTATATCAAAAAATGGTGGTGGAAGGTACTTTTTGGATATCTTCTAGTTTATTTACATCGACAGACTTTTTGCAAATATCATTGAAGAAGTTGCACATATCTATGATAGCAATCATAACATTTTTAAGCAACATGCCACGTAATATAACGGGCAATATTTGTTGCATTAGAGTATGAAAATTATGAGACTTTATTGCACTTAACTTCCAATCTGTTTTAGAAACCAATGATCAAATATTAGAAGAATATTTAGAATGAACTTTTACTTTTGATAAAGTCTTCAAAAACTACTTATTTTCTTGCTTATTTAAAGTGAAACATGTAGGAGGAAGAAAAGTGCTCCGTTCACCAACTATAGGATGCAACTCTTGACGTAATCTACGTTCTTGTAAGTCCAATCGTGCACCTAAACCATTTTTCATTTTTTCAGGAATATTTAGCAAGGTACCCAAAATACTTTCACAAACATTTTTCTCAATGTGCATGACATCTAGAACATGTCTTATTGGTAAAGAACTCCAATAGTCGAAATCAAAAAAATATTGATCTTTTTCTCCAACAAATTGAGGTATCAAGAAGCTTTCTTTGTTCTTTTGACTTACCAAGAGGAAAGGTTATTCCTTCAACTTCTTTTAAAATCTCATCACCTGTTGGTGGTAATGGAGACAGGTGAAGTTCTACTATTCCATCAAAACATCTCCATTGCTTTCAATAAGGATGATCAAGAGGAAGAAACTTGCGATGTCCCCTATAACATGTATTGTGAGAATGTATTAGTGAATTTGAAAATGTATTGTTGCTACAAACTGGACAAGCTAGTTTTCCATTGATTGTATGACCAGATAAATTGTCATAAGCTAAAAAATTGTTTATAATTCACATTAAAATTGCCTTCGTTGTGAATTTTTCCTGACGATATGTATCAAACACTTCAATACCCTCATTCCATAGAGTTTTCAAATCATCAATCAATGGCTCCAAATACACATCAATGTCATTTCCAGGTTGTCTAGGACCTGATATCAACAAAGTTAACATCATGAACTTCCTTCTCTTGCAAAGCCATGGGGGAAGATTATAATTAACCAATGACACTGGCCAACAACTATACTTACTACTCAATGAACTATGTGGATTAATGCCGTTAGCTGCAAGTGCTAGTCTAAGATTTCTTGGATCTGATGCAAACTCTGGCTAAGTTTCATTAACTACATTTGAAGAACGAGCATGTGATGGATGTTCTAATTTTCCATCAACCATTTGTTGTAAAGTTCTAATTTTCCATCAAGCATGTGATGGATGTTCTAATTTTCCATCAACCATGTTAAGTTCTTTGATGTCTCAATGCTTTGACACATTCGTCGAAATTGCAAAATAGGTGAAAAATACCACAACACCTTAGCTGGTATTTTTTTTTTTCTTTTTCTCTTCATTTACAGCCTTATAATCCTTCCACCTCGATTCTTTACAAGTTGGACACACACTTGCATCCACATGCTCTTTTCTATAAAGTATGCAATCATTCGGGCAAGCATGTATTTTTTCATATCCCATTCCAAGCTCATTTAGAATCTTTTTAACCTCGTACATGGAATTAGGAAGTCGATGGTTATCAGGCAATATTTCACCAACTACACTTAAAAATTCCTTAAAGTTTTTATCAGACATAATTTTGCTTTCATATTGTATAATGTTACTAATGTTGATAGCTTAGTAAACCTAGTACAACCTTCCCATAATAGTTTCTTGGCATCTTCCAAAATCATATTACATTGTTCACCAATAATACCCTCGTGCACAGCATCTACCATTTTTATGGTGTCAACAAAAGCATCATTACTACGGTTTCTTTTTAGGGTAGGAGATGCACATAACCGTTCATTACGATTTGTCATCTCCTTACCATGCCCAATCTAATTATTATAGCTTTTGTTTGTACCATTCTCAAATACATGATTTCAAATTTCATTCACATTGAATCTATTTATATGCCCACACTTAAAACAAGGGCACCTAATTTTTTCTAAATTTTTGGCATTCTCAATAGCAAATTTCAAAAAAATTTCAAGTCCTTTGCTAAATTGAATAGCCTTTCTATCCATATATATCCAAGATTTATCCATCACAATACCTAATTTTAAATATACATAATAATGTCAATATTAAATTCAGTTGAAGTTCATTATTAAAAATCAATTAGCAACAAAGTAGCAATTACATAAATATTATCACTTAATACATATTTAATAATTATGCCAACACAATAAAAAATCTATCACATTAATATATATTCATACATTTGCATATACATACATAGGAATAAACAATAATTGAACAATAAAATCAATAAATAATACAAAAAAATAGAATAATATTAATAATTACAAAAAATATTATAAAATAACTTACAAAACATTGCAGCAAAAAATATTTAAAGAGGAACATGGAAGTGGCGCGGCTAGAGGCGGCTACGACTGTGGCTCCGTGTAGTCTGTTGAGGGAGGGGGGACTGGGCATCGGTGAGGTAGAGGCTGCTGGTTGAGCCGTTGCTGTAGGTTGGGTTGTGGAGGGGTTGCATTAAAGTGTTGATCAAGAAGAAATCGATCTGGCGAGCAGGACTGCTACGGTCAAGCTGGAGGCTGCTTGTGTAATGGTTGACGTAGCAAAGAGGAGGTGACGATGGCTGGAGGAGGGTCTGGGCCATAAAACGCCAGAAGGGTCTCATGTGGCGTAGTGCGTTGTGTATTTTAGGGTTTTTTGGGGAATTTTGGACAAGTCTCGTGTGCGATGTGCCCTGATTGTGTTATAAAGGACTTTTAGGGACAGTTATTAACCGTCCTAAAAGGTAAAACTTTTAGGAATTGTTAACAACCGTCCCAAAAACTATTTACAAAAAAAATTTTGCGCAACGTCCCAAAAACACTCATTTAGGGATGGTTGGCTGTGTTTTTACAATTCATAACCATCCCTAAATCTAATTATTATTATAGTGATTTGATAATTTTAATCACGATTTTAAGTTTTAATTATGTTGGCAAAATTTATTTATGGGGCTTTAGTTATGGTAGGATTGATAAGTTAATTATTTTTTAATAAAATTTTGAGATTATTTCTTAATTATTGTTCTTCATAATTTTAATCATGAATTGTATCAAATCTCTATATATGATTAAAGTGAACATAATATTCTTTTTACATAAATTTAAATTAATTACATGATTTTTGTATTAATTTAAATAATTTTATAATTTTCTTGTGCTTATTCTAATTAATTAATTAATTACCTAAATAAAAAAAATTGGATAATTAATTGTGGATGAAAATTGACATGATTATTCAAATTTTTAGTTTTAGTGAAAAAAAATCAAGGATAATGATATTGCCATTATTATTTGGGAGAATAACAAAACTAACACTCCTTAAAACTTCTAATAACAAAACTAGCACCCCTTGTGTTCATATTTATATTTTCACAATTAAAAAATGACTAATATGTCATTTTTATTTGAACATCCATCCAATTAGAATTGAACGATGATAATTTAGACTCATTTAATATTGAACGTTCAAATTGAATATTGAACGTTCAATATTATTGGGGTGTTAGTTTTGTTACTATAAGTTTTAGTGATGCTATTTTTGATAATTTTCCTTATTATTTTTATTAAAACAATAAAAGTATATGAATTTATCATTATATCTCTATATTTAATTACACTTTAGTGTCAATTTTGCTAGTAAAGTCATTAATGAAAAGTATTTGTGATAATATAACCACCCAAAACCAATTATCTCAACTGGGCAACAATTATTAAATTAACTTAAATAATTCAAAGTATGATTTGGTTAATTAGCTAAAAATTTCATTAATTTCTCATCTTTTAAATTAAAATTCTTAACTTGCTTTTTATTAATTTAATTATTTAATTAGTTGTTTTATTTTATTTTCTAACTTTACAATATGTTGTGTAGAGTGTATAGGCTTATTTTATTTTAACTTATTAGTTTAAATAAAATAAGTAAAAATTTAGAGTTATTGTAATTTCTCGAAAGATTGACATTAAGATAAACTTATCACTGTGTTAAATGAATTGTACACTTGTGAGTATTTATAATTTACACATCAAGCTTCGTCTCTACCTACGCCCCATCCCCACTCATTTGACAACCTTAGTTTAATGGTCATAATAAATTATTTTTTCAAAAAAAAAAATATTTGAAAAATTACAAAAAATAACATTATTAAAATTTATAACAATAAAAATAATATATCAATAACATTGAACATGGTTCAATTGAACGAAATTTAATATTGAATAAGTCTAAATAGTTGTAGTTCAACTTGAATGACGTCCAATTTATTATGAAATGACATGTCACTTTTTTAATAGTGAAAACATATGAATTGAACATAAAGAATGCTATTTTTATAGTTATAAATTTTAAGTGTGCTACTTTTATTGCTTTTCAATATATTTTTTTGGTGAATAAAAGAAGAAGAACATACCAACTTCTTAAAGTAATACGAGCCTTAAGATAGCCAATATGGAGTTTGCAACTGAGAAGGATTATGACGGGAGCCAAGTTCAAGCTCAATTTTAAAGAGAACTTTGTGAGAAAGGCTCCTCATTCTCTCTAGAAAAAACTTTGACCTTTCAACTCTTCTCTATTTGCTTTTATCTTGTTGGAGGGGAGTCTCTTTTAAGCTCTCTATTTCTGGTAGAAGAAAACTATTTCTGGCTTGTGTTATCAGATTTGACAATATGAATGTCAAATCTATTATGATTTTTGTTGTGTTATTGAGTTTAATAATTATGCAAGATCATCCTCTATTAAAGACTTCTAAAGATATCAACTAAAGAATCCATACTTGAAGTTGAAGGAAGAGTTAGAAGCGCTATTGATAAAAACTTCAAAAATGGCAAATCTTTGTGTACCTTGAAAGGAATTTTTTCTATACAGCGAATGTTTTGAAAAGTGAGTATATTTCAGGAGCGAAATAGACTCAAATTCTATGACTTCCTATTTTTAAGGATTTAACACTTTTATCTCTCTCACATCAATGTCTTTATTTGTCTCTATTTCTCTGTACCAATAATCTCTCTACACTCATAGTATTGAAAAAATTCTCCCTTAAAAGAGCTTAGTTATTTGTGTATTATTTTCTGTTTTAATAAGTGGGTTTTTATATAATAAAAAAAAGCTAGCAAAAGGTATAAAAAAAAAATGTATTGTAATGGAATTATAGTTAGTAGTTAATATTAATTGTATTAATTAGACTTTTCATGTGTGTGTGTATATATACCCTTATAACTCATGTATTAGTGACTTGATAATAATACAATACACATTTAGTTTTCTTTGTTCTTGTATTTCTTATAATAGTATCAGAGCATGAAGCTCTAAGCTTCATGGATCCTGGAAGATTTAAAATCTGCTGTGCAAGATTGATTGTTCTCATATTGAATTTTTCTAACATTGTTTCTGACAATTATTCAAAACTAAAATTTAAGAGAGATACAAAAGAATAGAGAAGGGAGAGGAAAAGAGGAGGCTAGGGTTTATTAGAATGCAAAAGTGTTTGTAAATGTTACATGCTAAACCTTTTAAAGGCAAAATAAATAAGAAAAGAAAAGGACTAAAATAACCTTATAATAAAATATTAATTACTCTAATATCCCTCTTCAAACTCATGATGCGGCTGCAAAAAGCATCAAGAGTTTGCCAACTAGAAAACGAAAGCGTGAAATAGTATGTACTTGATAAAGAAGTCTGCAATCTGCAAATAAGAAGGAATAAAAGGCAAGATAATGGTGCCTTGCTTGAGGTGATGACAAGTAAAATGACAATCGATCTCGATATGCTTGGTGCATTCATGAAAAACTGAGTTGTGAGCAATCTAGATAACACTCTGGTTGTCACAATACATAGGAATGGGATGAGAAAGAAAAACACTCATATCTGCAAGTAACCAACGTAACCAAACAATCTCTTTGTTAGTAGATGTCATAGCACGATACTCTACCTCAGTAGAAGATTGAGAAACAACAGTTTGCTTCTTGCTCTTCCAAGACATAAGAGAATCACCCAAAAAGATACAAAAACCAGTGACGGACTTGCGATCTATGGGATCACGACTATAATCAGCATCAGAGTATGCATGTAATTCCAAGGAAGAGGTGGATGGAAGTAAGAGACTTTGAAAAATAGTGCCCCGAAGATACAGCAAAATACGTAGAACTGCTGTCCAATGAATGGTAGTAGGAGAAGCAACAAACTGACTAATAATATGAACAACTTAAGCAATGTCTGGACGAGTAATAGTAAGGTAGACCAAGCTGCCAACAATAGTTAGATATAAGGTAGGATCTTGCAAAGGAGTTTCATAAGAAGGAGAATACTAAACATTGTGCTCACAAGAGGTATTAACAATTTTAGTATCAGTAAGGAGAACCCGCTCAAGAATATCAATAGTATACTTAGATTGAGAGAGAATATAAGTTTTTGGAGAGAATACAACTTCAATACCCAAAAAATATAGTAGAGAACCTAAATCTTTCATTTTAAATTGACGGGCTAATTTAGACTTTAGCAATGTATTCCCATCAACATCATCACCAATAATAATCATGTCATCAACATATAAAGAAAGCAAAATATGACCTATAGTGGTATGCTTAACAAAGAGAACAGAGTCATGATCATTAGAAGAAAACCCAAGAGAGGCACTTTTCAAACCATGCTCGAGGTACTTGTTTTAAACCATGTAAGGTTTTTTGAAAATTACAAACTTCTCCATGATTATGTGGGACACCAGGCGAGGGAACCATGTAAGCTTCTTCATGCATATCACTATTCAAGAAAGCATTTTTAATATCCATCTGAGATATACACCACCCATGAGCAGATGCAACTGCAATAAGTGTGCGAACTGTAGTCATTTTTGCAACAGGAGAAAAAGTCTCTTCATAATCAATACCACTCATTTGAGAGTATCCCTTTGCAACTACTCAAAACTTGTACCTTTCAATAGACCCATCATAATGAAGTTTAATTTTCTATATCTAACGGGAACCAATAGCTCGTTTACCTGGTTGTAAAGGTACCAAGACCTATGTGTTTGTTTGATGCAAAGAAGAAGTTCCTCAGCCATAGATTATTGCCAAAGGGGATCAAGGACTGCCTTTTTATAGGATAATGGTTCAGAGAGACAATGAATAGATGCTAAAAATGAAGTGAAAGAAGTGGAATAGGAAGAGTAAACAAAATATTTTAGTTTAGTAGACTTACGAGTGCGCTGAGGATAGCGAGAAGGATCCATAATTTCAAGAGGAGTTGGGACAACTGTAGGAGGAGAGAAGCATCAAGAGTGTCAAGCTGCAGTGTAATAGTCTACAGAATCTGTAGTTAGAGGAACTTATGGAGAAGAATCATCGATATGTTCAGAGAAAGGATCAATATGAATAAGATATGATTTGGTCAAATCATGAACAGTAATAAGGAATAGAAAAGAAAGGTATATACTCAAGAAAGATAAGATGACGAGATACATAGAGTTTTTGTGAAGATGAAACAAAACAATGATATCCTTTTCGCCCTTCACCATAACCAAGAATAACACAAATGGTAGAGTGTGATGATAATTTGGTATGTTCTACATGAGGACGAAGGACAAAACAAGTAGAACCAAAGACTCTCATGGAGGAATAGTCAGGACTATGTCCATATAGTTTTTTAAAAGGAGACAAACCTAAAGTGATAGATGATGAGGTCTTATTGATTAAGTTGACCGCAGTAAGAACTATTTTTCTCCAAAATTCACTAGGAACTGAAGATGACAATAAAAGATAACGAGCAGTTTCAAAAATGTGCCTATGTTTTCTTTCAGCAACACCATTTTGCTCAAGAGTGTCAATACAAGAAGTTTGGCGAATAATTCCATCTAAAGCAAGCATATCACAAAATTTATTGGAAGTATATTCACCACCTAGATCACATCTAAAACACTGTTGTGCTCTTACTAGAGCTCTAAAGTTATTATAAATATCAAAGAAATCAAAACGATGTTTCATAAGGTATACCCAACAAAAACGAGTGTGATCATCAATAAAAGAGACATAATATCGAGACCCTCCTTTTGAAACAACAGGAAAAGGTCCCCATACATCAGAATGAACTAAATAAAAAGGTGCAACAGAATAAGAAGTACTTTTATTAAAAGGTAATGCATAAAATTTTGCAATTTTACAACCACTACAATCAGAAATATCATGAGCTTGCAAATTTTCTAAGACTCTAGTAGAAGCTAAGTATCGTAAACTGGAAGTGAAAATATGACCAAGATGTGATTGCCATAAATAAAAATTAGAAGATGAAGAACACAATCGAAAAGAAGAAATGTCAACACTAGGACACTGATGTGGTGCTCGATTCAATTTAGGACATTAAACTTTCCAATGACCCTTTTCTTTGTAAAACCTGCAGGCATCAAACCCAACCTTTGTATAATTCTTGTTCCTATAGTGAGCAAGAGGTCAAGAAGAAGTTGCAAAAATAAAAGGATTAGGTGGTGGGAGAATTCCTTTTCTTGCTTGAGACTTAAGGTGTATTTCATCAGCCAAAAGCTCACTGACTACTGAATCAACTGATAGAAGTGGGCTACGGTGCATAATGAAACCACGAAGGCCCTCAAAATCATTGCAAAGTGCCATTAAGAATTGAACCAAGCGTTGTTCCTCTTTACAAGCAATATAAGGTACACAAGCTCGAAGTTCTACTAATTCTGTTAGAACCAATTGATCCCAAAGATCTATCATTGCTGAATAAAACTCTTGAATACTCATGTTTTTTTGTTCAATAGCTCGAATATCTGATTCTAATTGATATTACTTTGCAAAGTTTGACTATGTATATAGTCTTGTAAGATGTTCCCAAACTTCCTTTGATGTATCATATTTTGCTAATTGGGTGCCTATTGAGTGTTCAATAGAATTGTTTATCAAAGTAATAATTTTTGAATTATCTACTTTCCAAGTATCTAGCAGAGTTGCATAATCAATCTTCTCTACTATAGGTTTATTCATAATTCTATATATATAACCCCACATCTTTTTACCTTTGAGTAAATTTTTCATCACATAACTCCAATATGAATAATTCTTCCCATCTAACCTCACATTAATTGACTGTAGCAAGTCATCATTACCACCAGCCATTGTGAAAACAAAACCTGTTCTAAATTGTCAAATCAAACAAAAACCTTAAAATTGTAGTCCGAACAAAACATCCAACAATAGAAGAAAATACCTATCTGATGTGAAGAAAATTGCAGACTCATGAATACCGCGGAGTTGGATCCACTAAAACTATGCTTGAATTTACAGTTACTTCAATAACCATGCTCTGATACCATGATAATTATTCAAAATTAACATTTAAAAGAGATACAAAAGAAGAGAGAAGGGAGAAGAAAAGAGGAGGCTAGGGTTTATTAGAATGCAAAAATGTTTGTAAATGTTACAAGCTAAACATTTTAAAGGCAAAATAAATAAGAAAAGAAAAAGACTAAAATAACTTTATAATAAAATATCAATTACTCTAATAATTTCCATATCAAATTGGTTGTTCTTTAACATTTGTTTTCATGAGAGTATGTTGGTTTTGCGAAGTGTTGTCTTCATTTTGTTCCTTGTAAATCAAAACAATCATCAATTTGAGAGGAGATATTAGACTTATTAGTAGTTACTTTTAGATGTATTAGTTAGTGTTTTTATATGTATATATATACTCTTATAACTCATGTGTTTGATAATAATACAGTACACATTCAATTTTCTCTATTCTTGTATTTCTCAAAATATTGCACTGGATTGTTTGATCTAGTTTGTCAATCATTTCATCTAGTTCGATTTATAAAATTTATAAGTTATTTAAATACCGAACCGTTTTAATGAATATATATACTTAAACAGACTAATGTATACCAAATCCATTGGAATTAAGAAATTCATATTTAATAGGGTGACAAGTTCGAGTCCTGACTGCTTCACACAAGAATACGATGTAATGTTGGAACAATTATTATATTTATATTTATATGTTTACTAAATGGTTTTAATTGCAATCGACTCGGAGTGTTCTGTTTTTATCTAGTCCAATTTGATCATTTTAAATAAATAATCCGGTTCAGTTTTTAAAAAACCAGATTAGACTTGTCCACCAATAGGTCCTCCTTATCCCCAAGTCTATGTTATTATTTACTTATCTATAAATTTCCAACAATAGTAATCGTATATGTTTCAAAGGAATATACCCTGGAGAGAGATATTCTGCAATAGTAATCGTATATTTGCGCGTGAATTTGAATTTCAGGCATCCAATGCTTGAAGACACTCCAATTGGAATGTATTCCTTGAATATTTAACCTGAAAATTCATGATTTATCAAATGCGATCTTAAGCTGGGATAGGAAAGGTTCTGTCATACGACTATAAGAACAGAGGATTGGGAAAGCAGGAAACCAAACAAGAAGGGCTTCTTACAGAATGTTCTGTCCAACCAAGTAATTAATGGAAGTAAATACTGATTCCAATGTTATTATTTATTTATTACTGATTTACCTTGAATGTTTTTCTTATGAATTATCTGATTTTCTATTTGAAATATAATATGGATGTGCGTTTAAACTTTAAACCAGCTACATACACATACTTTTTCCTCTTTTTTTTTTTTTTTTTTTATGTCCTTCAATCAATATCCTAAAAAGTGTTCATCCATCATGGAGATTAGTTGATAATTGCATGTAGATGTTTATTGTTTTAGTGGAAATCTTGATAATAACATCACTCCAGCATAAATAACATGGCAAGATTAGTGTATAATAAATAAATTTTAGGGCAATAAAATAAAAATTTATTACAGATTGAGCAATGATCACTGAAATAAAATAACAAGTTGATGAATGATAAATATTATGTTATTGTAGAGCTTTGTAGTGGGAGTTTAAAGGTATTATTGGGGTTGAGAGTTGATAACCTGTTGCAGATATTTTGACCAGCACCTTTTTTTTCCTTTTGCTTTTCTTACAAGAGAGGAAAAAGATGGAGGATTGAAGATTATGCAGTTTTAAAGATTATAAACTTTATTAGCCCTTTTAATCAGTGTTGGAGTCAGGTAATATTTTTAGACCGGGCTAAGTTGTGCAATTTTAGTTTATCAAATATTAAATATAAGACCATAAATAAGAGACAACGAATAGTAATTAAAAAATATGATGCTCATTTGAACGTATTAAAAGTTTAGACTTCAAATCTCATTTAAGAGTGTATAATTTCAGTTGTATAAAAAGTCCTTATAGGCATTAATTCATACTTATTTAGTATCCAACCTCAATAATAATCGATTTTTTCAATATAACATAAGTTATTATTATTATTTTATTCATAATTATATATCATATAAAACCTCTTAATATAATTATACAATAGAGTCATTATCATTTTTATGAAAATAAAATCATTAAAAAATAGTTAAGAAGTTTTGTGAGCTAAAATAATCTAGAAGAAAATAAATTACATGTTAAAAAAAAACCAATCATCATTAATGTTATTAAAATTACAGTTGGTTGTATAAATTCTTTTAGTACTCATTTGTATCTATGATTTAAATTATGAGGTTTTTTTTTTTTAATAAATTTTTAGAATCAAAATAATTTAATAATATAAAATATATATATATATATAATTATCATATTTAACAAAATTTAAGGAAAATATACTATAATTCTATTTTAAAAAATTAGTTTTGTCCGAAAACGATCACTTCCTAATCATCGAACATTACAAAAATAAGTTGTCATTATTTCTTACATATTGATGAATTTAACAAAATTTTATTAGAAACAAAGAAAAGAAGAATATTTACATGTACGTTAGAGGCTAATGTCATTTGGATAAAATATTAGACTGGTTTCGACCTACAAGGCTCCGATGTTCTAACCTACAAGGCTCCGACCATGTTTCTGATCATATTGTGGCTATGCTTCTATGCTCATCCATCCCACTCATATTTTTTCTATCTAATTATTGGAGCGACAACTTTTTGGTGTACAACAACAATCGAGTTCAATTTATTTCTCACTACAGTAACATTTTCTTCTCTGTGGTGCATTTTACTTCAAATTTTAGGCTTTTTTGAAATCAATTGCACGGAAATTTTTTTGCTCTTGGGTTCAATTTCAATCTAGTGGTTTCCCGGGATCACGATAATGTATTTATTATTTGAAGAATTGTTGTTCATATTGAACATATGTTCATTCTCAAAAAATGTACCGTTTTGAACATGCATTCAATTGAACATATGTTTATCAAATAGCAGTGTAGCAGAATATTAAACATGTGTTGTGGGAAACACCTGTCAACGGTGTTTGTTGAGCCACCTATGAGTCTCCTAATTGAAAAGGAGAAAGGGAAATCTGAGATCGTTTGCTAAACTGTTCTTGCATAAGCCTAAGAATGGCGGTTTAGACTTCAAGATGGTGGAGCCTTGTGTATTTGTCTTCTACTTTGAAGAAACTGCTAAGATGGAAGCAGTGCTTCAGAAATAGTTTGTTTGCTGTTTCAGAAAATCCTCCCATGTGTGTCCCCATCCAATCTTGTATTTGATTCGACTCCAATATGGATTCAGTTGCATAACCTTCCTATGGACTAGAGAAAGGATGCCATTGTTAGGGGAATTATGTTATTTGTTGGTCTGGTTTTAGAAATTGATAAATTCTCTTTAGCCAATAGAATGATGAGATCAGTTAGGGTGCGTGTGAGTTTTGGTCTGTCACGAGCTTTAGTTCCGAGTGCTTGGATTCCTTTCAATTATTCACATGTGTGAGCAGATTTTAAATACGAGCGTTTACCTACATTATGCTATTATTGTTATAGGATTATTGACTTTGGGGGTAAATACGCGATAATTGGGGAATGGATTTGTTCGAATATGAATATGAAGTTTCCTCTTCACATGAAAAATGGTGGTTTGAAAAAGAATGGTGGTTCTACTTTAGGTGAAGGTTCTGCTGTGGAGAAAAGAAGTTGTTGGTCGTGTTAGCCACACAGAGGTAAGGAGAATTGTAAAAGCTGGTAAGAGGCCTAGGAAAGGCCTCGAGAATATCACTTTCTTGAGCTCTGTTATGGATGATGCTGATCATGATGACATGAAAGGATCTTCTTGAGAATGGTGTGGAGTGGGGATCTTGCGGAGTAATGGTGTTTGGTCCTTCTAGTTTCTGGCTGATGGTGATCTAAAGCTATTGTGTTTGTTTGATTGTTTTTGGAGGTGTCAAAGTTATGCTTCCGTTTATGAGTATTATCTATTTTGCTCTTTGGGGCATACTGCTTCAATGAGTTTTATAGTATATTGTGCTTTGAGGTACTGCTGTGCATCTGTGGTGTTATAAATTGGCGCTAGCGGAAGCGTAAAATTGGGTCCAATTTAGTTGCAAATTATAATTACATTAATGGATAACGGCAAAATACATAAGCAATTTATAGAATCACAATTTAAATGGCACACAATGATTTAAGAAGATCGACCTTTCAATGTGAAAAGTCTACCGAGTCCACGTGTACGACGGCACGATGTCCTTAGAAATAATTTTTCCGCTATCAAATCCAATGGAGAATACACACCAATATTGAAAAGCCACTCAAAAATACCCATCCCGGAATACACCTTATTTTCTCAATGCTAGAACAGTAATAAAATAGCAAGATCTACCATTTCAGAATCTTGCAGACACCAAATAAATACTGTTACAAATGCTATGACGAAAACTTTGATCGTTGTATCTCAAAGTTTCTGATGAAGAGCCAAGGAAAGCAGAGTGAACTCTATTGGGATTCAAGTATAAAGCAATCACACGAACAGTAGCAATTGGCTAATTAATTTCTCCATGAACAAATATGATGATGGAGATATTAATTAGCAAGTTGTCTACACTATTGGCCTGTTCCTCTTTTGTTTTATCTTTTGCGGCTCTACACTATTTTCGGCATTAAACTATCTATATATATACATATAGATACATACATATATAATGTTAGGGTTTTGGTAACAGGAAACTATTAATTTGAAGCAAATACGGTAATATGCCCTTTTCTAATAATTATGTTTTGAAAGCCATAATTAACAAATCTCCAAACTTAAAGAAGCTCAAAACGAAACCAAGTTCTTCAAATTTAGGATTCCTCGAAATACCAAATGGCCGTCGTCCAACAAGCCCAGAATGGGCGATCACTTACTACAGAACACAACCAAGCCCAAGTAATGCTTAACTTGTTAACTGGAATTGGCTTGGTCAACATATCAGCTGGATTCTCTGCAGTAGCTATCCTTATTAATAACAATAGTACCCTGCATACGGCTTAATGTCACGAACGAAGTGGTATCTAACATCAATATTTTGGTTCTCTCATGAAACATGGTATTCTTGGTCAAGTGTCCCGCACTCTGACTATGACAAAATACAACAAGAAGTATCTTGCTGTAAATCCAAATTTTGACAAACGGAAACCTCTAAGCCAGATGGCTTCTTTCACTGCTTGAAACTGCTGCCATAGGATTCTGCCTCTGTAGGTGGACAAAGCAACTGTAGACTGTAAAGTAGCCTTCCAACTAATGGCACAATGAGAAAGAGTGAAAACATAACCTGTCAGAGATCTTCTCTTATCCAAATCTCCAGACATAATCGGAGTCTACATGAACTGATAACACTGCAACGTATATGTAGAACTCCCATGATATACTTCAACACCAAAGCTAGAAGTTTTTCTCAAATACACGAAGTATCCAGTTCTCACTACTTGCCAATGTTCTTTCCAGGGTACCCATGTATCTACTAACAACGCTAACTGCATGTGAAACATCTGGACGAGTACAAACCATAGCGTACATCAAACTACCAACGGCACTAGCATATGGAAGCTCTGAGACATGTAGTTCTCTTCTTCTTCTGACTGTGGTGACAAATCCAAAGAAAGTCTGAAATGTGTAGCTAGTGGCATACTCACATAGGTTTAGATCTCTTTCATACCTATAAGACGTTCAAGAACTTTTTCAATGTAACTTTTCTGAGACAAATAAAGCTTGCCCGCTTGTACTCTGCTTGGTAAATTTCCATGCCCAAAATTTTCTTTGCTACACCCAATCTATTAAAAGCATTAGCTTAACCTATACTTACGGGTATCACTACTTTTCATCATAGGAATGGACTTAAGGGTAAATCCCTACAGTGATCTCACCAAGTCTTTACAACTAGGTTGTCCCTTTGAACCTAGATCTTGGGATCTCCAATCAACTAGGTTGGGTTTCCTTTGTAAATCCTTTTTCTTTCATGGGCTTCAGTCCCATTCCCCTCGATGACTTATCAACTAACTCTCGATTTAACCCTTTAGTTAACGGATCCGCTATGTTATCCTTTGACTTCACATAATCAACAGAAATAACCCCAATTGAGAGTAGTTGTCTAATGGTATTATGTCTGCGACGTATATGTCGAGACTTACCATTATACATGTTGCTCTGTGGCCTACCAATTGTAGATTGACTATCACAATGGATGCAGATTGTAGGCACAGGCTTAGGCCATTTTGGAATATCCTCTAAGAAATTGCGTAGCCATTCGGCCTCTTCGTCACATTTATCCAAAGCGATGAATTCAGATTCCATCGTGGATCTCGCTATGCAAGTTTGTTTAGATGACTTCCATGAAATAGCTGCACCACCCAGTGTAAACACATATCCACTGGTAGACTTAGAGTCTTTCATATCAGATATCCAATTTGCATCACTATATCCTTTTAATACAGTTGGATAACTTGTGTAGTGTAGTCCATAGCAACGTATGTATCTTAAGTATCTAAGTAATCTAGTAATACCTTTCCAGTGGTCAGATCCTGGATTGCTAGTATATCTACTTAGTTTACTTACTGCGTAAGCTATGTCCGGTCTTGTACAACTCATCAAGTACATAAGACTTCCTATCACTCTAGAATATTCAAGTTGAGATACACTTTTACCTCTATTCTTAGATAGGTGTAGATTAATATCTATCGGTGTTCTAACAATACCAGAATCACCTTTGTTGAACCTCTCAAGGATTTTATCAACATAATGACATTGACTAAGAATGAGACCACTTGATATCCTTGATATCTTAATTCCTAGAATTACATCAGCAGGTCCCATGTCTTTCATGTCAAACCTTGAGTTCAACATATTTTTGGTAGATTTGGTCATTTGATCATTACTACCCACTATTAACATGTCATCAACATACAGACACAAGATGACATAACCATCTTCAGTGTCCTTGACGTATGTACATTTGTCACATTCGTTGATCTTAAATCCGTTTGTCTTCATGACATTATCGAATTTTTCATGCCATTGTTTTGGTGCTTGCTTCAAGCCATATAATGACTTCACCAATTTACAGACCTTTCCTTCTTGCCTTGGGGCAGAAAAATTCTTAGGTTGATCCATGTAGATTTCTTCATCTAAATCTCCATTTAGAAAGGCTGTCTTAACATCCATTTGATGTATCTCAAGATTTCGCAAAGCTACGATAGCAATTATCATCCTAATGGAAGTTATTCTCGTCACGGGAGAATAAGTATCAAAGTAATCAAGGCCATGTCGTTGTTTGTAACCCTTAATTACAAGCCTAGCCTTGTACTTTTCTATTGATCCATCTAGTCTAAGTTTTCTCTTAAAAATCCACTTGGATCCTAGTGTTTTACTACCCGAAGGTAAATTGACTAGTTCCCAAGTGTGATTTTGCAGAATGGACTCAATTTCACTATTAATGGCCTCTTTCCATTGAGGACCTTCAGAAGAGTTTACAGCCTCTTCATAGGTTTGAGGTTCATTTTCTAGCAAATAAGTCAGAAAATCTGGACCGTAGGACGTTTCTGTCCTAACTCTTTTGCTACGTCTAGGTTCAACCTCAACCTCTTGTTCAGATTCTTGTTCATGACTATCTTCATTCATAGTCTCATAAGTTCGTTTAGACGAACTCGATTCCCCTTGGGATTTACATGGAAATACATGTTCAAAGAATGATGCATTCCTTGATTCCATTATTGTATTCTTGTGTATGTCTGAGATCTTTGACTCATGTACAAGAAAACGATAAGCACTACTATTATGTGCATATCCAATAAAAATGTAATCTATTGTTTTCGGACCTATCTTCACCTTCTTAGGTATAGGTACGGCTACTTTAGCAAGACACCCCCACACTCGTAAATATTTATAGGAAGGTACCCTTCCTTTAAATAACTCATACGGTGTCTTTTGTGCCTTTTTCTTGGGAACCTTATTTAAAAGGTAGTTAGCCGATAAAATGGCTTCCCCCCACAAGTTCTGGGGTAACCCAAAACTTAGTAACATTGCATTCATCATTTCTTTCAAGGTACGATTCTTTCACTCAGCTACTCCATTTTGCTGAGGCGAATAAGGTGCTGTGGTTTCATGTATGATTCTGTGTTCTGCACAGAACTCACCAAAAGGTGCTTTATACTCACCATCACGATCACTTCGTAGTACCTTGATTTTCTTGTTGAGTTGGTTCTCAACTTCTGCTTTATAGAGAATAAATTTCTCTATAGCTTCATCTTTGCTTTTAAGCAAATATACATGGCAGTATTTTGTACTATCATCAATAAAAGTAATAAAATACTTATTACCACCTCTTGTTTGAACAAACTTTAAATCACATAAATCACTATGGATTAAATCAAGAGGTTCAGTGGTCCTTTCGATTGAATGGAACAATGACCTTGTCATTTTCGCTTCAACACAAGTTTCACATTTGTGTTTGGAATCAATTTGGAAAGAGGGTATATGTTTCATGTTAATTAATCTACGCAAAGATTCATAATTAACATGACCTAGTCTACCATGCCACAGATTAGAAGACTCAAGCAAGTAAGCAGAAGAATTAACTTTTTTAATTTTCTTAGGCATTACAGTTGTTACATTAAGCTTAAAAAGCCCATTACAAGCATACCCCTTGCCCACAAATATACCCTTTTTGGTCAACACGACCTTATCTGACTCAAATACAATTCTAAAGCCATGTTTATTCAGCAATGAACCAGACACAAGGTTCTTACGAATCTCAAGTACATACAGTACATTATTCAGAGTCAGATCTTTTCCAGAGGTCATCTTTAGTACAATTTTTCCTTGCCCTTCAACAGCTGAAGTTGCAGAGTTGCCCATGAATAGCTTTTCACCTTCCTTGACAGCTTCAAAGGTGGTAAATAGCCCCTTGTCTGAGCAAACATGTCTGGTTGCACCAGTGTCAATCCACCACTCCCTTGGGTTGGACCCAACCAGGTTCACTTCAAAGACGACTGCACACAAGTCACTGTCAGAAAAGTCTTGAGTGTCATCCACCATGTTTGCCTCATGGTTTCTGTTTCTCCTTGGAAACGTGCAGTCTGGAGATTTGTGCCCTGTCCTCTGACAGTTAAAGCAAGTCCCCTTGAAGCTTGACTTCTTGAAAGTTGCTTCCTTAGGTTTCAACTTTGAACCCTTATTCAGCTTGCCTTTACCCTTGCTTATATACTTGTTGTGCTTGGAGTTTTGACCATGCTCCACCACGTTAGCCTTGGGTGCTGATGGGATATTACCTCTTTTGGAAGAAGCCTTGTTGTCTTCTTCTACCTTGAATCTTACAAGCAAGTCTTGCATAGACACTTCCCTTCGCTTATGCTTAAGGTAGGCCTTGAACTCTCTCCATGAAGGGGGCAATTTTTCAATAATAGCTACAACTTGGAAGGTCTCACTCAATACCATCCCTTCATCGTGCATCTCTGTTATGATATCTTGGAGTTCACGTATTTGACTGCATACTGGTTTATTGTCCACCATCTTATAATCAAGAAAGCGACCAACCAAAAATTTCTTGGCACCGGCATTTTCTGTTTGATACTTCCGGTCCAATGACTCCCACAAGTCTTTAGCCGTCTTCTCCTTATTATACTCATTGTATAGGGAGTCACTTAGGCTATTCAGAATATAATTCCGACACAAGTAATCAGAATGCTTTCATACTTCAATAGCACTAGCAGACTGAAAATCTTGTTCACCCTCAGGTTGTTTGGGAGATTTCTCAGTCAAGAACCTTGCTAGATTCAAGGTGGTAAGATAGAACAACATCTTACTCCTCCACCTCTTGAAGTTCAATCCATTGAACTTCTCCGGTTTCTCTGCCACAGCATGGTTCATAGGAACAGAAACCGGTAACGTTGGGGTAACCCCGTGAGCCACAATAGGCCTCACCACTTGGTTCACATTTGAACCACCCACAGAAGGGTTAGCAGCATTCACAGTGAAAATCTCATGAGTGGTCATCTCAGAAGTCATTTTTTTTTTTTTTGATATTTCTGAAAAATAGTTTCAATAATCAAAAGTGTTAAAACCTTCAAATAATATTTGTATTGTTTTAAATTAATAATAACTAAAGAAAAATAATTTAAAGCAATAAAATTGTACTATTATAATCAATAGCAATAAATAACAAATATTTATGATCAAGGTTAATTATATTTAAAAAAAAAAAAAACAGTAATCAATTTTTGGCGACAAAACAAAACAGTGTGAAAATAAAATTGTTCCAGTTTGTCCAAGGAAATTAATAGAAAAATTATTTTAAGATTGTATGAATTAACGTACTGAACAAACAATTTAGAAATAAAATTGTATTTATTTAAATTATAATTACATTAAAGAAATAAAATACATAAAATTTATAAATCACAATTTAAATAACATAAAGAAGATAAAGTTTAGAAAATGACCGAGTCCCGTGTAACACACGGTGTCCTTAAAATAATTTTTCTACTCACCGTGGGTGTTTGAGTACTCCGGAAACTTATCTCCCAGGATAAAACGATCTACCAGTAGAAATTAGACACCACTAAATTTTACTGCTATGACGAACTTTCTTGTATCTGAACTCTATGAGTTAGAACCTAACTCTAGAATATAAAAAAAAAAAACTTTTACTATTAATTTTCCTTTCTTTTTTTGTTGTGTTTTTTTTCTTTCTTTTATCTGTTCGTACTACCTGCTTGGCTTCTATCTATATATATACATATAGATACAGTACATAAACAATTGGACAAAACTAAAGAAGCAAAACGGTAAAGAAAAATTGAAAGAAAGAAACAGCCCAAATTAAAGAAGCAAAACGGTAAAGAAAACTGAACGAAAAGGAACAGCCCAAACGGGCAAAATTAAAGAAAGAAAACGGTAAGATGTTTTTTTTTTCCTTTTCCTTTTCAATTTGCAACGGCTTAATTGCCGTTACTGTTTTCCAACATATTATGCTTTGAGGTACTGCTGTGCATCTGTGGTTTCAGTTTGGAGTCTATTGTCCTACCATTGGAATATTAGTAGCCAAGCCCATCTTTCTTGGCTTAGTTGGATGGATCTAGTGTTTCTTTAGTTCAATTTCAAGCACGTATACTAATATGGTGTTTATGATCTTAGTTCCTTTTATCTGTTTGGAGTACAGAAAAGTGTGAAACTGGTTTGATGAGTCTGTGTTTTTCGGGTTGTTTAGTTAAGTCTGTTGGATGTTTTCTATGTCCTGGGTTGTATCTAGTTTTGGAAGTCTATATACTTGTGCTTTTTTCATGAAATTCTATTCTCCTTTGCCCCAAAAAAGAAAAATCCTGAGTAATGATTTCAAAGTTAATGTGTTTTTTTTAATGTTAGGTGGTTGAATTGAAAGTGGGTTTACAATTGCATTGTGATGAATGCATCAAGAAGATTCTGAAGGTCATCAAGAAAATTCAAGGTAAAATTTTGTACACATTTCTTCAAAGCAGCAAAAACTTCCAAGTTGAAAAACAAAATTGGTACATAAAGGGTTTGCTTCCCGTTGGCTACAGATATTGAAACATACAACGTTTGATACACAGCTCAATAAGGTCATTGTAACGGGCAGTGTTACAACAGATGAAATTATTAGAGTAATTCAGAAGAATGGAAAAACAGCTAGCCCCTGGACAGAATACCAACTCCATTACTAGAATTATCAGACGAGCTTGGACCAATATAAGCCTTCTTTCTTAGCTTTAGGCAACAAATGAATGATCCACGAAAGCAATAGAAAGTGGAAGAATCTTCTATTTAATTTATTCTATATTAATTGTTTCGTTAAACAAATATGTATTAGCTCAATTTTAGCTATGAGGGGCAAGATAACAACTACGCACTTGGTATCGCAGCAATTTTATTTCATAATTAAATAAGAAAATATTATGTAAATTGTCACTCTATTTGAATCTCATGAAACCTTAAATAGGATATTAGATGAAATTATCTGCTGAACTTTAATTAGTTTATTTCTTCTTCTTTTTCTTTGTTTGGTTGTTTTTTTTTTTGAAAGAGTGGTACAGAAGATGAAACACGAAATTATCCTAAGAAACACACATGGGTCGTAATTCTACAGAATTTACAAAAAAGATGGAATCAACAACAGTTACAACTTACAAATACAGTCAAAGTTTGAAATTGAAATTGGAATTACTACCCATCTTGATTCGCATTAGTAGCTAGAGACACAGATCCAAGCTCTCTCTACCTCGGTTGTTGAATCGTCCGCGGACTCACTTTGACATTCACAATCTTTGGGGCCTTCGCAACAAACCTTGGAGCTTCCGACAAAGCCCGACCTTTCCGCCATTTCAGACCGCCCAGACTAACCAATTGCTTGGCATAGTCTTCCTCTTCTACTTCCTCTGTCAGCAATATGAAGAAAAAGTAATGAAACGAGCCAGATGAGAGAGCTCAGCGTACTCGAAAGTCGAAATGTAAATTAATGTTCAACTCACCATTTTTGTCATCAGCAGGATCGTCTTGGAAGAGGGCGTCTACGTCAAAGGTAGCAGAATCGTAAATATCAAGAAAGTCAGGGTCATTCTGGGTATCATGGAATCGTTCCTCTAGCCAATAGTCGCGGAAGGAAGGGGAGGACTGGACGAGAGCCCACCATTCGTCGGAAAAATCCTCAACCGTCCGATACGCCAAAGGAACGAACATCGGAGCGTTGGGATTCAACGACGATGAAATCGGCGGAGAGTACCTGCTCTGGGAAATTACCTCCATTACCATTCACTCTACTCTGATTGTAAAACTCAAAACAAATATATATATTCTACTATAAACAGATAAGAAAGTTCGAAGGATATGAAAATGAAAGATGAAATATCTTAGGCATTGCTCGTGTATTTATATAACTATATAAGAAACAGTAAAACGCAGATTTTTTAACTTTAAAAATTTGGCTGAAAAAGGTGAATACTTTGTTTGTATACGTAGTAACGTGGGCGGTATTGCCCACAGGAATAAAGATTAAATTTATTTCTTAAAAATTGATGGGAAAAAGATATGAGGGGCTCACAGAAATATGATGGTAGGCCACGTGTGGACATAAATGACTGTGGATCAGATACATTGTTTTACACTCATCCATTAACACGTAATTGTTCTCATCCTTTAAAATCTTTATACGCTACTACACCTTTATCAACCATTTCATGCAACTCATAACGTGTGTCAAATCATCGCTGAACCGCCTTCGTCAGCTTACGTCAATGTAAAAGCCGGAAATTTTAATTGGTCCTTTGGACTCGGGAGTTATGTTATTTGATCAATTTGTTTTCTAGTGAGGGAGCAGAGTTAGGTAAACAATTGTGTCGTTTATTGGGAAAGTCATTTCGTATATATTAGCTTTTAAATATGTTAATATTAATATATCTGGACAAAAGTTAGGGACATATGCTATAATAGATCATTTTTCATATTTTTAATCTGTGATAATCTCTTATTTATTATTTTTATAGTTTTGTTTTTAATACATTTTTTTTTTTTTTTTTTATCTTTAGTTATGTTAGTTTCAGTCTGCAAGGTTTACAAATTTTTTATAAATTCTATAAGATTTATATAATGATTTTTTTTATATATATTTTTAAAGAATTTTTTTAATTTTTTAAAAATAATGTCTAAAAAGACTTTAAATCTTTTTAAAAAAATTTATTTTGTTCCTGTGTTTTCTAATTGTTCTAATTTTATTTTTAAAGTTTATATTTGTTCTTGTGATAACATTATGTTATTTATTTTTATTTCATACATGCTAAAAATATTTTTGTAAATCTTTTCTTAAAATATTTTTTATTTTCATTATTTTGAACTAGATTAATTAATTCTTTTACATTAGAAATTTGTGCTTGTGTAAGCATTTTTATTATTTATGATATAACCATGCTAATTTTTTGTTTTAATTGTAAAGTACTTTGAAGATTATTACATGTGTTATTTTTTTGTATAATCTTTTAGTTATTTTTTTAATTATTAATATTAATTCTATTATTTTTTTATAATATTTTAAATAATTTAATTTTTTATTTAAATTTAGTTGATTATATCTTATTTTAAACATTTTGTTTTAAAGTCTTCTTACCAAATCTGTTTATGTTTATAGTTCTTATACCAATTTTTAAAGCTGAATTTTGAATTTAAACTTCAGTTAACTTATTTTTTAATTTGTTCCTTAAATAAATAAAATTCAAAAATCAGGTTATCAAATTCTTCTTGATTTATTTATATAAATTTATGTGTAAAATAATTTCTTAATATTTTTCCTACGTGATGGTTTATTAGGTATAATATACTAAAAACGTAATCTATGTAATAATCTAAAAGAGTATCAAACCTTTTAAAATTTTCTAAGCACGTTTCATAATATTCATTATCAAAATATTATTCTAATAATTTCATATATTTTCCTTCAAAATATTCTATATTAGTCATAATTTTTCTTGATGTGTTCCAAGTTCATATTCTTCAAGTTCTTGGTCTATCCAACAACCAAATTCTTGAATTTTTTTTTATGTCCATTTTTACTAGTTCAAGGCTTGCTTCGAGATCTAAATGTTCCCTATTTTGTCCTTTTACTAAATCATTTCTTTTTTCTTGTTTGGAAATATAGTCAATTAATTCTTGTAAATTTTTAATTATTTTAAATCTTCCTATACTTTGTTCAACGTTATCTTTTATAGATATTTTAAAACAAACAAGTGCTTGTTTAAGATAAATCGCATTTTTTAGATTTTCTTAATTTTCAGAATACTTCTTACTTTTACTTCTATAACGTTTTGTCTCATATTTTCTTTTCATGTTATTATGTTTATTTTTCATTGATTATAATTTTGTGCAATACAAATAATATTTTAACAATATTAATGAAATTTTAAGGTATACTAGTCTCTATTTACAAACTAACATGTTTCTAAATATGGGTCCACCGCGTACTTTTGCTTCCTTGCTATCTTTTTCTTGTTCTAAAGAGCTAAGCCTCACTCCAAATCCAAGCTTCTAGTCCTTCTAACCCTGCTATATGAGATCTGTATTTAACTTTCTAAAGTAAGAGTGATAGTTTGTAATTTTAAGATGGATTTTTTTATCAAACAAAAAGTTATACAAACTAGAGAACTAAATAACCTTGAAAGGGTTTCTAGTTCTTACTTATTTCTAGATACATAGCTTAAGCATGAAAATAGAAAAATGGATAGATGTCAAGATTTGTAGTGAATCCTTTATCTGTAAAGAGTTTCCTTTTATAGACATAAGAATTTTCTGTTTAGAATGGTGGGATTATATTATTCCTAACTTTGCTTTTTGGAGTTTTAATGCCTACATTATTGACACTCTTGGCTCCAACTGTTAGAGTGGTCCTACATGGTTTACTCTGCCGACATAAAACTATGTGATGAGCTTGTGTTCATGCAGGTTTCCTTATCTCTGATGCAATATATGCATTTGTGGTCCTCTGATTGTTGCTTGGAATAATGGCAAAATACTTTTTTGGTTTCTTCATTTACTTCAATCTCATTATAGTTGAAGTTAGCTTCATAAGAAATTACTTTTTCACTGTCTTCCTCAGTGATAACTATATTACTTTGAGAAGTAATAATAATTTTACTTGTACTATAATTGATTTTAATTTCTGAAGAATTATTTATTCTTCTTATTTCATGATAAATTTAACTTAACATTTGTCCTCTTTCTATACATAATTTCTCATGATTAAATTCATTTTCTAATAAAGACTTTGGTTAAGTAACTTCTCTTTTATTATTTGTTATTCCAAGTTTAATGAAATGATAAGGATTTACTGGTATTTCTTGGTTCCAATCTATTAATGAACTGAAACATCTTAAATAAATAGGCCTGTCTATAGCCCTGGTTTTCTTTTTGAAATTTCTACTAGATTTTTTGAAGTTTTCAAGAAAATATATTAATTCATTTAATTCATTTCCTGAATATATATTTTCTATTAATACAGCATGAAAGGCCTTATAGAAAAATACTGGATTCACTCCTTCTAAGATGTTGAATTTACTACCTGATGAAAAATATTTTTCTGTAGTATAAAATTTCATATCATCTACATATTCCTCAATAGTTTTTTTGGCTAGATTGTATAGGCTTAATCATTATTGTTTTGTTAAATTTCTATATCTTTTTCTTTCTTCTTCAGAAAAATTATTTGTTGTTTCTCTAAAATTTACTGGTCTTTGAATTTTTTCGAGGCTTCTTAATCTACTAGTTCGTATTGTTGGTTATTGTACTATTTGGGAATAAATTTTTCTTATTTCTGTTGGTGATAGTAGTTTTGGAACTTTATAATTAATATAACTTTATTTTGCTTCTATCTTATTGGTAAAGGATCTATGGATGATTCCACTAAATCCTATTATTACTCTGCTTGCCTCTGGCCAATTAGTGTATATTCTTGGTTTTGGTCCATTATATACTACATAAACCTTTTTTGAATCTTCCTTTTCAGCTTCATTTGCCCAGTTGATTTTTTCTTTTTTCTTTTCTAGGTTTTTATTAAGTTCTGGATTGTTACTGCCAGTTTCTTCAATTTCTATTTTTGGAATTTTTATTCATTCCTTTTCAATTTCTGTTGAACTTTCAACTTCTTTTTCTTTTGAGTTTTCCTCAAGCCATTTTGGGTTAACCATAGTTCGTCTACTTTTTAAAGATTTTTTAAGATGTAATACCTTTAGTTAATCTCTGAGGCACTTGATTTCTGTTTTATGAATCAGAATTTTTTTTTTTTTTTTATCTTTATTTCTACTTCAAAATGATCCATTCCTGTCATCAAAAACATAGTTAGAGGTGCTAATTTTCTAGTTAAAGCATCTACTAAACTATTTTCCCTTCCTAGCAAATGTTCCATATCAAATTTATAATGGTTAAACCATTGTTGCCATCTAATAAGTCTTCCTTTTTTGTAATCACTTGTAATATTAATTCTTAAAAAATGTCCAAACTTTTTATTATCAGTCCTAACAATAAATTTTGAACTTATGACATATATTGTAAATTTCTTTATAGCTTTATTAACAACTAAATATTATTTTTCATTACTATGATAATTTAATTCAAGGCTTTGGAAAGATCCTGAAGTAAATCTACAAAGATACTCATCTTTGTCATCGACTTTTGCTTTTAATACTGCTCCCCAATATTCATGTGAAGCATTTGTTTCTATTGTTATTTTATCATCTGGTCCTGGACGGTATAAAGTTGATAAAGCTTTTACTTATGTTTTTACTTTATCCATATATTTAGTGTCCTGATCAGTCCATTTCCAAACATAGTCTTTTTTAAGCTTATGTTTTTACTTTATCCATATATTTAGTGTCCTGATCAGTCCATTTCCAAACATAGTCTTTTTTAAGCTTTGTTTGTAATGGCTTTCTTATTTCTGCTAATTTCTTTATATATCCTTCTGTATATGTCAAACATCCTAAAAACCTTTGTAATTGTTTTTTGTCTTTGATTATATTAGAAAAATTTTGTATGTTATTCAAAATATGGGATTATAGATAATGTTTTTTATTATCTATTTCTAACCCTAAATATTTTATTTGTTGTTGAGCAATGACTGCTTTCTTTTCTGATAATACTACTCCTGATTTTCTGTATTCTTGCAAAACATTAATAATGTATAAATAATGTTTTGGTAATTCATTACTGAATATTAAGATATCATATATATAAACACAACAAAAATTGTGATATTTTTTAAAAATATTATCCATGTATCTTTGAAAAATACTTGGTGCTTATTTAAGTCTAAATGGAACAACTATTAATTGGAATTGTCCTTGAGGGTAGCTAAATGCTATTAATTTTTGTGATTCATTATCAAGTCTTATTTGCCAAAATCTACTTTTACAATCAAAACTTGAAAAATATTTCTTTTCTTTAATTAGTGATAACAATTCTTCATTCTTTGGAATAAAATAACCATCATCAATAGTTTTTTATTTAAATCTTTAAAATTTATTTTCATTCTCTTTTTCTCTCTTATTTTCTCAACTTTTTTTACTAAGAATGCTAGACTAAAATGTGGTAAATTACTTGAAATAATTACTTTTAATTTCAAAAGTTTTTGAATTTATTTTTCAAATTCTTCTCGATCTTATGGAGTATAAATTATTGGTTTAACTCTTATGACTTTTAAAGTGACTTTTAATTTTATATTTGTTATTTCATTAGACCTATTGATATTTGGATCTAATGAGTTTTCTGAACATACTATTTTTAATAATTTTCTTATTCCTGTCGAAGTTTTATTTTCTTGTATTTCGTTTAGAAAAGAATTTTGATCAATCTCTATGTCTCAAGAAATATTTTCTAAATATAATTTTTATTTTTCTATATCTTTACCACGTTTTCGCTTTTTATGTTGTGACATAAAAGTTTGTGATAAAATAGTAATGCTTTTATGATTTTTGATACATAAATTATTTTTCCATCTATAATTATCAAGCTTACTTTATCTAAATACTGGGTAAATGGTTGATACAAGTTTAAAAAATTGTTTCCTAATAAAATATCAACTCCAATTTTTTGTTGATAAATTGTAGGCATATGAAAGATTTCTCCTCCTATTGATACATCTGTGTCTTTTTAGACGTTATTAAAATTTATTGTAGTATTATTTGCAATTTTTACTACTAATTCTTTTGGTGATTGTTTCCAAAGTTCTTTTGAAAATATGTATTTACTAGCTACACGCATACTTGCACCTGTATCAATATATGCATGTAAATTATAATTTTTATATCCTTTAAATTTTAATTCTATTTTTATATATGTACTATTTAGATTTATTATGCTTAATATGCCATCCATTAATTAGAATTATAATCAGAATCAAATATTTTTGAGTCTGTTATTTTTTCTTCAGTTTCTAATAGATAAATACTATATGTATCATCTATATCAGATTCCTCTATAGATTCTAGTTCCATCTTAAAAGTTTCTTCTATAATTTTTGCTTTATGAGGGAATTCAAGTTTAAATTCTTTCATATGTTGGATTCTATTAGGTTAATTATTTTCATAATGTCTTTCCTCATTACATATCCAATATCTACATTTTTTTTCCTGATGAATAATAATTTTTCTTTTTAAGTGTATTATATATATTTTTTTAAATATCTTTGCTTATAAAGTTCCCTATTATATCTTCTTCTATATTTCTGAAAATTTTATTTTTTAAATTTATATCTTTTGAACTTTCTAAATTTCTTATGCCTCTTATATTTGTTATAAGGTCTTATATAACAACCATATTTTTTTGGCATTCTAAAATCTCCTGAATCACAACATATTTTATCATTTCTTTTTATTTGTTTGAATTCTTTCCTTTCTTGACATTTTACTATTATCCAAGCCTTAAGACTTCTTATTCTTCCTCCTAAAGTATCATATATTGTTTCTCTATCTCTTCCATTCCATTCTTTTGTCATAGTTTTATGTAATGTTCTAGATAGTTTTAAAAAAAAAAACATTTTCTTATAAGTTTCTTGCATAGAAGGTGGTAGTTTATGATAATACATTTCATATTCTTATATAAATGAATCTATGTAACACATGTCACATATTTTCATATTGGTTAAATGCTATTTGACTTCATTTATTTCATTTTCACTAGATTCTGTAATATTTCTACATTTATCTTCTCCAATAAATTATTTATATATTTCATTTACTATAATATTTAAGTAATCGCTTCCTGTTATTGAATTTCCTTACATTCTTAAATGTTGTTTAAGGTGTGTTAGAAAGTGAGTGTGAGTTGTAAGTTTCGAGTGTGAGTTGTAAGTTTCCTATTGAGTGTTTATTTGTATTTCTCTTCAAGTTGTGAGAGGTCTTTAGAAAGTATTGTAGTGTCTTTTATTGTGGGTATAATACAAGTAATTTGTTTACTTGTTTGGGTCCAATATTAGTAAATTTAGAATTGTGCACTCTAAATTTTTCTCAACAATACAAAAAAATGACTCCCTTGTGCTTGGGTTGATTCTAAACTCTAAAGGCATAATGGAGCTTAATATTTACAATATATGGAAGCAAAACCAGGTACATTACATTTATTTGATAAACAGATTATCATCATCCTCAAATTCTTCTTTGAATTATTTAATTCTCTATTTAGTGATTGTAATCTTTTTTCACAGTTATTATCAGACCAAGCATTTTCGTTAGCAGTTATCTCTGTGATAATTCTTACAGCAATCATTGCACCATTGATTAAATTTCTTTACGATCCTTCAAAGCAGTACTTGGTGCTTAAAAGAAGTACCATTCAACATATAAAGCATGAAGCAGAGTTCAAAATTTTGGTCGGCATTCAATCTCCTGAGAGTGTTTCAACAGTCATAAACGTGTTAGAAGCATCTCATGCCACAGAAGAAAATCCCATTGCCGTAACAGCACTAATTCTCATTGAGCTTGTTAACACTGTTAACACTCTGCTCACTGCTGCTTACAAACCAAATGATAACCCAAATGAAAGCACATCAATCTCTATCCAAATATTAAACGCCTTGAGGCAATACGAGATCCAAAATGAAGGTCTGGCTTCAGTTTATTCCTATACCTCTGTCTCACGTTATGAAACAATGCACGATGATGTTTGTAGGGTAGCACTAAACTGTCGATCACACATTGTGATCATGCCTTTTCATAAGAGATGGACTATAGATGGATCTATTGGGTTGGTGAATAAAGGCATTCGAAATATGAACCTTCTTGTCCTCAAAAGGGCGCCTTGTTCGGTGGGTATTCTTATAGATCGTGGGATTATGGCCGGGAAATCAACACTTTTAACAACCAAGTATTTGTACCACGTTGCTTTGATATTCATTGGAGGTCCAGATGATGCAGAATCACTAGCTTATGGATCACGTATGGCAACTCATGAAAGAGTGGACTTAACAGTGGCTAGATTCCTTCTATTTGGAACTGAGAATAGCAAAGAAAGGAAACGAGATTCTGACTTGTTATATGAGTACAGGCAATTAAATATAGGGAATGACAAATTTGTGATTGTGGATAAGGTCGTCAGAGATGCATGGGGTTTGTCTAAGGCTCTAAAAGAAATGGTGGAAAATTTTGATTTGATTTTGGTCGGAAGCCAACATGATGATTCCCCAATTCTTAGAGGACTTGCTGAATGGAATGAATGCCCTGAGCTTGGTGTCATTGGTGACATGCTTTCTTCTTCAGATATAGAAGGTTCAACTTCCGTATTAGTAATTCAACAACATAGATTGGGACACAAGCAAATCACCAAGGGCTTGAAAGCCTTGAATAAGGAAAGGATCAAGCATGAGATTCCACATGAGGAAGCTGCAAGATCATCATGGTCTATTACAGTGGACAGAAATGATAGGCATTGGAGTCAATAGAAATTTCATTCTTATTCATCCATTTTTATTGTCCCTTTTTGCCTTCATATTCTTTCCAGAATTATTTTTGTAATTAACTTGGTATATTAGAAAATTTTGGGATTTTTATTTTCATAATTATAGTTATTTATTTATTTATAAAAATCATGTTAATAGTTCAAAGCCAAGGTTTTGCTTTGCAGTATTTTATCAGAAATTGGTGGTTTTATGCAGAAGCTAGACCATTTTTTTAATTGGAGAAAATATGTCGGGAAAAGAAAAGGAAAAAGAAGAAGAGAAAACAACAAAAATAACGCCCTCAAAACTTGTAATAACAAAAATAACACTCCTTATATTCAAACTTATATTACAAAACTTGTAATAACAAAAAAAATGATTGATATATCAATTTTCTTTAAAACAATCATTCAATTGGAATTGAATGACGGCAATTTAGACCCGTTCAATATTACACGTTCAAATTGAACGTTCAATACTATTAGAGTGCTAGTTTTATTATTATAAGTTGTTAGGGTGCTATTTTTGATAAATTTCCAAAAAATAGCTGAAGCAAGAAGCAAAAGGTCAACACAAGTGCTTGGAAGAAAAAATGAGTTGCTTAAAAAATTCAGTCATCTGCTCCAAAGGTTGAACGGTTCATCCTTTTATGATATAATTTAAGCCTACGTACATTTTTCTCAAGAAGTTCCAAGATCTCATGAGACATCAACGGTAAACTCTAATCTCTATACAGAAGATGGTTGACCTTCAATCCTGCCTACTCATCAAAATTGAAAGAATTACATTGTACATTTAATAAGATTGACTGAAAACATTTAACATATCTACTATAACTCTATTTCTCCTTCCTATTTCTCTTCAGCTTGTATTAAAGAAATATTTAGAACTTGGTAAAGTATTAATACCTCATTGATTTTTTATTTCATCTATACTCGTCTCATCTATGTTGTTACACTCCAAAGCTGCATGATTAGAAGAATCTGGTATTTGATAAGAGGGTGATTCGCACTTGCGAGTTTGTAATCCTGTAAACCGTGCGAGATCAATCCATTGCTGCAGCAAGAGACAAGATCAAAATTTAAGTAATACAAATAATCTCATCACTTATAGTGAAACTGATGTAGTGGATTGATCAAGATTCACAATAATTTAGTGCATAAAGTCAGTTTCATATTGTACGAGCAAGAAACAAATTCCTAAAAGCTTAGCATAAAAAGTGGTACAGTATAATCATTGCAATTGCGACCTCTTTTTTCAGAAGTATATGTTCCCAAGTCTCCAACCACCAATGAGATCCAACAAATATATTAATATGAGCATAGCTTGCTTTCTTTTAGCTAAGAGTGAGAACAGCTTGTCTCCATTATTGATTTAGAAATCAAAGTAAATTTCTTGAATCTATAGAAAGAATAAGATAATTCTAACCTGAGTTGCCCAGTAAGAGTTGATTGTACGCACAACAAATGATAGCATGTTTACTAAAAATGTTTGTGATGAAAATTCATCAGAAATCCGATGCTCCACAATTCCAGCAATAATCTGCGTACAGAAACCAATAGTCCAATATAAAGAGACATGAGTAAGATGTATATGAGTCTTCAACATTTTAAGATCTTTATGCTTTTTCTAACTTTTAATTTAGCTATTATTACCTGATAGCGAAGGTTTGAAGATGTTGCAAGAAATAATGAATAGACAACGGCCGTTTTAAGTAGTGGAGATCTCTTATTTTGTTGATCAACAGCAACTGCTAAATTTAGGAACTTGCGAATTGCAAAGATAATGTCTGAGGAAGCAACAACCCCAATACTAGAAATAAATCCAACACTAGCAAGTTTCAACCCACCAAAAAGGACTGAAGCAAGTCTAAGATTGAGGTTCAACTCCCTTCCCACAGTATTCTTTTGAAATGCATTATCTGGAATGGCCCCAAGGAAACCTTTTATACCATCCATGCTGTCAGGGCCATTTATCTCATCTGCATATGAAAGGAATGACAGAGTTGGAGCTGGAAGCCACACCGTGAAGAAATCAACAAGAACTACCCTCAATGAATCTGTAATAACATAATCAAGCTCCTCAAAAAAATTCTCTTTACGATTCTCATACTGTGCCAACAAAGTAGTAGTTATTGATATAGCCTCCTCTATGGCCAATCTGTACAAGAATTTAGGATCTGCCAGCAATCTTTCCCTGAAACCCTACATCAACATGAGCCATGCTTCACCATCAGCAAATTTTTTCCTTTATGGTATCATGATATAAAAGACGAGAGTAATTGTGATATATGCAAAATGGGTTGCTTTTCTATGAAAAAAATGTGAATCTTTTCATGATCAAGCGCTAATAATACTAATCTTCATATCCAAGCTTACTTGGAAACGATAAGTGAATTCTGAAATTATAGGATACTTCTCCAGATCGAAAAAGTTCTGTAAGACCTCTGGTGATACCAAACCAAGATCAAGTCCTTTCTGAAGATCCTGCAAAATATTTCATCATATCATATTTATGAACAAGAAATTCATCATTGGAGAGGTGATAAATTGCAAACTTAACAAATTACCATTAACATGCTTGTCTCCATCATTACCCCCAAACAAGTTGAAAAAAATGAAGTTCATGTTAAACCATAGCACTCATCAATCCATTACAATTGCATCATTCCATGGAAATAATATCTGTAGACCCACACATATAACTTTTACAGGAAAAAAAGTGTGCTAGTGTTGTAGTGTATTAAACATGATTTGCTTAGTAAACAAGCTCTATTGAACACCTAAAGATATGAGGTCATATATTAAATTGAAAATGAAAGTGAATATTAATATTAAAATTCAAAACCCTATATTAGATTTTAATAATTGCAAAATGCATCATATAGAAGCACAAGAATAGTGTCAATCAAGGTGATCAAACAGAAGGGATTCCATTCAAATACTTAAAAAATGGTAACCTGAGGCAGGGCATCCCGCTTCCTGCCAGCTGCATTCATAACTCTAGCGATTTCAGCACGATCGAAACAATTCCGACTGCAGGTCCTGGCAGCAGAATACCATAAGAAATCTGCCACTGGTACTTCTCCCTCTCTTCTTATTTGTTGTCTTTCAGGATCAAGTAATATAACCACTTGGTTTTTCTTTTGCATCTTGCTTGAAATTCTTGCAGGCACTCCAGTCCCTCTAGATCCATAAGTAACATGGCTAGCACCTGTCACCACTACTATCATACCTGTGGATCCTCCACTCGCTAAGGCTTGCATGATGATTTGGGATATAGTATATTCCTCAACTACTCTCGCTTGGGCAGATAGATATGAGCTTGGACCAAACGTAACAGACTGATTAGGAAAATTCATGTCAACTGCTGTTCTGCGGGAGATAGAAGAAAATCCTGACATAAAACCCGAACCACTGGGAGGAGTGTATGTTTTACGATCTTCCTTAGAAAGTCCACGGATACCTTCTGCTTGGACGGTCCTTAAAACCTATTGATTTGGAGTCATTATTTTGGGTTTCATAGCTACTATGAATTTTTGCATCAAAAGACAGAAGCGAGTAGTAAGATTTGAATCTAGAGGGGACAAATCATGAAAAAGAAAGAAGGGGGGAAACAAAGTACAATATATATCATAGCAAGGTGGCAAGAAAGTTGCATGTTTGATAATTACTAGATGTTTTTCCCCTTCTTGTTCATGTTATTTAATGTCGATACACCATGAGGTCGAAAAAACCTTATTCTCGGGTGATATTGTTTAGGTGAATTTTATATTTGTACCTTTAGGGGAGTTCCACAAGCAACAAGCCTAACTCCATTATCACGACAATAACTAAGAAGGGGCTCATACTCCTGCCAGCGCTCGGGTGTCCAATGTGATGCATAAGATTTCAAGGTTTCTTCATCTATCCTGCCATCATCTTACATAAATCAGTATAGTCGTACCTAAACTTCAAGGGGAAAAGTTCTTTTCTTATTTTTGATTTGCATTCATCCTAAACTTCTGCAGCATGTAGATTAAGCGCCTACTATGAGCAATTAAAGAAAAGCTTCAAACATACTTGCAGAAAATTGAAGTTTCCTGTAATGCTAAATTTTCGTAATTCTGAAAACCGTGATTCTCTGCCAACAAATCACAAGGTCCCAATTATAATTTTCAAATCAATTGCATTAAGTCGTAATCTACTATTGGAATTCCTTTGCCAACCATCAGAATTCAGTAGTCACATGTTAAGCTAGAAATATATGTCAGTGCACATAGACACACATTGATATAGATAGATGGAGAGAGAGAGAGCGAGGGATTTATCTATTGCTTTGGAGAAAGAGAACCTCTTTTCCATAAACTGATTGAGCTGTTCCTGCAAATTAGAAGGAAATGCTTCCAAGGCTAAAGATAAAGGCCGGTCAATCCCCTCACACATTCTCTTCAAACTCTTGACAATTTCAAGCTCCAATTCCTTGTCATCACGAATCGGAACCTGTTCTGCTTCCCCTAAATACACAATCCGCGCATTCATTAGCTTCTCCCACACCTTAGACTTGTCCTTCCCCACCGCCAATGGTTCTCCAATGACCGAGGCATCGTAAATCCTCGAAGTTAAAACATCCTCAATCTTCTCCTCTACTTTAGGAACCGGTTCCCTAACAGTCGTAATAGGCGCCGTCGCCGGCGCGTCTTCCCCAGACGCCACCGCTGATTGTAGAAACCAAGCGCCAAGTGCTAGAGATGGCGCGAGAAGTACGTGTCGCCTTGTATGGACTTGACTCTGGCGAGTTTCGTTGGAACATTCTTCAATATCAGGTGAATGACCGATCTTTTTCTCAGAACGGCCACAGTTTTCTGGGAGATTCCGGCGGCAAACGACTGATAGGATGACCTGCTGGCGCTTTCCTGAGGAAAATTGACGGAGAAGTTGGCTCCGCCAAAGTTGGTTTGATGCAGTTATTCGAGACGAAGAAGTAGAAGTAATACATAGAGGTGAACCAGTGATGAAGCCTCTGTGAGTGTTGGGCTGCATTTCGCGGCCAAAATGTTAGGTTGTCACTTGTCAGTACCGCATGTTAGAGAGACGGTGAATTGCCGGCATCAACTGATCAAAGTCACAGTTTAAAATATTTTCTTTTATGATTATAATATAATGAAATCGTGTTTTGGCCTTGTGTCTGTGAGTTTGTCTACGTGAAATTTCGGCAGCCTCATGTACGTTGAATAATAGTCGTCACAATAAATCGTTGTATGGTTGATCTTGAAAAAAAAGCAAAAAAGATATATTTCTTTTATCCCTCTCCACCTATGTGGTCCATAGACTAATAAATAATTCTTTATAAATCAATACTTATTATCCATAAATGAACTAATTAACTTTTTTATAATTTTTATATCTTATTTTTAGTGTATCAATACAATTTACGGTGTCACAGTAACTGACAAATATGCAAAAAAATAAAAAATTGACTTGGAAAAAAAAAACAATTGGATTTCTTTTTTATCCGATTTTGGTTGGTCAGTACTTCATACAAATGGTTCATTTTTATCTGCCACGCAGACAGAAGATTTGAGCGATGACTAGTCGACAGCTCATACATAGGATAACTGCTTAAGAAACTTTTTGTCCTTTTTTATTCTACAGTACAGGCTACGATCAGGGTCTACTTCAAATTGTAATCGGAATTTATGTTGTTTTTTAATTTGGATAAATTGTTAACCAAAAAATGAAAGAAAAAAAAAAAAAAAGAACAATATAATTTACTAGGTTTTTCCATACCATTTTTCACTTTTATTCTTAAAGGTTTCAATTAGTATATTAATTCATAAAATATTTTTAACTTAATATCTTAATTCATACATTTAATATCCCATTTTTTTTCATAATATATAATATTAAAAATTATTAAATTAAAATACTTTTAAAAAAATAGATAAAAATATGTATCAATTAATTAGCTTTGACACGACTACGATAATTGACCCATTATTACCGGGTGATAATGTTGTTGCCGCATCATATGTTGAATAGACTTATTAGGATAACTCTCCTTCACATAACCAATTTAATAAATAACCACCCCTACGCTGGCTTATTTTTCTTCTTCTTCTTTCTGCTTTTTTTTTTTTTTCTCTTTTCTTCTCTAAGCTTTTTTTTTTTTTTTTTTCCTGCTTTTTATTTCTTTTCTTTTTTTTCTCTTCTTTTTTATTCTTTTCACATCTATCATAAATTTTTTTAAAGTTAAAATTTGATACACATCAAATTATAATTTTATTTTTATAGTATTTATTTCAAATATATTTTTTGTAGTATATATTTATGTATTTTTTTTTATGTTTGATCAAACATATGATTTTTTTTTTTTTATGTATAATTAAACATATATATTTTTTTTATATAATTTAACCCTTTTTACATCAAAGAAAGTGAAAGTTATTATTGAGAAAGACACGTGTCTATATAAAGAAAAAATTAGATATTGCATAATAGGAAAAAATATGTATTACTTTAGAAAAATATATATATATGTGCTAAGTACTAAAAAAGAACATATGTGTCATATACAAAAAAAAATATATGTACCATTTACCAAAAAATATAAGAAAAATTACCAAAACTAGCACTCCTAAAACTTAAGATAATAAAACTAGCATCCCAATAACATTAAAAATTCAATTTGAACATATAATATTAAATATTCAATATTGAACATATTTAAATGAACAGATGTTCAAAAAAAATAATATATTAATCATTTTTTTAATTATAAAAATATAAATTTGATCATAAAAAATTCTATTTTTGTTATTACAAATTTTGAGAAATATTATTTTTGTTATTTTCTCAAAATATAACTATTCTATATACTAAAAAAGAACAAAATGAAGGTTATTTTTTAAACAAGTCGAATAAGAAAGTCATATAAAAACGGAAGTTTTTTTTGTTAGCTGGTATATGCGGCTAATTACGTTAATATAGTAAGTTTTAGTCGATTTCTATCACTCACGTGCTATTTTCTAAAGGCCCAAGCATCATATTATGCTGCCCCCCAATCCCATCCTAAGTGACGGTGGTGGCAAAACTGCTTCCATTACCACAATTTCTCAGATCCCTACATCAAAACTAAAGAACAATGCATGAGGTCATAATTTCGTTGTATGTTGCACCCTCGTGCATTATGAGGTGTGGAGGTGTGCATTCATTAAAAAAAAAATAACCAAAGTACAATTAGTACAAATAATGGATACAAAAATTGTCTGTTACAATAACCTCTTCCTCATCACTTGATGCTTTAATAAATCCTTTCTTAAGCAGCTCTCATCTTTACCAATGATGAGAAATATATAAAATACATATCACGAACTACACCTGTGTCTGACGCTTCAATGCAAATAGGCATAACTAGGCAGAATGAAGTTACTCAAGAAATATAAAAGGGTGACCCCTCAGAATTGGTTACAAGCTAGACTTATCTGGTATCTATAGTTGACAAGGAAGAACCCTCAGTTGATACCGTGAAACGATGGCAAGACAGCGACAAGTGGGTCTCCATAACCAACAGCCTCTGCAAAACATGCACAATAATGAGTAAGACCACCAAGGCTATCTGCCTGCTTATAAAACTCACTTATTGATATATGTAGCTCAAGTATGATGTTTCCCAAAGGGCTGAGCTGATGAGTGCCTTTTTCTAAAGGCTCTCTCATGTGGAGCTAACATGGCGGCTAGCAGCTACAAGTATAGCCAAATCAAGATGAGACAGGACTTAGAGGCCACCCCGCTACATAGAAATCTATTCCTGATTCCCAAAAATAGAAGAGTCTCTATGAAGTACAATGGTCAAAGAATATATGATATTCTTAGTATGACCACAAATCTCAAGACAATTTGGCTAGGAACACCCCTTTCCTAAAATCAGTCAGCAAATTCATAAGGAATAATAAAGGTAACTATTAAGATGCCTATGTAGTTCAATATTTTGTTTTAGGAAGGAATTCATATCAAACTTAATCATAAAATAAGACATGTTGTGATGAAAAGGAATTTAAAGACAAATAGTAGTCCAGCCTTCATCCATTCAAGTAATCATTTTGATCTGATGCAAACCTTTTTTATGTTTAACTATAATTGGTCAGAACATGGAACCTTATTAACTATTTATAGTTTAATTACTACCCTTTGAAAGCCCAATTTGTAAAAATGACTTTAGTTAGGAATCATGATTTGTGTATTATGAACTTTGAACTCCACACTTGCACTCCCTTGTCCCTATTGTATGAAGTTAATTACGGACATCCTATATATGAGATCATTCAAGACATCAAATATGCTGTGAATATGATCATAGTTATTTACCTCCTTCATCAAAGAGAACCTTTAAAACTTCTCCACCAACATCCGACTGTTCAACACATCAAGAAAAACAATCACAAAACATAATTAGAAATAGCATCCATGCTTAGAATGTATTGGCCAAGAAGTCTCACCTTCACAGGAAGTTCGGTGCCAAACTGATCCACATATCCAATAACTTGTCCCTCTTTAATGACATCGCCCTGTATATTTATGAACCATTTGAACCCAAATTTAGCAAAATTCTAGCCAATTTATCTGATCCAGTAATTTAATGAGGGAACTATGTAGCAATCTAATAAAGGCAAATCTAGAATGACAGGTGAGTGGTGACTTATATAAATGACAAGTAAGATAAGTTAGATGCATTTTGCATGTGTCAGAGGAATCTATCATGAAAACCAATTCTAGTTGATGGATTCATTGATCTGACAAAAGTTCTTATTATCCGAAATTAGGACCTTACATGATACTAATATCTATATTTTACAACATGTAGAACAGTAGAAGTCCTCTTAATTTTTTATTGGGAGGTAAGGGGGGAAAGAAACAAACACTAAGAGCGGAATGCTCTATATTGCAATTAATTTCATAGGTCCAAGCACATGACATTTCATTAAAATTCGAATATAAGGGCACATAGAAGCTAATTGTTAATATTAGGCCTTTTCTTTTGGGTAAACTACTTTTGAGGTACCCAACCTTAGATTTATTCTATACAAAAATATCCGAACTATTTTTCTCTACAGAAATATGGCTATACTTTAATTTTGTTTACATATAAGTACATTTTTGGGATTAAGACCTGCCACGTCAGCTAATTAGTGTTAATTAGCTAACGTGGCACGTTTTAAAGATTAACACGTGGCAAAATTAGTTGACGTGGTAAGCCTTAATTCTAAAAAGACACTTATATGTAAATAAATAAAAGTATGGGCATATTTCTGTAGAGAAAAATAGTTTGGATACTTTTGTGTAAAATAGGCCTAAGCTTGAGTATGTCAGAAACTATTTAGCCTTTTCTTTTTTAGAAATATAAGAATCTAAAACTAAAATTGTCACACAAAGTACAGAATTTACTTTAAGAAGGTACCTCTTTACATATAGGTGCTTGTTTCTTCCCTTTCAAAGTTCTCCCCTTTCGAAATGAGCCAACCTGGTCAAATGTGATTGAAGATGCTTTGCTTTAAAAATTGCCCTGAGAGAAGCAAAAGTACAAAGACAGGTTCGTCAAGTGGTGTAACACATACTGTTGGAGAAGGCACAAGAACATGTGCATTGGATCCAGAAGCCTCCAATGCTGCTAACTTTGATGACTTCCCCAAGGGCACATTTTTAAATGGGTTGGTACTTTCAATAGAGGATTTTGGTGCTGGTGGTGGTGGGGAAGCAGGTGCTGTTCCAACCATGGGTTCAGTTGGAATGGGCGGTGGTGTCATTGGTGAGATGGTAGACATGGGCGCTTTGTTAGCTCCAACATTCCGCTTCAAATGCATTTCAAAGTCTCCCACCTATCCAAAGCATATGCCAGTCCAAAAAGAGAACATACATGCAACCAATATCATAATTTACCACAGTTAGCAGCCTGCCTCGTAGCAATCTAAATTTTAACTAGATGATATCCAGGATTTTGCTTCTTTCATTGTTTATGCTGGCAGATTTATATCTAAAAAAACTGCAAATAGCTATAGGTCCCCATACATTATCAGCTCCAGTATAAACAACCATAAACTGTTAACTATTAAAAATAGTTTTTTAATTTATGAATATGTGTACTGTGAATGTCTTAGAGAATCCAAAATTCCCATCGGAGTCAAACAAGGCCAACTCTTGAAACTCCTTTACAATCTAATTGGTTCCACATAGATTAAGTTTCCTTCATATACCAGAAATTGTTTTTAGTTTCTTTATAAACATTGCATAATTTATTAGCGTCTTGTCATATTTTGAAGAAATGAAAACGCATCTGACACGTATCTTTACTGTCTCTTATATGCTCTAATTTGCATGCCTAGTCTAGCGAGAATGCATACCGTGTCCTTTGCTTATAACATATGCTTTCTGCTACATTGAAAAACAAGGTTCTGATTGATAGAGAGTTGCAAGGATAATTTAGGTTCTCACAGAACATTGGCCTAATTTCTCACGAAGGCAACTTGTCGGTGCTAATCATCAAACAATATTATTTTCTGAAAAATAAAAACTTCCTTGACATGATCTGGAAGTTTACCTTTAGTTTCAGTTCAGCAACCTCTGTTTCATCACAGACTTCTTGCACCAATGCCTGAAAAGGAGAATAATACTAAGTAGAAAGAAGGACATTTAATATCAAACAAAATGATCATCACAACAAAAATTATTACACCCAAAATGAAATTAAAAGATTCATAAAACTTGTAAATAAAAACAAATCTAATATAATCTAAAGAGCAACCATCATCACATGATAGAAGACTACCCAAAGCATTAAGCTATGCTCACAGCAACAAGTAGCCCTACCGTTGGAAGTTGGCCACAAACAAAATTTTCTCTAAACTAATCCATGACTCCACATAATTTCATTGTATATCTTGCCTTAAGCTTACAAGTTGCTCAGTTCACAAAACTTTGACATGACCCAAGCTAGGAGCTCCAGGAAATAGTTATGCCAATGCAGGATACAAGAAATAATCATTTAGGGGAAAGGACAGAAAGAGGTTACAGACTTGAACGTTGTTAAACATGTACATTAATCAAATTACCTTAATAAAGTCACCGGAACCTGAATATTTTTTTTAAATACAATGATAAAGCAACACAAAAATGTAGGTATAAATCAAGCAACTTTAAAAAATGCTCACCTCAAATCCACTAGGAAAAGTTGCATTTTGTCGAGTTTTCTCCGAAAAGTTTTGTGAAACAGAATCTGGTGAAACGGACAGATGAAGAAATCAAGGATTAGAGTAGATAACTAACAGTTACTATAATAAAAGAGATATTGTATATTAGTGTGCATAATATTGTCTTCAAGATTATTCATACACATTGTTTTCAAGGCCTTCCATGGCCAATACAGAGAGAGCTGCCATATTTGGAAAAGAACGAATTCCTTATGATAGTTTCATTGTATCAATGTTCAAACAGCTCCTCTATGCAGACAGACAAAAAAACGTAATGGTATAGGACCATAAATGAACGTACTTCTTATCTTTCAAGCAAAAATAAGCTCACCATTGGATGTAGCTGTCTTGTTTGCTTCAGGTGTTTTCAGACAAGATGCTAGCAGTGGTTTAGAAATGAACTTCCTACTGACAGTCAAGCCTTGATTGTAAGATCTGTTTAGGGTGGGCAGGCTGGTGTTGAACATTGGAAGCATACCGGGCTTCTCATGTAAGGACCTTACATATGATAGAGTGCCCACAGAGCCTGGAAATATACAATATTGCATAACTACCGATATCAAGCTTTATTTCAAATGTGCAGACTAAGCTCAAATGTGCATGTGCATACAAGATAAGTTAAAGGCTATAAACAGAACATATAGATATCAATGCATTAGCATAGCGCTGAGCAACATTTTTAATGATTGGTTTTTCAAGTGCAATAGAAGACCTAAAAAAAATTAAATGGGGCATAAAATGCAGTACCAAATTTTAGCAGTACAAATGCTTATTCACTTATTGTGATACCAGTGATCGAAAAATAATTTTGTTTGATGATTATACTCAACGGGGCAGATATCTTTCATTGTAGCTGATTTATTTTATTTAATTAACAAAAAATTTAGCAATAACTGACTTGCTTGTTACAATATACGAAAACGTTAAGCAAATACGAAGAAAGATCCAACTCCAACTCTCTGTATTAGACTATTAGTTAATAAACATTTGAAAAGCCCTCAACGACCAAGTTACTACCTACTACAAAACATAACTCGCATGAGAACCGAGCAAGCCTCGAGATTTAAGCTTTTATAGAGGAGCATAGCCAGTCAGCCGCCACAGTATATGTTTAGGCTTTAGGCCTTTAGCTTCGTCTCAACAAATTTCGAATACCAATGAAACACAAAAATAGAAGGAGAAAGAAAAAAAAAAGAGAGAGATCACATATGCTAAATAAAACTACATCCACAAATAGGCGAAGCTTTGTAATTCACACTCGAGCAGCTCAAAAATGAAAGAAACTTAAAATCTATAAGATCTCATCGCACTCGAACCTAGGTTTCATATCATGGTCTAAAATTTTTACTCAATTAGCATTTACTTAATTCTCCAAATGAACGAGAGAAGCAGCCCCAGCTAATTCTCCCGATTCAAAATGTGAGACTCTCTTTAATACGGAAAATCCAGATAACTTGTATCCCTAATGTCTCAATTTTCTTCCATGAAATAAAACGAGGAAGGAAGAAAGCTCAAATTAACAATCTATACAGCAACTTAACCACAATTGTAGACACGAGCGCGAACACAGGAAGATAAAGTACGTATAATTAGATAATAAGAGAGAGAGAGAGAGAGTTACAGTTAAAAGAACGGAGAACAGCAGATGACTCCATGGAAGAAGGAAGGAACAAAGAAAATCAAATGGAACAAAATGGAGATGATCTGGAGACCTGTTGGATTTAACGCTCCAGAAATGTAGGAGTCGAGATTAATAAAAATTTAAGCAGAAATTTGGGGGAAAAATCGAGAGAAACAGAAATTGAAAAAAGAGCAACAACTAACGAGAACGAGATGGCTCCTTCCTTGTAGTCTATGAGTTTGGTTTGGTGGGCACAGCTAGATGTTGTCTTTGTAAATTGTAATGTCCGCCTCTTTCATCAATTTCTCCGTCTTAGTTCTTTGCTGCAGCTTGCTAAACTGCGCCGGTGTATTTCCATCTGATGTGTCACCTAATGGCTCTCCAGCTCGTTATCCAATACGGCATGTCGTAAGATGGTATTGCTTTGAGAGGATTAAAAATTTAAAACTCAGCATGAAGTAAGGGCGAAGAAAGAATTTCATCAATTCATCTAAATTAAAAAAAAAAAGAAATTGATCTTATTTGAGAGATTATATCGACCGGAAAGCTGTGGTTAAATTAAAACTTATATAAATTTTACTCAAGTGATAAATTTTATAATAAGAAAGGCAAACGTTTCATTTACTAAAATTAATAATTTTATGTTAATTTAGAACTAAATTTTTTTTTTAACTTACAATTAAAATTAAAATTATGTAATTTTATTTTATTTTAATTTTATTAATATATATATATATATATTCTTAAAATTTATAATGATAAAAATAGCACCCTTATCTTAAATTCAAATGTATATTAATTAGTGTTAGTGACTGCTATTTTTATTATTATAAATTTTAAAATTGTTAGTTTTGTTAGTTTTAAAAATAAACAAAAATCAAACAGCATATATGATCACATTAGATATATTTTAATAATTTTTATATTTAATAATAATAAAAAAAAGAAGCAGCAAAAAAGTACTTGCTGTTTTTGTCTTTCAATTTTTTATTTTTTTTTATGTTCTCATTATTTTTTTTCAGTTATCTTTTTCTAAAATAACAAGGGATATTTTATTAATTTTTAAATATAACGTAAAAAATCAAAAAAAAAAAAAAAAAAAAAAAAAAAGCGAACAAACAGCTTCGTACCTTGCTGCTGTTTTTTTTTTTTTTCAATTTTCATTTGTTTACATTATATATAAAAATTATTAAAATAATAATCACACATGTTTAATTTTTTTTTTGTTATTTTATATGTCTAAACTAATAAAATATTAAAATAAAATAAAATTATATAATTATAGTAATAAATTAAAATAAAAAAAATTATATTACTAACTCGACACAAAATTAATAATTTTAGTACTAAATAAAATATTTGTTTTAATAATAATCTAATTCAAACTAAATTATAAATAAATACTTTATTTACTTTGCTATATTTAAATATAGTACTATGATTGGGCTTCCGAATATGGGTCAGAATAGAATGCAGAGTTACTATTGAGTCTATTTATTATTATGGTAGGTAAATTATTGTATTAAGATGATAATTTGAGATCTTATATATATATATCACATAACAAGTTTTAAAATAAACTATCAAAAAAAAATTTATTTTTTTAAATGTGTCTATAATAATATAATAATATAGTACAAGTAGGAGTCATTATTCGCTAATAAGTAATAAAATTAACTTATTAGTTATTAAACACAAATAAAACTTAAAATATCACAAATAAATTAAATAAAATATTTTTGGCATTTTGTAAAAAGAAAAAAATAATATAAAATAATAAAACAACAAATTCACTATTTTTTGGAGTAAATAATAAGGAACATGTGATTGTAAAATTATGCTCATCGTTATAATATAATTTAACTAATTATGTTATCATCCAACTAAAATTTAGCTAGTTTTTAAATTCTAAATCTATTAAATAATTATAACTTTTTTAATTTGATGATTTTAATTATAACTTTTTTAATTTCATGATTTTAGCTTTAAAAATTTAAGTACTATTAATATTTCATATATTTTACTTACTTTTTAATTAATCAACACCTACAAGTAATTAATTAATTGTAATTATTGAATAATTTAAAGGTTTGCTTATTTAATTTAATTCAACAATAACATAAAAGTTTTAAAAAGATGATAATTAAATTACAAAAATAATGTGTTTAATAATCTTGATTAATCTTAATTGCAATCTGAAAATCACAATTTGCTACTTTGATTATAAAAAATAGCAATTATGTATTAATATTATAATTTAACAATAAACATATGGGTGGAGAGGCAAATTGGTGGATTTGCTTAAGTAATAAAGTGTCATTTAATTTTCTAGTTTATTTAAGTCATTTTGCTTATGAAAAATGTTTATTAAGTTCCTTTATCTTAAAAAAAGTGTATCAAGATAAGGACAAAGTTAGTTTTTTCATCTAATTTTTCGTTAAATCAAGTAGAATATTATATGTATCACGTACATGATTATATTTTTCAATAGATATATATCAAAATTAAAAAATTACTCTAATTTTTAATAATTTCTTTCGATTAAAGTTAAATAAAATTTAATTGTCTAATTTGTGAGTTTATATATTAGAAGACTATGAAAATTTTATTTAAATTTTATTGAAAATTTTGTTTAAATTTGAAATTTTTTTTAAAATTTGAGTATTTTTTTACGTATACATCTATCGAAAAAATACAAACATGCATATGACATGTGTTATTTCGTTTGATTTAATATAAAATTGGATGCAAAGTTAATTATATCCTTACCCATTACATTTTTCATCAGAAAAAACTTAAAAATATATTTTTTACAAGCAAAAGAACTTAAAAATATTTTTTCTATTCTAGAGGACTAAACATCACTTTCAAAATAACAAAAGAATTCCTATGACATTTTTCCTAAACACATCTATGTAATAAAATTGTTGCACACCCTAATTCATAACATATATGATTTTGACATTCAAGCATAAAATTAATTACATCATCCAATTAAAAAAAAAAACGATGCTTTAGTTAAATTATAACATAAAAAGTATATATAATCATAATCTAGGGCATCTAATAACACATAATCACATTAGATATTTAACTAGCTATAAAAATTACAAAACTTAATAAATAAACTAATTAATTCATCAAAAATAAATAAATAAAAAGATTAGAGAAAATAATATGATTTTCATGAATAAAATGACCCAATGAAGCCAAATCCAAGTATCTTAAATTTTCCTTTAAAATATTTGAGAAATTATCCAAAATAACATTCATGATACTCATAACAATAAAATAGCACCCCTTAAAATTTTAACAACAAAAATAGCACAATTATGTTCAAATATTATATTTTTATTATTAAAAAAGACTATTATTGTTATAATTTGGATGTCAAATCTTAAATATAAGATATTCATATTATGGTTAGATTTATTTCAAATGAAGATTTATCTCCATTGTATCATAAATTTTTATTTAATTAGATATTTAATATCTATCATATCTTATATTCAAAATTTATATTGTATCTTATAAACCATATAAATAGGATCTTTAGCAGTGTATTATACACATAACACTTAATGAGAATTATTTCTTCTATTTGTTTTCTCTCTACTTTTCTTCTCTTATTTTTTTTAATTTTATAACACATTATCAGCACAATTATTTATTTAAAACATGTGATTTTATACATGTGAAATGACATTCACTATAATATCCACAAATGTTTTGTAGTATAATACTATATCATAAAATTTATAAGTTCTTGAATCTTTTTTATTCTTTATGATTAAACTCAAATTTTATTTTAATTCAAAATCTATCAAAAAAATTTGATTTCTTGATCGTTTTAATTGGATATCATAATCATTAATATTTATGATTTATTTTTGTTTTAAATTGTGAAATTATTTAATTTATTTATCAATATCTATATATAGTCATATTGTAATTAACTTTTACATTTTTTTAACTTGTTTATTTTATATATAAATATCTATACACTCATATTGTTATTGACTTTTAAAATTTGTTAAGTTATTTGGTTTTAATATCAATATCTATATACGTCTATATTATAGTATTATCTTTAATAGTTTCAGATATTACATCATTTTGAGAAGTAAACAAATTTTGAGAAGTAATCTCATATATTACATCATACTGGTAAGCCAACAAATTCTAAAAATATCTCAAATTAAATTTTATCATTTTATCGTAGACTATAAATTTTATTATTTGTTATAACTAAAATATGTTTTTCTTTAATTATTATTATTATAAAAAGATTGTTTGAATCATTTAATCATATTTAAAATTCAAATTCAACATTGATATGAAAACAAATATTATCTAATAATAAATTTCTAGTTAAATTCAATGTTATGGTCATTAATAGAATTTAAACTAATTTATCATAATATATTAATAAATCTCATTTTTGTTTGTATGTTATCCTTCTACTAAATATATTACAATCATTTGATAATATTATATATAAAAATGTATTACAAATATATTTATGAATATAATAATAAATATATATTTAAGTTTATCAATATAAATATTTATTATTATTATTATTTCAAAAAATTACAAATTTTGAATATTTTGTACTAAATAAATAGATAGAAATATTACATAAATATCTGTTAGTATTTACCTTTATTTTAAATTAATAATTTATTTGTACTTATCTTTCATTATAATTAATGAATTATAAGTATAACACATATATATGATAATTATATTAATTAAAAGAAAAAGGTAGAAAATAACTTTTAAAATATAATGCCTGTAGTATCTTACTTAAATAATTCACATTTAATAATAATTGAGAATTACATGAAATTTATTTAAATGTAATTATCTCATAGATCCAAACTCTTTTTTTTTTTTTATTTATTGATAATATTTTTTTAGTATTAATATAATTTACAATCACCTAAATAAATGTTTATGGTATAATTTAATTATAAATTTTTTTATGTGTATCTATTCACTTATGTTTGTTAATTAAATACACATAAATTTTGGATTAATTTTTATGCTAAATTGATGTTATTATTGATTGTGAGATTTTACATAGTAAATAAATTAACTAAAATCTCATGTTTTGGTAACACAAATAAACTTTTCAAGTGTGTGATTGCATGAATAGTAGGATCTAAGGGAGTTATATCTAGAAGGCTAGTTCTTGAAAATTTTTGTGCCACTAGTCTTTCTTAAGAATGTTGCTCTGTCGAGGAGGATGGTTTTTAAGAAGGCCTTATCCCACAATTCTTTCTTGGAAGCACTCTTGATAAATATTAATTGTGTTGCTACAATTCTGCTATAGTTATGATAAAGTAATCCTAAAATTTACATATATATAAAAAAAAAATAAGTGATTGAATTATTCTCATGAAATTATAAAATGTAATATTTTGAAATTGGATATATGTGTCATTTATTGAGAGCCTACAGGCTACGATATTAATAAAAATATATATTTGAAAGATCAAAAAGTAATATTTTAAAATTGTATCTATGTTATTGAGTGCCTCATGTAGGCTTTTATATAACAATATTGAGAGCAAAAATGACATCATAAAAATATTTATATGTTATGTTATGAGTAAAATATGCTATTGAAATAGTAAGATAAAAGCATCTATATAAACAGTATATGTTCTACATATGACTATGAATAATTGAATATGAGGGCATTTTGATTAAATTAATATCATTTAATGTTAACATTGAAATTAATATAATTAAAGGAGAAAAATATATTTTGAAGGATTGCAAGTTATTAATTTAATATATAATAATCACTATCTAATCTTGATTATTTAAGACTTTTAAGTGCTCAGTATCATTAACTTTTTATTTGAAAATTTTGTAGAAAAAAGGCTATTTAATCATATATTTTAGGGTTATATGCTGTCATGACCCCCTATTTATTAAAAATCTGATATGACCTCCTCCACTTGATTTTTTTACATATTATGACAAAAATGTCCTTAATAACTCCTCAGTTGGACGACTATCCAACTCACCTCAACAGAGTTGGACATGTGTCCAACTGAAAACCAGAAGAGTATATTTTAGAGGACACATATGTCCACTCGCCGGAGCTCAGTTGGACGACTGTCCAACTGATGAAATTTTGACCGACCGGTGACCCCACTCGCCGGAACCGAGTTGGACACATGTCCAACTAGACTGCCCAGAATAACCCCTCAGTTGGACGTATGTCCAACTCACCTCAACAGAGTTGGACATGTGTCTAACTGAAAACCAGAGGAGTATATTTTAGAGGACACATATATTCACTCGCCGGAGCTCAGTTGGACATATGTCCAACTACGTCCAACTTAAAATTAGAGAGCTTATTTCAACAGAGTTGGACGCACGTCCAACTAAAAACAGCTTATTTCAACAGAGTTGGACGTACGTCCAACTAAAAATCAGCAAGCTTATTTCAACAAAGTTTTACTCTGTTCTACTCTGTTTTACTCCATTTTTATTTTTGATTTTCAGTAGCAACCAAAATCATCTTCCTCATCTTTATCATTTGTGGCTTCTCCCAATTCATTCTCGATGGCTAGAAATTTATGAGGAAACAACTTTTACTTTTCCTACTTGGACTAAAAATTATTTTCTGAAACTGTTCATAAGAATTTATCTTAGTTTTGACAGAGAAATAAGCAACGAAAACGGAAAGGAAAATTATATAATAAAAACCTGAGTTTGGCGAGCAACAAAATGAACTGTTATGAAGCAAAATTAATAAAAGAAGAACTGCGAACCCATCGTCTGAAATCCACCATCGTCATAAATAACAAACCCATTTCAAAATGAAACATAACGATACAAAAGGCGAGACACCACCAGCGACGTAGATCTTACCGGAGACAGAAGCGACGACGAATCTCTTCTGAGGAACTGACATCGGAGACTTGGCATTTTGGTCGGGACGTTTTAGAGGTCAAGGTATAGGATTGCAACTCTATTCTGATAATTAGTGTATTTAATGGGTAAAATTGGTATTTAACAAAAAAGTGTCCATATTAGAATAAAAATAATCTAAGGGGGTTATGATAGCCTATTTCCCTATATTTTATTGAGAGTCAAAAGAAATATATACATAGATTTTGTGTATGCTTACATAGCAACATTAAGAGTAAAATTAGTAACAATTATGAATCCTTCATATGCTATCTTTATAAATAAAATTTGCTCATAAAATAGCAATAGAGAAACACACATATATATTTAAATATTATATGATTGTATAAATTATTAAGAAAATAAAAATATTTTGATCATATCATTATTAGAAGTGAATATTATATGATAATTATGTACAATATTTAAGCTATTGTATTAATATTGTCAATGTAGTAGTTATAATTTTATTATATTATAAAAAAATTGAAAGCTCATGCAGATAAATAAAATTTATTTTGGAGTTGTTATATCATGACATATTTAAATTCTAATTTTATAATGGACCACGAGCTTCTACAGAAGCAGAACAAGAAAATGTTAATTAAGTTTCAATATTTTATCAATATTATCCAATATATATTCCTTTTTAGATCTTGATAGATAATAATGGATGAATAAATATAAAATAGGCTTATAACTATTGCTTATAAATTGAAATGATAAATATTTATGTGTCTCAAAGATAATGTAACAATACTTATTATTGTTGAATGATATATGAGTTAACCCAATTTCATACGCAACCAAATAAAAGGCTTGAAGAACTAAAGTATGATAAATTATATTATATATAATTGTGCTCAAATTCCTCAAAGTTGAGGAGTAACTTAATATTTTGAATATATTTGGCGATAGTAATATTTTCAAGATTACAATCAAAATATAATATATAAAGTCACAGATAGAATATTAACTTAAAAAGTTTTTTGAAAGATCAATCTTATGATTAAAATTGTACGAATGATGCATATGTTGGTCTAAAGTATAATGTCACAAATACATGATTAGAAGTCAATATTTGAAAAGTTTCTTTCGATTTATATTTCAAATATAAAATAAATTTTGATGGATAAAAGTTTAAATAATTATCAGCCAAAATAAGTCATGAAGAATCAAAATTGGTTCAGTATACAATAGAAAGTTAAATAGTTGTGGACCAAAGTCCAAACTTTTTTTTTATTTGTAATTATATGTGTTGCATATTTTTAAGGCAAAATGAACTCACTATATTTGACAAAAGTTGATAGTGAATCTCATGCATTTGAAAAATCATCTATTATGAAAATAATATTGTCAGTCTTATTATGAAACGTGATATATTTTGGGTTCATTTTAACCCACAAATTTATTATTAAATTTTTTTAATTGCAACTTACATTAGTAGCAAAATAAAGATGCTTTAATTTTATTGCACCGACTCAACACATTGAGATTGGCCCATTAATAAATTTAAATACATGTATTTTGAGTTTTATTTATATTGAATATATTGGATCCTTTGAAGGATAGGCAGGATTATTAAATAATTTTAATAAATAAAAATAATTTCTACCAGTAGGGAGAGGAAAAAAAAAGATAATGGCGTGAAATTATTTAAAATGTATCAATTTTATTGAACATGGGGTTCAAAAAATTACTCGATGATAAAGTAATATATAATATCAATACAAATAGATAATGAAAAATTTAGCTTAAAAACGCTCGAGCAATTATTGAAATACCTATAGGAATGAAATGAAATAAAATAGCACCAAACACTCATAATTTATCTAAAGCTTGATAATTACGTTGGTGTAAAAATAATACTATTATTATTGAAATAAAGAAGTTAACACTATAAGAAATGATATCGAAAAAAATTATAACAACTATTGACTTTTATAGAATCTCAGGTACCTAATATAAAATGATATTATTTCGATTACAAGAGGAAGAAAATATTAATATATTAATGTTGTATAACATATTTTCTTTCATATCTCTCTTTAATAAGGAAGGGATAATAAGAATTTTAATAATGTTAAAAGTTATTAAATGTCCACTAAGAAAAGTATTGGTCAAATACAAAATATTATTTTAGGCATATATTCATTCACTTATGCTCAAAGTGCAATAGATATAATATAAATACCTGAGATGTTAGTTATATATTTATAAGGACTAGTTGTCCAAGTACCTAAAAATATAAAATGTGTTAAAAATATATAAATTTATGTAAAATATGATAAGATTATAAGATACAAAATTACTCCCATACGTATAAGATAATTTTAAAATGTGACTAGTACTCACATAACATTGTTTATATATAGTTACTAATATAAATAAATTAATAGTACTTATTATTTATAAAAGCATTAACTTTAAATGTCATGTATTGTTATGATAATTCATAGACATGTATTATTAAAGAAATGTGAATGACTAATGAGTTCTAATAGATATCTTCTACATTCACATTAACATTAAAATTTAATATTTTTACAAGCCGCATGACTTTGTTATAGATACAAAGTATGTTGATTTATTTTATGTACTCCTAAAATTATAGCAAAAATAAGTAATTATGTGAATGACTACATATATTATCTTAAAGAGAGATAAACTTGTATTAATTTACTTTTTATGGATAAAACATATTCACATTATATATCCAGCTATTATTTGGTTGCAAGTTATGAAAATTACCTCATATTGTCCTTCATTTTATAGTTAGTTGGCACCATTTAGTAAGATAATTGATACTCAGTGTATTTATTAACATTGATGAATATTATCAGAACATACAAATGTTAAATCTTACGTAAGAACAAATTGATGAGTTTTATTATAAATTAAATATATGAATTATCATTATTACTGCAGTTTTATAAGTGCAAGATTTCTAATTAATTTTATAATAACTAACAAATAAGTTATTTTGCAAAATAACATATACCTTACAAATTAGTATTTAAATGTAGCATGTTATCGAAGTAAATATATTTAGTCTATAACTATAAAATTGTAATACATATGAAATCAATTGACTACCAAATAGGCTCACTTTCCATGAGTTATTACATTTACTTCAACAATTAAAAAATTATTATAGTGATGTTAAAATGTGCCAATTAAAAGGATATCTCATGTTGAATAATTATCATCATCAGGGGGAGTATATCTGTATAAACGTTGTACTATTTTTCCTTTTCACAGTTTTGTCCCACTGGATTTTCTTAAAAAGGTTTTAATAAGGCAACTTAAATATATTGCATGAGAATAATATACTCTTTTTTTCTTTGCTAGTCTTTTTGGTCCCATTGAATTTTTATAGTAAAGTTTTTAACGAAGCATATTCTCAATACATTTGACATCTTGGGGGAGTGTTGTAATTTTGATGTCAAATCTTAAATATGATATATCTATCTTATGGTTAAATTTATTTTAAATAAAGATTTAACTCTATTGTATCATAAATTTATATTTAATTATAGATTTAATATCTATCATATCTTATATTCAAAATTTATATTGTATCTTCTAAATTCTATAAATAGCGCCTTTAGTAGTGTATTATACACACAACAATTAATTAGAATTATTTCTTTTATTGTTTTTTCTCTTATGTTCTTTAGTTTTATAACAGTTACATCATTTTTCTTTGAATGTCGTTTAATTAGACACTATTCAAGTTGATATATGAAAATTTAAATCTATTCAATGTTGATGATCTTTCAGCTAGACATCGTTCAATATTATTAGAATATTATTGTTGTTATTATAAATTTTGGATAGTACTTTTGGTAATTTCTCAAAATATTTTAAGAATGGTTCAAAAATGAATTATTTCACAATGTTCTTAACTTTTATTTTTTTTTTGCTAATAAACCTATATTATATTATATTATGATAATAATACATATCATATAACTGATTTCATGATTATTAACATAACATCATAATTTCATATCTATAGTCATGTAATCATATTAGATTTTTATAAACACATAATTCATACATAACAGCCAATTAATAATTATAATAGAACAATATTGTGAGTGAATAGAATATTGAAGCTCTCTCAACTCTTCATCCATTGATATTATATTCTTCTTCAGCTTTACTTCTTGACACCTTCACCACTTGCTCACCCCACTCCATTGAGTTTTCATTTTTTCAATCAAAAATTCCTGCAAAATGTTGAAGCAAATGTAGTTTCCTTACATTCTGTTGTAAAAAGAAACTATGCGAAGAAGGAAAATAGAACCTAAAGTGGATTATTGCAAAGAAACTAAATAAAATTCGTTAAAATAGACTCAAAAGTAGCTATAAGTGAGAAAATATACTAAACATAAAGCCAGTTTAACAACACATGAACGAATCTTGAGAAAAGAAGCTTTAAACCCACAATATTACTCTTCTACAACTTTATTAAGGCTTTATTACATACCTCTCTTAGAGTTCACCATAGGTTTCATCTATATCATCTATATAGTTATTAGATTTTAACACTTCAATAAAAATAAAACCACTCACAACCATAGGTTTCATCTATATCATCTTAATCATCATCATCTTTAGAGTTCACCATTGTTGGAATATTTTTTAAAATGAAAAGACATAGTATTTGGCTAAAATGTTGCAATGGTTGGAAAAATGCTTTTGGTAAAAGTTATATTAAATAATTGCAACTTTTGGAAGTAAAATGCTATGTTGAAAGTTTGTGACTTAAGTAAAAAGGACATTTGTAACCCAATTGAATGGGTGCATGGAATTCTATAAATAGGTAATTCATTTAGGCCATTTGAAGATTATGGAGACTTGACTTGAAGATCATAAAGATCAACATTCAACAACAAGTTCAAAAAAAAATTTCAATAATCTTAAGACGATATTTATGCTAAGTAAACTTCTTATTAGTTTCAAGACTAATAATAAATTTTATTTTATTTGTGAAGCATGATTAGAAGTCTTTATGAAATATCTTGAATTTAATATTATTTTAAAGGTATGCATGTTGAAATTAAGATAATGCATATATATAGTTATATGTATGGATCAAATTTCATGAATTGATTAGAATATAAAAATAAATATTATATATTTTAATTGGTGCATATTATATATATAACATGCATGTGTTAAATAGTCATGACTCTTGGTGGTGTCGTGATCATTGGTGAAAAATCACAAACTTAAGAAAAAGTCATAACTTGGTGAAATGTTGTGATCATTGATAAAAAGTCATGATTGACGAAAATGTGGTAACCATTGGTAAGGAATCATGACTTTTGAGTGAAAAGTCGTAACTCTTGAAAAAAAGTCATGATTCTTGATAAAAGGTCGAACTATTGGTAAAGAATTGTGACTCTTGGTTAGAAGTCATGACACTTGATAAACGATTGCAACCTTTGGAAAATGGTTGTAACTATTGGTGAAATCACTCATTTAAGAGTGAAAGTAAATTTTAATATCTTAGAAATAATATAGAGGAAGAATATAGATTTCTTAATTTTGATTGATTACTAAGAGAGTAATCAAGATAATATGGTGGAATGAGATATGTTGTGGGATTTCAGAAAAAATAAGCTTGCATAAGCCTATGCTTCACCTAGGTAATTAATATGATTATCCTAGTTTTATGTAACATAGAAGCTAGATGATTTTGAATCATGGTTGTAAGTTTTTTTCTATAATCTAAGTTAATATATCTTGTATAGTTGTATATGTACACTAACAAGTTGAGTTCTTCTTTTTGATGCATGTAACCAAATGTAATGTGAGTAATTGATATATGAATTTCATATACAATTATGTATAATTGATGCTCATGGTAATAGCAATATTTTTTGAAAGAGCAATGTTTTATGAAAAGTACCCTGACAATAAAAAGCTTTTGCAATGAACATAGTTACATATTCATGAAAAGGGGATTGGACGGAAGCCAACCTCAAATAAATCATCAATAATGAAAACTCAACCTCAACACTTGAAACATCAAGGTCTTGAGTTCAATGAGCCAAAAGTACATCATATGTTTGTGATTGCAAGCACAATAATAAATAAAGAGGTGTCTCAAAGGAAGATACACTTGGTACATGTAATGAAACGAGGAGGATAAGCTATTTAGCTTTTAATGAAACTTATAATTTTTTTTTATGTGATACTTTAGTTATGTGGGTATCCCTTTATAAGTTAACCTATGTGAGTGTCGGAGATGGTGTCATCTCCTGATGTAAGCTTGGCTGGCTACTATAGGAACTTATGAAAAGCTAGGATATAAGACACAAGGCCAATCCACGTGTCAACGAATAAAAGAATATTAAAGATAAAGAGGGCTTATGTGTGAAACATGTCCAATTAACCAAATAAGGTCACTGGTTCAAAGACTTACTTACCATGCTACTTTGGTTAACTTTGATGTGTCTTTCACTAAGTAAAGGTTCAAGTCCAAAAGACACATTTATTTATGCATAAGTTGTTGAAGCATACTCAAGATCAAAATTTTCAAAACTATTTTCAAAATTATATTTTATTTTTGAAAATGGTGGGGGATTGTTGGAAACGTTTTTTAAAATAAAAAGACATAGACTTTGGTTAAAACGTTGCAATGATTGGGAAAGTACATTTTGGCAAAAAAATACATTGAATAGTTGTAACTTTTGGAAGGAAAATGATATATTGAAAGGTTGTGACTTAAGTAAAAGGATGCGACTTTTTGATAGGCTTATAATTGTTATGAACAATTACATATATTCTAAAAGATATGACTTTTAGAAAAGTCACAACTTCATCAAAGAGTTGTAATCCAATTGAAAGGTGTATGAAATTCTATAAATAGGCCATTTGAAGATTTTGGAGACTTAACTTTGAAGATTATGAAGATTTAACTTGAATATTATGAAGATTAACTTAAAGATAGTGGAAATCAACATTCAACAAGTTCAAGATAATTTTTCCAACAACCATTACATCTTTCATAAAATACTCAACTCAAGAAAAATGAAGAATGTGACGATGGAGGATAGAAAACTTAAACTCTATTTTTTTATATTTGAAAACTTTTGAGAGAATTACAAGAAAGAGAAAAGTATAGAGAATAGATGAGAGGATTTAGAACAAGATGGTGTAAAAATTTTGAAGAATGGATAAAGGGAGGCCTTACATGCAGCTTGTTGAAATTTCCAAAGTTAACAAAGGAAAAAAGAACACTACCTTTTTAAAAAAAAATTGAGAGAATTTTCTCTCTCTTACTTTTCTCTCTCTACTAACCCACTCCCTTGTTGCTTAACTGTTGGTTGTTAAATTAACAATTGTGAAGCTATATTAGTCTTTAAGTGAAATATATTATATTTTTATTGCCATACTAAATCCACTGTTACATTATGTAAAATGGAGGATATTCTGCCTAGACAAGAGGCACTGAGTAAGAGTTGCAATTTTCAAGCAAACTACTCATTGTTTGGAGGCATTAGGAGAGCAACATATATTTCTAGACTTCTAGCATCCTCTGGTTGGGGCATGAATTGAAATAGTTTTTGCTTAATACAACTTAGATGGATGCTAAATTAGTCCAATAGCTTTTCTGACAACATCTACTTGTTTAAAAATTAAAAGTAAACATAAAAAATTCATAAAAATTCTAAAAATATATATAAACTATCATAAATATAACATAAATGATAAAATCACATGAGAACATTAAAATCAGTGTAAATGTAAATAAATTGATGACTAAATATTAATAAAGTAACACTTATCACCACAATCATATTAAATTACTAAAGTATTAAAAAATAAAATATAAATTTTAGATCTCTATAATAGTTTAATAGGTCTCCAAGCAATCTTACTTGTGACTAAATATGAACTTTCTTAATTTAAAATTTAATGTTGTATATATTTTGTTGTTATCTATAATAATAATAATTCATATATGAGTTCCAGCTTAATCCAGACCTTATCCAATTTACATAAAACACTACAATAGTAAACCCATCCAGGTATAGTTCAAACAAAAAAAAATGAAAAATAATTATATCTAAATAATTTTAGGTACAATTGGGCGTATTTTTTGAAATAATTAGTTTTAGGTACAGTTGTTAACCGTATCTAAAATTAAAGTAGAATACATAGGTTTTTTGAAAATTTACATAAACTTTCAAGTATGGTTATTAATCGTACCTAAAACAAGTGATATAAGTACGGTTAACAACCAAACCTAAATCGCATTTTAAAAGCTTTTAGGTACGGTTAACCTACAAGACAAATAACTAAGGCTCCACTCATTCACTTTTCTCTTCTTCACCCACAACCCGTGTGAGCTCTAGCCATCCCCGAGATCTTCAACGTTGCCATTGCTATAGCTTCCAGTCCCATTGCCACTACTCCGCAGTTGCCATCGCTTACTTCACCGTTCTCTGTTTCCCATTATGGACGAAGTGCTAAGTTAGTAAACATATTCTTTATGGAAAAGCTGTTTCAATGCATCTATTTTTCATAAATAACATGTTATGTTGTCACAATTTATGATATTGCTGCTATAGAAGCTAGAGTTTGGAAGCTAGTGTATAGACTATGAGCCTCACCATTCTACAACACTAAAAACACTCTTAAAAGGTGTTGGAATGGTGGCATAATATCGTGAGTTTTTCTCTCAATGAGTACATAATTTCTTTTTATAGGTCAAAGCTATTGCAGAAAATGTTGATGAAGCTATCCAAGAACTTCCTGATGTGTTGGAAAAATATTATTAATATGTGGGGCCACACATGTAGTTTTAAATGTGCTATGCTATCTTATAGTTTAGCCAATTAAAAGGTGATCTATAAAGTTTAATTTTGGCTATCGGGTATTAAATTATCGTGGAATTAATGTGTAGAGACCGGACTTGTAATTGAGTAATATAAATATTGCTCTTAACTTTTCCTTGAAGGAAAAGTATACTTGAAGAAGAAGTTTACTTGAAAGTGAAGTATACTTGGAGAAGAAGTATGCTTGAAAATAAAGTAAACTTGATGGCTAAGTAAACTTGGGGGCTAAGTTTTGGAATTTACTTTCTCTCCAAGCAAACTTTGCCTATATATATTCCTTGCTATAATATCATTTGTGAACAACATAAGAAACAACAACAAAAACCATGAAGAGAGAAAGACAATTAGATTTGTGCTTTTGAATTAGTAGAGCCACTATTTGATTGAAGAACACTATGGATTCATATACGCTTCCGCTATAATCTCTCCTTTTTCTCTTGATTCAACATTGGATTTAGAAAACTATGATTTTCACTTTCGGTAAACCAATTCTAACACCTGATGCCAACTTGGTGAGGTACTCTCTTATGTCTAAGCTGATAGTTGTTGTGGCTGCTTGAGATCAAAGATTTCTCTTTTTTCTTTCTTTCTTTTAGAATGTTAATTTAATGAATTTTGCATCATTAAGACAATGGACCTTATCCTATTTATCTTTCTGATGATTGCATCTCTAGATTCAATGTGTGAACTGATTGAAGAAGTATCATATATTACCTATGACATTGTTTTCAGGAGGTTGTAATTTATATGTTGTGTAAGCCTATATGCCAATATAAAAGATCTTTCATTCACCTAAAACAATTCGTTCTTGCATTATTTTTACCTTTCATATATTATTTGAATGTTCTTCTTATAAAAAGATCTCAAGATTGAACATTACACTTTTAGAAATCACAGTGAGTGTCAATAATATTAGGTTTGGTATCTTTCTAGTACCCAAGTTTTTATCATAATTATCTCAAATTGATCATGTTTTCATGTGGTTCCAATTTAATACTCATGTTTTTAAAATGTTTCCAATTTAGTCATTTTTAGGAGTTAGGGTAGATTTTTTACAATTGGATGAATTGGACAAGGGTATTTTTGTCACTTTATCTCCTGCCCTTTAATCAGTTAATTTTTTTTATTCCTCGTATCATCATTCTGCGTATTAACAAAGGAAAGAAAAACAACAAAAGGGCTTAGGATTTAACGAATGGGATCATCATGTGTGATTTTGGATTCAAAAATTGCAATCTTATGATGGATTAATTGAGCTTTGAAGAATATTGCTGAGGGTTCAATTAAGACAAGAATAAATTTGTATGGGTTTCGATAGAATAGACGTCCACGATGAAAGCAAAGTGGAAGAGTTCCTTGTGAGACCCATTCATACGTATAATTCATAAAAATGAAAATTCTCAAATTTTTATCAATTCCTTGCACTACTCTGTTTATCTCTGTTTTAATCTCTTTTGTTGTTTCCATTTTCTTTGGTTTAAATGTGTTCTTACTTTTCTATAGAATTTACATGTTGAATATGAATTTTATACTATAAAGAAAAATTAAAACTTCTCAATTTTGAGATTGAGATATTCGATGCTATATTGATTTCATGTCAATATATTTATTTCTTTGATGGTCCTTGATATAATTTAAGCTATTATCAATTAGAAATTTTTTTTCCTAATTGAAGAAAAAAATGGTAAAAGCAAAATATTATTTATAGCTTCAATAAGTGTTTCTCAAATCTCAAGATGACTCTCAAAGTGTTATTGTATGACTACTGCTTTCTCTTATTATTTTCTGAATCTGTAAAGTCTTTAATAATAGCAAGAATGGCAAAAATGAAACCTAAATTCGTTAAAGGAGGTGGGAAGGAAAAAAAATGACAATAATACCCATGCTTAAATGTAAAAACTGACTCTTATTGCTCAAAAATACTAAAATAAGTTTATTTTAAAAATATGGATATTAAACTGAAATTTTTTTGAAAACATGAGTATTAAATTAAAACTACTCAAAAATATGTTTAATGTAGGGTACTTATGATAAAATTTAGGTACTAGAAAAGTACCAAGCCCAATAATATCTTGCACTGTGGACTATTCTGAGAAAGTTTTTAATTACGGATCTAATAAGCCTAGAGGGGGGTGAATAGGTTATTTTCAATTTTCAACAAATATTATATAATCTAATCACAATGGCCAGACATGCAATCGCGTGTAAAGATAAATGCGGAATAATAAAACGACACACGATATTTTTAGGTGGAAACAACCTAGGCCACAACAATGACCTAAGAGGAAAACCACCGGTCCACCGGACCACCTAACTATCCACTATGAAAATAATGTTCAATTACAACCATAGAGTCCAGAAACTACCCGTCGCAGATAGATCCCCCTTTCTGTAATTTACTTACGAGCCGCTTGCTCCTTTCACAGCCTCCAATAGTTAGATGTCTGGATCCGGACCAACGTTCCGATCTACTTGAGTCACACAAGATCAACCGAACCCGTCACCTTCAGTAATTTCGAGTCACACGAAATACTGAAGCCGTCACCTGTAACGTTAGCACAATAACACAAGTGCAATGCGTGTCCTAGAGCGGATTCAAACAATGAATAATCCTAACTAGCAAATATACTAACATGCGATGTAAAAACAATATCAGCTAGCAAACCCTAGAACATTCAATATTAAGCTCAATATCATGCAAATCAATTAGGCATATGAATAAAACATGAAAAAGCCTAAGAACAATAGATGAAGAGAATAAGCACAATTCAGATGCTAGAAAGTATTAGTGCTGTATAATTCTAAATGCTCAAGTTAATTGTTTATGCACAAACATCTCTTCACTTATATAGAGTCCAATCCTAGTTCAAATAGGATTTGCAATTCACTATAACTCTTTTCTTGTCAGGATTTACCAATTACCACAATTATCCTCAAATAAGAATTCTGTTCTGAACATTAAATGTGGTCAATTAGGTAAAAGAAACATAAGGGTCGAATTAAGAAATAGAGTTTGAGTAGGAATATAATACTGTCTCGATCGATCGACAGGCCGTCTCGATCGATCGAGAAGGTCTCGATCGATCGATACACAAAACTCGATCGATCTAACTCAAACAGAGAGAACCTGGATCGAAGTTGTTCTATACTCGATCGATCGAAAAGGGTTCGATCGATCGATCCAATTGCTCGATCGATCCAGTCCAAACAGAGAGCACCTAGATCGAAGTTGTCTCAGTCTCGATCGATCGACCACTCGATCGATCGATCAATACTCTCGATCGATCGACCAACATGTGCACAATTACATTTTTCGTTACGATCCATACTAAGTGTCGTGCTCAATTGTGTGCAGATGTATGCATGATGGAATATTATACCTGTCATATGGGCGTTGCAAGCTTGGTGACTCCATCATCACGTGTGGTCTGAATAATTGTTGAATTCCTATTCTAGATTACAATCAAACATTTTGTCCACGAAAATTGCCAATACAAAATAAACCTTACAATCTCCCCCTTTGGCATTTTCGTGTGACAAAATCACTCTCTCACTACATAACGCTCAAGATTAAAATATCATTACATCAATTACATAGTGGACTGTCTATGATCTGGTGGACCATCTTCGCTTGATACTTGATACGCTCGGTCCACTGAAATTAGACAAACAAATAGCACACAAATGTGGCTTGAAAGCCTCATTGCTTATTAGTTCAGTGTACATAAAAGTGCGAAAGATATGTAGTGTATGTGGACATGAATCTTTCTCCCCCACAACTAATAAATGCAACATCTCCCCCTAAATTCAATCTCCATAGCAACATGAATAACATGAATCTTTCTCCCCCTTTTTGGCATACGAAATTGACAAATCATGAAACACTAAAGATGATAAGGGTCACTCTCAAAAAGGTGGGCTAAAAATGTATAAGAGCACACATGTATATGTCCAAAGCATGTAGGAGGAATTGCATTAAGTCAAAAGAAGAATAATGAAATATGTATGCAATGACTCCCCCTAAGTTCTATGACTCTCTAGACGAAAAACAAATTTAAAAGAAAACATTTTTTTTTTTTTTTTAATTTTTGATCACACAAAGCAATAAGCTCATTTAATACGAATAAGCATACAACCAATTGAAAAAATATTTTTGCTTAGATTTTGATCATTCATTGTATTAGCAATATAAGTAGGTCACACAAGTACACTAACACATATAATGGCATATTGACATTCACTAAAAGTAGTATACATTGTGAACTCCACTTGTATTTCAATAATTTCATTTATGACCAATTTTAAGAGACTCAAAAGAATATAAATTCATCTATCATGCTAAATTATAATTGAGTCTTCATTCTTACATAATAAAATATGTCTATCAAAAGAAATTTCTTATAATTTTTTTTTAATTTTTTTTTTTTTTTTTTTTTTGCTCTTTCTTTTTGTACATGCCAAATAAAATTTCTCAACTAAATTTTTACCATTTTTTTTTAAACATGTACGAGCCATAAATCTAATATGATGACTTTCACACTAGTTATGAGGTAGCCCTCTCCGCTCACTACGGTAGCTTCACACATCATAGTAGGTAGCCCTCTCAATACTAGTTATCTCCCTAAGATGAAATATTTTAAAAAATAAGAAATAGAACACAATATAATTTCGCAGTCAAGATTAGCTCAAGTCTTAGAGTCTTTCAAAATTAATCATAAATTTCATCGATGACATACATGAGTGTTCAGTGGATGTGTGCATAAGTTCAGTCAATAGTGTCATCATATGGTAACAAAGTAAATATGTGCAGAATTTTCAATTTTAGCATAGAATATACAATGAGAATCAAAATAAGCCACAAAAGATAAGGTTGTAAAAGTATAAGCATCATTTGAATCCAAAACCTTGTAGACCTTTTTTTTTTTTTTTTTTTTTTTTTAAATCCAAAAAAAATTGACAACAAAAAACGAAATAAACCAAAAAAAATACTTACCTAGGGTCATTTAAGCACTCAAACAAAAGTACCTAGGTGGTCTAGCAATAGTGATCAATTGATAGGAAACATGCAATCTTTCCTAACCCAAATTTTCATGAATTTTGATTTCTTTATGTTTTTGGGTTGAGACTTAATTGCATTAGATTTTAAAGGCATACTCTTAGGCTCATATTTCCTATTCAAATTCAACATAGGCATGGTATGATGATAATTATGAGTTTTATACCTATAAGCATGAAGATGATCATTAAATCGAAAAGCATTCATCAAAAATCTACAGTTAGGTCGAATATGGCCTTTTCTACCACAATGATGACAAACAGGCACAAACTTAACAGTTTTAGCTACTGCAATTTTAGTGGGTGTTTGTGCAGAATTTGTAGCAGTAGAGGTAAAGTTAGATGACCTTACAAATGTAGTTTTTGAAGTGGAAGGTGTACAGTTTTCATCTTGGAAACCAAGTCCACGAGTATCACCGAAAGGCTTACCAATGCTCAACATCTTATCAAGTCGTTCAGCTTCAATTGTTAATCTCTTGACAGTTTCCTTTGATTGCTCCAACTCCTGCACAAGCTTTGAATTTTCCTGTTCAATACCTGCAAGACTTAAACTTAACTTGTCAAAATGCTCAGACAGTTCAACTTTTTCTTTTTCTAAAACTGATAAATTAAGGTCTTGCAAATTGATCTGTTCATTCAGCTTTGTTACAGTTATGAGTAGTTTATCTTTTTCTTTCTTGCATTTAATTAAATCAATAAATAACTCCTCAAAACTGTTTGCATTAAATTTATCAAGGATTCGTTTACTTCCCTCTTCATCTGAGTCAAAGTCTGACTCACTGGAGTATCCACCAACAGTTGATGTAAAAGCTACGTAGTTAGAGTTGACATTTTCTGAACCACTAGCTTGGTCTTCATCACTTTCTGTGTCACTAAGGGTAGCATTGAAAGCGTTTCTTGTTTTCTTCTTCTTGTTGGCACAATCTGCTGCATAGTGTCCAAAACCATTGCATTCAAAACATTTAGGACCAGTGGGTTTAGATTTCTTACCTTCTGAACTCATTGGCGTGAATTCTCTTCCCTTACGATATCTTGATTTTTCTTTAATCTGTAGATCCTTTTTGTTGAACATTTTCTTGAGTTTTCTAGCTAGAGTGAGTAGATCTTCATCTTCTACATCATCATCACTATCGTCAGCTTCGGTGGTTTTGAGAGCAATTCCAATGTTCTTTTTGGGTGCTGGAAAGTTCATCTCAAATGTTTGAATTGACCCAACTAGTTCTTCAATCTTCATGGTGTCAATGTCTTTGCTTTCCTCTATCGCTGTAACCTTTGCTTCAAAGCGTTCTGGTAATGAGCATAAGACTTTTCGAACCAACCTGCGTTCATCAATTTTATCTCCAAGATTTGAAGAAGAGTTAGCAATATCACATAAATTAGCATAAAAATCAGAAAACGTTTCATCCTCCTTCATTCTAAGATTTTCAAACTTAGTAGCTAGCATGCGAAGTTTTGTTCGTTTAACTTGGGACGTGCCCTCATGGGCAACCTCTAGAGTGTCCCAAGCAGCCTTAGCAGTTTCAATATCAGAAATACGTCGGAATTCATCCGGAGACACAGCACTAAAAATAGCATTGATGCCCTTTTGGTTCCAGCCACTACCAATTTTATCTTGAGAAGTCCAATCAATTCTAGGTTTAAGTGTGACTACACCATCCTTGGTAACCGTAGGTGGTTCCCAACCATAAAGCACAGAATTCCATACACTTTCATCTAAGGAACGTAAAAAGGCTCTCATACTAGCCTTCCAATATGGGTAGTTAGACCCATTAAAATAAGGTGGACGGATTGTAGAAGAACCCTCTCTAAAATGATCCATAATAAGGTCCTAGGCAACACTAAGTATATCTAGTGACCCGCTCTGATACCAATTTGAGAAAGTTTTTAATTACGGATCTAATAAGCCTAGAGGGGGGTGAATAGGTTATTTTCAATTTTCAACAAATATTATATAATCTAATCACAACGGCCAGACATGCAATCGCGTGTAAAGATAAATGCGGAATAATAAAACGACACACGATATTTTTAGGTGGAAACAACCTAGGCCACAACAATGACCTAAGAGGAAAACCACCGGTCCACCGGACCACCTAACTATCCACTATGAAAATAATGTTCAATTACAACCATAGAGTCCAGAAACTACCCGTCGCAGATAGATCCCCCTTTCTGTAATTTACTTACGAGCCGCTTGCTCCTTTCACAGCCTCCAATAGTTAGATGTCTGGATCCGGACCAACGTTCCGATCTACTTGAGTCACACAAGATCAACCGAACCCGTCACCTTCAGTAATTTCGAGTCACACGAAATACTGAAGCCGTCACCTGTAACGTTAGCACAATAACACAAGTGCAATGCGTGTCCTAGAGCGGATTCAAACAATGAATAATCCTAACTAGCAAATATACTAACATGCGATGTAAAAACAATATCAGCTAGCAAACCCTAGAACATTCAATATTAAGCTCAATATCATGCAAATCAATTAGGCATATGAATAAAACATGAAAAAGCCTAAGAACAATAGATGAAGAGAATAAGCACAATTCAGATGCTAGAAAGTATTAGTGCTGTATAATTCTAAATGCTCAAGTTAATTGTTTATGCACAAACATCTCTTCACTTATATAGAGTCCAATCCTAGTTCAAATAGGATTTGCAATTCACTATAACTCTTTTCTTGTCAGGATTTACCAATTACCACAATTATCCTCAAATAAGAATTCTGTTCTGAACATTAAATGTGGTCAATTAGGTAAAAGAAACATAAGGGTCGAATTAAGAAATAGAGTTTGAGTAGGAATATAATACTGTCTCGATCGATCGACAGGCCGTCTCGATCGATCGAGAAGGTCTCGATCGATCGATACACAAAACTCGATCGATCTAACTCAAACAGAGAGAACCTGGATCGAAGTTGTTCTATACTCGATCGATCGAAAAGGGTTCGATCGATCGATCCAATTGCTCGATCGATCCAGTCCAAACAGAGAGCACCTAGATCGAAGTTGTCTCAGTCTCGATCGATCGACCACTCGATCGATCGATCAATACTCTCGATCGATCGACCAACATGTGCACAATTACATTTTTCGTTACGATCCATACTAAGTGTCGTGCTCAATTGTGTGCAGATGTATGCATGATGGAATATTATACCTGTCATATGGGCGTTGCAAGCTTGGTGACTCCATCATCACGTGTGGTCTGAATAATTGTTGAATTCCTATTCTAGATTACAATCAAACATTTTGTCCACGAAAATTGCCAATACAAAATAAACCTTACATATTCATTCTCAGCATGCCTTCTCAAGGCCTCACAAAAAGGATAATTCTTTTTGGATAGCAATACAAAAGGTAATTACATAACCTCTAAGACTTTTTGGAACCATGAGGTCAAGTGATCCAATTTTATAAGGTTACTGCCCAGCTCAAAAAAGTGGTTTTCTACCTTAAGCTTATAGGAAATTTAACTGTCTACATGATGATATGCATTAAAAATTTGATTTTCAAAATTATTTCTAGTTCAGTTTGTGGCTTACAAATGATCTTGTTTTATTTATTTTCTATTTTTCATCTAAGAGTTGTCACCTTTCCTCATTTTAATTTCTTTGCTTTTTAGATAACAGCCCGAGGTGAAAAAATTGGTCTATGTCATTTTAAGCCTGTAAAATCATTGGGTTGTGGAGATATTGGCAAGTATTCTGACGCAATATATTGATTTCATGCCCTATGATTTTATTGATGGGTTTATACTTATAAATGTTCATAATCTCTATGTCACCAATTTTTGTACATAATATATTGATTTCATGCCCTATGATTTTACTGATGGGTTTATACTTATAAATGTTCATAATAACTACAAGGCACAGGTGAACTGTATGCTATGAAGGCAATGGAGAAGTCAATGATGATGAATCGCAACAAGGTCTTAATGTATAAGAGAAGCCTATATATTTCAAAGGATTCATACTTCTTTCAATATGTGTGTAGAAAAGGAGCCTAAAGTTTTTAGCAACTGTTACAAGTTTACAATCATGTATCTATGCAAACATGCAGATTATTTAATGTGTGTACTATAGACCGCAATGCCAAATTTTGAATCAATTTCTTATAGTTTGCAGGAAATAAAACATACATACGGAAAGAACTTGATGTTTGTCGAAGAAAAATATATGAATTTTTTGTTGATGGTATTGAACATACTATATAATTATATATTTCACATTTTAATATTAATTAGCTAGATTTAACTCATATGTAGTAATTGATTGGGTTAGAGAAATAGGCTCCTATATTTTTGCTGACATAATAAGCAATATGCCTTGATAATCATGTGCTGGTTTATGCTTTTGATTAATGAAACATATCATTCTTTTGATCACAAATCCATTATTGCATGTACTTGAAGTAATTACATATATATATATATATATATATATAGACACACACACACCCCCCTTGATATTCATGTGCTTGTTTATGCTTTTGAATAATGAAATATATCATTTTTTATAATTGCATGTACTTGAAGTAATTATATATATATATATATATATATATATGGTATGCGAAGGGCTAAAATAAAAATATTGGATATAGTGTTTTATATATAAACAAGTAAAATTATATATTTATAGAAAAATAATATTAAAAAAATTAACTTTTAGATACGATTAACATAATTTAAAATTAACGATAATTAAAATATTTTAACTTTACCAAAAATATTTTCAATACAGTCGATAACCGTATAAAAAAAAAATATAAGATTAGAAAATCGTACCTAAAATATTTTAAGTATAGGTGTTAGCTATACTATAAACATTTTGAGACGATAGCTACTAGTACAGTTACGAGTTCGAAAACAACTACACCTAAACCATTTTAGATACGGTTAATGATTATACCTAAAATTATTTTTCCTTGTAGTGAAAGATTGACATATGCATGATATTTATGTAGGTTTCTAATAATAGAAATAGATTAATTAACCAAAAAAAAAATTATCGAAGTATTACAACACATGACACACAAAAATGGTGGAAAATCCTAAACCTATGACTCACTCTCTGGACAGTGCTCTTGAGGAGACAAAGAAACTCAAAGAAGAAGCTGATAAACCCTAGACACATACAAGAATAAGATGCTTAATTCCCTATGGATAAATACTCAAATGTACAATTACCAAATCACCCCATCACTTAAATGATATGCTTGGTACTCTTCCATCAAGACAAGTGACATAAGTTCTATTGAGCCACAAATCGTTGGCAAACATGCCCAATCATAAATACAATAAAATACAAGGAAGGGATTTTAGTTTTTTTTGCTTAACCAAGAGAGCAAACTATGGATGCTCGTATTGCCGTCATTCTTGCTCTTTGTTAGTTTTGAATTTCTATCTTCTTCTTTTGGGTCTAAAATAAACTTTTATCTTTTGAGGATAAATGTCATTTCTTATTAAAAGTTTTGATTTACTTTTAATTTATTACTTTAAGTTTTTTTTATTACCAATTTTGTACTATATGTATTTAATTATATATTTTAGTTGATATTTACGTTAAATTTGAAAGAAATAAGTTACGAAATTATTACGTGGGACCGATCTTTTTTTGCCCAATTTGATAAAAAATTCTTAACTTTTTAATTCAATCGCTTAAAGTGATTTATCTCATCAAGATTTAATATCAATATTAATTAAAAATATATGATTAATATAAAAATAATAATATTAAATATTAAATTGATAGAAAAAATATAAGGTAGTAAATTAAAAATAACTTAATTTATAGTAAATAAACCCATCTTTCGATAATGATTTTTCTGATTGTCTTATCAATGTTTCGATTTTGGATGCATGTGGTAAGGAAATAAGAGAAAAGTATTGTGCTTGATCAGGTTTAAATGATCTTACTTAAATGAGAAGAAACGTTGTAATAACTAAATAAAAAGACAGGCAAGCACATTTTTTTGAGTAAAGTACGAACTTTATAACATCCATCTTGTTAGTCAAGACTGTTTGCATTGGAATAAACATTTACAAGTTCGCACCCACCTGTAAATAACTACCTATGAAAACGAAAGAACCAAATAAACCAAATAACAATATACAAAATAATTAATAAAAAATTGATAGACACAGCACCAGACAATTTTGACAAATTATAGTTTTAGGTCTTTTCCTCTCTCTTTGCATTAATCGACCGAAAGAAATTTTTTTTCTCGAATTAATATTTTAATATATTCGCTAAAGTTGGTGTCAATTTTACTAATAATAATAATAATAAATAAGTCTTGTCAATTTCTTTGTTTTTTTTACTATGAAACCAAACCCACAAATTTCAATTAAAATTGTCAATTTCTTTGCTTATTCTTGTTTAACTGTCTAATTTCGTTGTTGTTGGACATGCTTCCTTTGAAAGACGCAACCGTCTTCAAATTATAAATTTGACTTTGTTCAAAATTATTCGTTGTCTTTTAACTTTACAATAATCTATGTATTATTTATAAACAATACTTACGTTCAAGGCTTTGGGATGATTTGACTCTATGCCTTTCCTTTTTCTTTATCTATTATACTCAAATTTTCAAAAAAATCCTTTCACAAATATGTCAATAATTGCGTTATTAATTTCAACTACTATCACTACTGCAATAAAATAATAATAATAATAATAATAATTCAATAATTACCTCTCAAGTTTTATGTTTTTTCTATATTTATAATATTTTTATTATTATATCTATGTTTAATCAAGACCCCTCTTCCTTTCTTTTTCACTACGGTCTTGTCCCTCCTCCTCTCAAACCTAAATTTTCAAATTTAAGGTTCTTATGCTATTTTACTCATTTTTACTTTTATCTTCTTCTAATACATTAAATTGATTTTAAATTGAATGTTCATAGCAATATACTGGTTTGATATTTTAATAGTATTCTAATTTTATTTTTTTATACCTTTTTTATCCTTATTATTAATTGGTACCTTAGTAATACCCATGTTTAAAAAAAGTATATTCTGGTACATAAATGACCTAATTATTTAACTGATTTTGTTTTTAATGCTCTCAGTAAAAAAAACATATATTCATTGTTTTATAACACTAAAAAACATATGTTCATATTTTGAAGGAGTTAAAAATAAAATTTTATATATGAATGGTTATACCATACAAGTAAACCAAAAAAGTACCACATGCAATTTTAATGATAGGTATTTTTAACATTTTTGTCTTTTTTCTCCCCTACAACAAAACATTATTTTTTTTATTTCCATTTTTGGCATTTTCAGACAGTTTCTTTCGTCTATTCCCTCCCTTATATTTTTAACTGATTCATACTTCATAAAAAATGCATTATCTCAATTAGCCAATACCTACTTGATGTGTTCTTGTATGATAAATTTTGATTATAAAATACAATTTATGACTACCAAATTATTAACAAAACTTTTAGTCTTCTTTCCCAAGTGAAAAATATATAATGAGCTGAATAAAAATAAAAGTATGGTACCACCCATTTTCGTAATTACTAAAATCACTCAATTGTTTTCAATATCTAGTTTATAATTTCTCCCTTTTTTTACTTGTTTTATTTCTCAATGTAAATATCTTGTTTTTAAAATGAATTTAAATTATATTGATCACATGTTAATTTTAAATTAATAAATAATTTAATGTTAGATTAAAATTTTAATTTAAGAAATTTGTACATTAGTTTTTAAACTAAAATTATGCATTAATTTCAAGTAGAGAATAACTCTTTAAAATGAGTAAAGTATTTAAATTTTAAGTAAAAAAATAATTTAAATTTTATTAAATATATTAAATATTTATAAAAATAAATATTAGAGAAAAATAATATAAGTTGATTCACCTTCTTAATATATGACATAAAAGATTAACTTCATGACCATAAATATATATAATTATGTATTATAAATGTATAAAATTAAAAAAATAATAATAACTTTATGTATTAATATATATGTCGGTTCAGTTAAATGTTGGTTTACAAATTTTAAAACTTTAACCTACTCGACACAAGTCAGTTTTTATATTTTCAAAACCAAAACCAAAACCAATCTATTTGGAGCTATAAAACATAAAAATCAGTTTGACTAAGCTCGGTTTCAATAAGATAGGTTGGTTTATCTGTTATTATATCCACTCCTAAGCTCTGTATTTGTTTTTAAAATTTTGTTTATTATCTTATTTGATATTCTTTCTAATTGGTCTAAAATTTCATTGAACTTTTCAACTTTTGTCTTCTCATTGTTGTGAAATTAAATTATTTTCATTCTACTCGTAAGTTTTGCATGTATATTCTTTTAGCTCTTCTTTCTTTCATACTTTTTTTTTCCTCTGATTTGCTAGGAGACAACAATACATCTCCCTTGTTATGATAATTTATTACCTTTTTCAATTATTTATCATTTCATTTGTTTTGTTGTAGCTCGTGGCTCGGAGGATGTGGTTAATCTCATCTGTCACATATACTTCTAACTATTTTGTTAGTGGTCTAGGAGTTAATCTCCATTCTTCTCACGTCTTGTAACGTGTGTGTAAGATTTTCTCTTATACAAATATATGGGACATCAAGATGTAGGCTTTGTCTCAAGTATGAAGTACCATGAAAACTTCACCTTATGGTGCATGAGAATGGGATCAAAGGCTTTGCCAAAGTACAAGTTCAACATGTGAGACGTGGGGTTAAAAAGGTGGCAAATTAGATTGCTTGCAGTACCAAGACTAGGTCACTATCATTTCCTTGAGCTTCATGTCTTCTCATAATTTATGTATACTATTGGCATGTAATAAAACATAAATTAAGTGATTGTTACTTTTATGTATATTATATTTTCTTTTCTATCAATGCAATCTTAAATTTTGAAGGGAGTGTTTTTATAATAATGATGACATGCTTGCACACATTTTCAATAAATAAATTTATTATAGATGTTAGAGGTATTGTTTATGATGCTAATGTGACTTTATAAATATGCATGATTAATTATTACCATATTTTGGCTAGGGATTTAAATTTGGGTAAGGCGGGCTAGTCCAAACTCAAAATTTTGGATTCAGTTAGACTCGTGTTTAGATATTGTCAAGATATGTATATTTTTGAATTGGGCCGAATCAAATTTTTAAAAATAATGCAAGTTTAAAGTTCAACCCTAAAATATTCAAGCAAATTCGGGCCTAAATTTTTAAAAATATAAATTGACTTAAGTTAGTGTCTGAGTTTAAATGATGTAAACAATTATAAAATAATCACACAACATATTCAAATATCCATATATTTTATAAAATTTAAACATAACTCGCATTTTGGGTTGGATTCTGGCCGAACTCGTAACATAAATGTTTGGCCCTAAGTGCGGCTCTGAAATTTTTCAAGTAGGGTCGACCAAACTTACTTGAACTTAACTGTGCTTAGAGTTGCATCAGATCATGCCGATTCATTCAAGCTTTAGTTGGGTTGGGCTAAATTTATATCCCTAATTATGGTTAGTCTTTGGAATTGGAAAGCTCCTAATTTTTAAAAATTTTAACATAGTATTAGAGTTTCAATCGATTGGACAAAAAATTTTGAGCTTCAAATGAAAAATAAAATAAAATAAAATGGATCTTGCAAAAGTAAAAAGATAAAGTAACTTAAATATAATACAATAATAAGTTAAAAATTATAAAGTAAAGTTTAGGATATTAATATATTGTTTAAACATGATATATTTAACTTTTTTGATTAAAAAGCTAATAATTGCTATGAACTTTAATAATAGATAGTTCTGACCCATCATTCTCCAAAGAACATGTAACAATTGACATCACAAAAAGAATGATAAATTAACAAATGTACTTCAAAATTATTGAGAAAGTAATTTTATCTAATTTTAATAATAAAAATAATACTCAAATATAATTAATTATATAAATATATCATATGCTTAAATGCCAAGTTAAATTTTAACAAAAATGAAAATAATGTGCAAATCACATGATCAAATAACAAGTTTATAAATTGTCTTTTTAAACAAAAATTTATTAAAATATTAGAAAAAAGGGAAGAAAAAAAATTATCTTCCCCATCCCCATTGGCCAACCCACGTTACGCCAAAAAATAGCTTTAAAGACGGTCATTAACTGTCATTGTAAAGCTACGATGATGCTTCAAAAAAAATACAGTAACCGTCATCTATTCAGGCGTCATCGTAAATAAGCCTTTTTAATGACGGTCGTGACCGTCATGAAAAATAAAAAACGACCGTCATTAAAAATTGTAAAAAACGGTCATTTAAAAAAAAAAACGATCAACCGTCCTTAAAAGTCATTTTTGGCGTAGTGCCAGTGCTCTCTCGATGCTCTGCTCATACTCCCTTAGTTGTTGCCAATTTATTGATTCAGCTCACTATGTTTCACAAACCTACTTTCCTGTCAATTCACCTACACTAGTTTCCCTCTTAATTTTTCATTTGTTGTTATCCCTTCCGTAGGTTAGTCTCAATTTTCTGTTGGGTTTGCTTCCCTTCTCTTTCAGTTGTATTTCTTACTTTTCTTTTTGTTCGAAGGAAGTTCATCCTTCAACTATAGTGCTCATAATTTTCTTGATTTCAGGTTAGAGCTAAGGCTTTTTTTTACAGCTTAGTTTTTCCCCCTAATTATAAGCAAAAGGTGACAATGAATAATGTAGATTTCCGTATTTTGAATGTCCAAATGAAAATTTTTGGAGATACAGATATGAAATTTTTTTGGGTTGAGAGGTTCCTAGGTCAACATTCCAACTCAAGTTGCTAGCTCTCTTGACTTTGACTTTAATTCATTTTATTTGCCTAAAATTCATGATCCATCAAGTTCACTTTTTGGGCCCACACTACCATGAGATTTAAAAAATTTCATTTCAATCGACCAAGCTCACATTTCATATTAACCCAAGCTAAGACAACAATCATTGACTTTAATACTATTTAATAAACCCAATAATTCACATGTATTTCCACTAAACAATGAACTTAAAGTTAATTCATTAATTGCCTTGGTTGATTTATGTACTTATAAACTCATGTTCTCATTGTTATTTTATCAATATGAGACTTATTTGCTCTCATTTTTCAACATTTTGTTTGCCATTTTTAAGATTGAAGATAAGATGAATACAGATTTGAAAGATTAGATAAAAGAGGAGTCTATTATATTTCCTTAAAACTAATTTGGGTTTGATTACGCGGGATTTTTTTTCTTCTAATAGACTATGAAGTCTATGATTTTACCGATGGAGGAAAAATGATTTTAGGAGGATGAGGGATTGAGGAAGGTTGAGTTTTTGGTTATCCTTCTTTTAAATAAATTTAAATTTATTTGAATATTGTATATTTAATTTCCTTTTAATTAATATTACTTTTTTTTTTTTTGATTAAATTAGACATGTGAGTTTCATGTGACTCTTTTCGTTAAAATTTAAAGAATAATTTAATAAATTATATATCTGTACCATTATTATACTCAAGTATTATTTTTATCACCCAACAAAATTAAATAATAAGATCCTAACTTTCTTAATAATTTGGAGGCATTGTTAGTTTAATCTAAAAATAAATGTTGGTTACTGATTCTCTATCACATGAGCTAACAATTTGATGAATTTTGAATATTGATAAAACTTATTAGCTGTACACTAATCATTGTTGTAAGTTGTAACTGTTGTTATTCCCTGTTCTGATATATTTTTCACCTTTTTCCGAGAAACATTGACAAAATACTCGCATATAATTTTTAATTAAATAATATTATATGTATTAGTTGTTAATATATATTGTAGAATTAAGGCTAATTAAATTGCTATAATTTAAAAATGGTCATTTAAAAAAAAAAACGGTCAATCGTCCTTAAAAGTTATTTTTGGCGTAGTGCCAGTGCTCTCTCGATGCTCTGCTCATACTCCCTTAGTTGTTGCCAATTTATTGATTCAGCTCACTATGTTTCACAAACCTACTTTCCTATCACTTCACCTACACTAGTTTGCCTCTTAATTTTTCATTTGTTGTTATCCCTTCCGTAGGTTAATCTCAATTTTCTGTTGTGTTTGCTTCCCTTCTCTTTCAATTGTATTTCTGACTTTTCTTTTTGTTCGAAGGAAGTTCATCCTTCAACTATAGTGCTCATAATTTTCTTAATTTCAGGTTAGAGCTAAGGCTTTTTTTTACAGCTTAGTTTTTCCCCCTACTTATAAGCAAAAGGTGACAATGAATAATGTAGATTTCTGTATTTTGAATGTTCCAAATGAAAATTTTTGGGGATACAGAAATGAAATTTTTTTGGGTTGAGTGAGAGGTTTCTAGAGGGATCTATTGTGATAAGCCACTTGGCTTCCTTAGGTCAACATTCTAACTCAAGTTGTTTTTCATGGCTAACTCCTTGGACTTTGACTTTAATTCATCTTATATTCCTAAGATTCAAGATCCACCAAGTTCATTTTATGGGCCCATACCACCATGAAATTTAAAAAATTTTATTTCAAGTCTACTAAACTCACATTTCATATTAGCCTAAGTTAAGACAACAATTATTGGCTTTAATATTATTTGATAAGCCCAATAATTCATATGTGTTTCTATTAAGCAATGAGCTCTCATTCCAAAAAGTTAATCCATTAAGTGGCTTTAGTTGATTCATGTACTTATAAACTCATACTCTTATTATTATTTTATCAATATGAGACTTATTTGCTCTCATTTTTCAACATATTTTTTTGTCATTTTTGAGATTGAAGATAAAGATGAATACAGATTTGAGAGATTAGATAAAAGAGGAGTCTATTATATTTCCTTAAAACTAATTTGGGTTTGATTATGCAGGATTTTTTTCTTCTAATAGACTATGAAGTCTATGATTTCACCGATGGAGGAAAAATGATTTTAGGGTTTTCTAGTTTGGAAGGATGTGGGATTGAGGAAGGGTGAGTTTTTGGTTTTCCTTCTTTTAAATAAATTTAAATTTATTTGAATATTGTATATTTAATTTCCTTTTAATTAATATTACTTTTTTTTTTTTTTTTTTTAATTAGACCTGTGAGTTTTCCATTAAAATTTGAAGAATAATCTGACGAATTATATATTTGTACTATTATTATACTCAAATATTATATTTATCACCCCCAACAAAATTAAATAATAAGATCCTAACTTTCTTAATAATTTGGAGGCATTGTTAGTTTAATCTAAAAATAAATGTTGGTTACTGATTCTCTATCACATGAGCTAACAATTTGATGAATTTTGAATATTGATAAAACTTATTAGCTGTACACTAATCATTGTTGTAAGTTGTAACTGTTGTTATTCCCTGTTCTGATATATTTTTCACCTTTTTCCGAGAAACATTGACAAAATACTCGCATATAATTTTTAATTAAATAATATTATATGTATTAGTTGTTAATATATAGTTGTAAAGTAATTGTAGAATCAAGGCTAATTAAATTGCTATAATTTTTTTGTTTTAACTGACAATGCTAAAGTGATTTAGTGGCATTCTTCAATTGAGCTCTACCTAATATACACATAATCTTTGTGGATTATATAATTTTTGTTTCATATATAACTGAATTGTTGTTGGACCCAATCAAATATCACATGCCTCGAAGGCTTAAGTACAACATTTACTCACCACCAGAAGGATTCGTTTGACATTAAATTAATCCCGGTGCAGTCCATTGTAGTACACTTTGTTAGACCAACTTAATTATCATTATTATGACGATCAGTGACCAGTCTTGTTCTTCACACGGTTTTTTTAATATTTATTTATTTAAAATTTGATAGGTTGAGACCAGGAATTTCGAGTCAATCTAACATTTTTAAAGAGTTAGACCCCTAACTTATTTAAGTCTTTAGGGTAACCTTTACGCTTCAAGTCCTAAGAGGAAACTAACTGGGTTTACCTATCTTCACTAATATGGACTCTTAGGCCATATTAACCATTTAAAGCAAAATGGCATTTAATTTAGACCAACTAAAATCCTTGACAAAATTTTACTGCAAATTATAAATAAATACAAAGGACAAATTTGAAACATATTTACTAACACGTGTGCTCTGTATATTATGCCACCAATTATCTTATGGTTTACCATCACATATAGAGTTGACTTTTATTTAGGCATGTACAAATACAAAACTTCCTTTTTATTATCTTTTGACTATTGCACTACTCCTATCCTATATATATATTGTAAAAACAGAGAGACTTTAAAGGAGTTCAACTTTTTCAAAAGTGCTTTTGTATTAGGGACGTTAATTTATACCTACATGTATCTGTAAGTAATTGAGTAAAATATGGTTAATTAATAAAAATTCTGTTGAAATATAACAAAGAGAGAAAACTTGACAAGCAAGCATTAATGCAGAAATAGTTTTGCTAAAATTTGGTCGAGTGGCCTATTCAGTGGGTGCAACAACTTGTACATAGGTTTTAACTAAGTTTGCTATGTATTGGAACCAGACCATGTTGCCAAATTAAAACATATAATCTGCCTGCAACTACTAGCACTATATATGTCTTTGTTTTCTTCACTTATAAATACCCAGTTCTTTCCTTGTAATTAATTACCTCACAGCTCTCATTTTCACCTTCATTTACTAAAAGCTACGTTAATACTTAAAAATTACTAGTGACCAAGATCGATGGAGTTCCTAAACAACACCTTCATCAAAACTAGATGTTGTTCTCTATTGCTTTTCTCCCTCTGGCTTCTCTTTGCTTCCACATTTTCCTTAGCAACATCCAAGACCCATCATCATGAATTTGTTGTAAGTACTTATATATATCTCCAATTTCTATATTATATTTTGTTAATTACCAATTGCTTAATTTGTTTAGTCATTTCTTTTTAGATGTTATATTAAACACTAATTAATTAGCTATATATCATTAATTAATGAAACAGGTTGAAGCAACACCAGTAAAAAGGTTGTGCAAAACTCATAATAGTATTACAGTAAATGGACAATTTCCAGGTCCAACTTTGAAAATCAACAATGGTGACACTCTTGTTGTTAAGGTTACTAACAAAGCTCGATACAATGTTACAATTCATTGGTAATATATTTTAATTTTAATTTAATATGCATGTAACATGCTGAGAGATTACTATATACTGCTAAAATATCTACCTTTGTTTTTGTCCCCCCTCCCAATTTGAAGGCATGGAGTTAGACAGATGAGAACAGGGTGGGCAGATGGGCCTGAATTTATTACACAATGCCCAATAAGGCCAGGAAAGAGTTACACTTACAGGTTCACAGTTCGAGGCCAAGAAGGAACTCTTTGGTGGCATGCTCATAGTTCTTGGCTAAGAGCTACTGTTTATGGGGCTCTTATCATTCGTCCTAGAGATGGAGATTCTTATCCTTTCACTAAACCAAAGCATGAAACACCTATTCTTCTAGGTGAATGGTGGGATGCAAACCCAATTGATGTAGCAAAGGAAGCAACTCGAACAGGAGGAGCTCCAAATGTTTCTAATGCTTACACTATTAATGGTCAACCTGGTGACTTGTACCACTGCTCAAGTAAAGGTTAGTTTGCTTCTTCTTTATATGTACACTTGATCATATAAAAGAGTATCAGACATTAATGAATTGCCAATTGCAGATACTTTTGTAGTTCCAATTGATGTTGGAGCAAACAACCTTCTAAGAGTCATCAACGCTGCACTCAACCAACCACTTTTCTTCACTTTGGCCAACCACAACTTCACTGTAGTAGGTGCTGATGCTTCCTACGTCAAACCCTTTACTACCTCAATCCTCATGCTCGGACCTGGCCAAACCACCGACGTCTTGATCACTGGCAACCAGCCTCCATCTCGTTACTACATGGCAGCACGTGCTTACCAAAGTGCTCAAAACGCACCGTTTGATAACACCACCACCACTGCCATTCTTCAATACAAATCTGCACCATGCCATGCCAATTGTACAACAACAAAACCAATTATGCCAGCATTACCACGTTTCAATGACACCGCCAAAGCAACTGCCTTTACTTCAAGTTTTAGAAGCAGAGAAAAAGCTCAAGTCCCCACTCAAATAGACGACAACCTTTTCTTCACTATTGGTTTGGGACTCAACAAATGTCCTAAAAAATTTAATTCAAGTAGATGTCAAGGTCCCAATGGAACACGATTTACTTCTAGCATGAACAATGTGTCATTTGTACTTCCAAACAACATTTCAATCCTGCAGGCTCATCAACAGAGAATTCCAGGAGTTTTCACTACTGATTTTCCAGCAAATCCACCTTTACAATTTGATTATACAGGCAATGTTAGTCGATCTCTTTGGCAACCTAATCGGGGGACTAAAGCTTACAAGTTGAATTACGGGTCAAGAGTACAACTTGTGTTACAGGACACAAGTATTGTCACCTCTGAGAACCACCCAGTTCATCTTCATGGTTATGATTTTTACATAATTGCTGAGGGGTTTGGAAATTTCAATCCCAAGACTGATAATAAGAAGTTTAACCTTGTTGATCCACCTCAGCGGAACACTGTCGCTGTGCCTGCTAATGGTTGGGCTGTCATTAGATTTGTTGCTGATAACCCAGGTAAGCATTGTTTGGTCAAATAAATTTCCAAGTAATTAATGAATCCAAAACTTTGGTGTTTAAACTAATATGTTTTAAATGTTTAACTAATAGGTGCTTGGATAATGCACTGTCACTTGGATGTACATATAAGGTGGGGTTTAGCTATGGTGTTTTTGGTTGACAATGGAGTTGGAGCACTTCAATCAGTAGAGCCTCCCCCGGAAGATCTACCTCTGTGTTAGGATTATCAAAAGGAAAAACAAATATTTGAAGTTAGCCACCACATAAAAATTCACTATCAGAAAATATAGGCTGGGGTTTTGATTTTTATTTTCTTTTACTACAAAAGAGTTCAATATTGTTTTGTTTTTTAGTTCCCTGCGTTTGGGGTTTTGCTTCTACTTCTGTTTCATTGTTCTTGATGGTGCCATGATCAACAAGGCACCATCCAATTTTTTATAGACCCGCCTTGTATTTTGATTTTGATTGTATTTTTTTTTCTTCATAGAAAGAATGTTCCAAGCACACAGGTTTTGAATTTATAATATCTCTGTTCCGTCTCTGTTTCATCATTTTTACAGTAATTATAAATATAGCAGTAAAATGGGTGTACATGATAATAACATATCAAAAAGGAAAAGGGTTTGGGAAACTGGCACTCAATTGAGTGAATCAAATGTTGGGATTTTGTAACCAAATTACTCAAATATCACACTTGATGATTTAAATCGGAGAGCGACTGCAAGTAATGAAAGAAAGAAAAAGAAAATTTGCATAAATAATTATACACCAAAATTGGCAATTAATTCTTGAGTCCCATAAACATTCTTATGGAGCGCCCTAGCTAATAATGATAAATGGTACTAAAATCCTCTTTTTACGTTGATAAAAATCTCCCACCAAATTATGCACGACTTTTGATACTATAATTATGGTTAGGAATATCGATATTGGTTAAAATGTTAGTATTAAATATATTATGTTTATCGATAAAAATATTAAAAAAAATTCATAAAAATTATATACAAATAAAATTATAAAGCCTTTAATCAACCTTCAAAATATCAAAATAATTAATTATTTTTTTAAAATTAATTTTCTTATTTAATATATACAAATATAAATATATTTTATATTTATTTTGATCAATAAATCTATACTTTATAGAGTAGGTAGTTAAAATATTTTAAATAACTATTTAAACTACATTTTTTTTATGATTAATATAATAAAATAAAGATATATAATGGTAAATGATTTTTAAAATAAATAAAGTTGATCATAATGATATTATATCGAACATATTTGTTAATTTACCTAAAATATTCATATTATATTTATATTTTTACGCATCGATAATTTGTCTACATTTTTATAGGTAATGTGTATTCAAAATTGAGGAATAAGGAATTATAAATTGTAATGGTTATCGAGCATCATTTTAAAAAATTTAAATCATATCTTAATATATGGAACATAAAAATAGTATCATAATTCTTGTTAAAAATAGTATGAAATTACTTAAATACTATAATTATATATATAAACGTGAATTGTACTTTTTTTTTTTTTTTCAATAAATTACTCTTACAAATTTTTTTTTTAAATTATCTGAGTAGTTATAGTTCGGTGATAACAAATTTTTTTTAGTTTAATCCAAGCTTTTATGAATTGAAATGCTATTAAAAAAATTATTTAAACTGCTCTCTCCCTTTTTAGTTGAATGAAATCATTAATACAACTAAATCATATAAGTTTTTCTGGTGATGGTGGTACATAAACATTTATCTTAGTTTGGTAAAGTTTTGTCAAAATAATCTCAAGATAATGAAAATTTCATGGCTAGGTCAAATTCTCAATTTCTTCTAAATATTTTTATGGAATGTGAAAATATGAAATAAGATTATAAAAATATCAATGTGAAAATCTTTTTAACTAGTTCCCTCATTAAAATGAGTTCAAATTTTCTATACCATTTTTTGTATAATAACTTGTATATTATCAATAGACAACATATATGTAGACAAGAGTTATTCAAGTGAGAAACAAACTTACTTAAAATGTGAATATTTTGTATATTTGTCAACCATTTATTGATGGCATATACATTGGTACATGAAAATTGATACAAGTGACATGAAAGCTTAGCAAGTTCAAATTTTATATACCACTTTTGGTGTACCAGCTTGTTTATCATCAATACACAATATATATGTAGGCAAAAATTGCTGAAGTATGGAACAAACTTGCTTAAAAGTGAATATTTTTGTATATTTTATTAACTACTTATTAGTGACATATAAATATACTAATACACGAAAAATAATACAAATAATATGGAGCCTTAGCAAAAGAAAAACCATCACTAGTTTTTTTTTAAGATGAGCCATCACTAGTTCAATTGGTTTTTGAGAGGAAAGAAAAAAGTTTTGATGGTTTTTCTTAATATAATTGGCTTCAATACTTGTATAAATTTTTTTTATTTAAATTTTATACTAATGTGTTAGTTCGTAAATAATTAAATTGATATAAGATAATATGTTAACTTATATATAGAGTATATATATTTAATTTATATACAATATGTACATTTTTATATATACATTTTTTGTACAATTGATATGTTAATTGGGATCAGTTATATTATGTACCTCAAATTTTTGTTTAACTTTAGTATGTGTGTGAGAATGAGATCTACATTAGAAAAATATAAAGAGCAAATTGGATATATAATTGGAATGAGTTACACTTCTAATATGTTAAATATTTAACTTGGAACTAGAGATATAAAATAAATTGTCTCATCTCATCTTATATCTTATTTAGTATCCCTAATGGGCTCATTGCACAATATTGTCTTATTAAAGTTAAATATTATCTCATATTATCACATCTTATTTAAATTGTAACTTTAATGTGTCTAACTTTGAACATATTCTATCATTTTTCTTAGAGTAGTGTTATATGTTTTAAATTATTTTATGAATTATTAAGTAACAAATTAATTATTGATTTGATAGAAAATTATAATATAAAATTTTGAAATTGCGGGATTACTTACTAATATGAATCAATTAAATTGTATCACGTTGATTGATATATAAATAAATTTGTGATAATTTTTTTTTCTTATTAAATTTTTACATTATAAATAATTATGTATCGTATTTTTTATTTTTATTTTTATGTTTTTACTTATCACATTTAGGCCATTGAGACAAATGAGATATCTCTAATATATTCTTATCTCATGAAAATTTTAGTGAGATAATATGAGATGGATTTAGAAAATTTATGAGTTGTATCACAAGTCACATTAATATTTCATCTCGATTTACATTTATAGTTGAAACCTTAGGCCCAATAAGTCGTATTAGATGTAGAACTCACTTTGCATTACGTTGATGCACAAAGTAGATTCCTAAAATAAAATTCAATCAGTGTAAGAACCATACATTGCCCAAGTTTGAGCAAATAGTATCTATATATTGGATCTAAATGGGGTTCTAAGTTCATTGGATTCTCACAATGTGATTAAATTGGCGTGAGTACTTTGATCATTTCTTATCACTCTAATAACTCGATGTAATATAGATATCGGCTAAGTAAGATGCAACTAGCTAAATAGTTTGTATTTTGTATAGGGCATGATTTGAGCATAAGGTATTGTATGTGTTCTTGTTTAAGAAAAATTATTATGTATAAAATTAAAATAAGTTTATCTTCTTAATATGTTAACATTTTGAACCCATCGCATTATTTAAAGTGAAGAAAAAAAGTGAGTACAAATTCATGCAATTAAGTCATGTTAATTCAAAGCACGAAATTAATATGTCGAAATTTACAGATATTTTTAGTACATTCTAATTAGATAACAAATTAATGACCTAAGGTGTTGAAATTTAAAGTTGAACATTATTGATATTTGCATAACGAGTTAATGATCTAATATATGAGAATTTAAAATTTACGTACATTTTATCAAAAATAATTTATATAAGTATTAATAAAATAAATATAATTATATAAATTCATCTTTTATTATACAATAAAACTATAAATTTTAATATAAATTATTATTATTTATATTATTTTATTAATTTTGTGCACTACCATCATATAATAATCCACAACTCACTTATACCCTTGTTTAATAACACAAAAGAAATATTAGCGGGTGAACTAAGAATATGTGTGGTTGTCAAAAGAGAACCATAGTAGTGGGTGACACTTGGTGCTGACCAGGTCGGATTATCAGTATCCAGTATCCTTGAAACACGTGATGATCGGGTGTAGTTGAAGACTTGATGTCATGGATGAAGATCATCTTTATTATTTTTGATGTGTCATGTCATCCGAAAAATTTATCATTTTATTTTTTTTATATATATTTATTATATATTAATAAAATAATAAAATAATACTCTAAAAATAATATAATAGAATTAGGTTCTTCAAATCATCAACTCATCATATTTATCAAAAATTATTCATTATATATAAAATAAATAATAATATACTATTTTAAATTAATTAAATTGTCACAAAATATATTTTAAAAATAATGAATATTACGTTCATATTCATATATCGTGTCTGGGTGGGACCATCCAGATCCCAAATGATAAATCAGAACCGTTCAATAATACGTCACTCAATTCCAAGATAGCCCGGTTTTCTGCACTGCCTTAAAGCCTTTTTGAGGACACAATTCATTGGGTATACCAACAACGACCTCTTATTACTCGCTCATGCAGGCAGAGGCCCGAAATTCAAGGCTTTTTCCTTTTTCAGATTCTGTCACTTTCTTACATTCACTCTCACTCTGAAGACTCTGACTCTCCTTTCTCACTTTCTCTCTGTTTTTTGGTTTTTTTTTTTTTAAGCTCACTCTACTGGCCACTCTTTTTTTTTTTTTTTTCTTTTTCTTTTCTAGCATTCAGAAAGTTTCTACTTCTCTCTTCTGTGCCCAAGAGCTATATGATGGTGTGTCCGTGTGTGGAGTCTGAATCTCATTAAGCTCATTTTCTCTTAACAGACCCAGAACATGGCTTCAGGTAAATTTTCATACATGTCTCATTCTTACTTGGGTTTCTGTTTTTATCTTCTCGTTTTATATGTACGGTGATGATCATGAGTTAGGAGTAGACAATGAAGTTATGAATGGGATCACCGCTTTATTATTTTGTTATTCTTGGTTTAAGATTGATACTCTGTTTTTCTTTTTCTTTTTGGAATTTGTGAATAACATTCGTCATTTTCCATTTCAAGCAAGCTGTTTACTTATTCAAAGTAAAGCTAAGGTTTTTACTTATTGTTTTTCTTTTTTTGGAAGATTAGATTCCCTTAATAGCATGTGAAATCCCAAAAACAGGAGGAATAAAGAAAGAAAAAAAAAAAAAAAAAAAAGCCTATCTGCATTTGATACATTTTTTGTATGTTACATATGCTATTTATTATTATTTCTACTCATTTTGTAACGTCTTATGTTTTAAGTTTTATTTTCTATTTTTTAATTCATTTTGAGAAAATGAACAAAAAAATGTTGATTAAAAAGTTTTGTTTTCTTATTTCATTTCCTCTTAAATTACACAAAAAAAAAAAAAACTGGAATATAGTTTTCAATTTTTTTTAAGCTGTAAAAACAATAAAAAATATGTGTAAAAATATAATCAAGTTTCAAACAAATTTTGAATTGTATTTAAAAAAATTAATTTTAAACTCGAAAATAGAATTAATTACCAAACACACTTATTTTGAAAACTTGATTTAAAAAAAATGAAGCTTTAAAGCATAATTGATTACAAAACATACCTCTATTTGTCTAAAAGTTTTTTTTTTTTTTTTTTCTTTTGTTAGAATTCAATCTTTTTTTTTTTTTAAATATAATTATATCACATGTTATAATAGAATTAGATAAAGTATAAATTTATATATTATTAAGTAAATGTTGTATCATTGTCTAAAAAAAACTTTAGAAAACTACGTTTTGTAACAGGTTGTGAATTTCTTTTGATTTGCTAATGAAAAAATATCACCACTACAGTTCGTGTTACGTGGACATCCCTTTATTAGTTAACAAATATGACATAAAATAATGATGTGATATTTAATTTTTTAAAAGACAAATATTTTTTATTAATTTTCTTAACGTAATGAGCAAAATAAAAATTAAACTGAACCTTTAAATGTAACATAACTAGTAGATTGGTGATTTTTTTTTTTTTTTTCTAATTAAAATTGGTGGCAAATTTACAGGTAAGTGACAGTTGGCACATAGAACAAAAATTATCCAAAAACTTTAAACAGTACCTCATATATTTTATGTAACAGGAACTCTAGATCGGTCAATTTGCTATGTTAGAGAGAATGTTCAACACTGACTTATCAAGAATGGTTAAAACGTACTTACAGTAAGCATTTTCTCCTTTATTCTAACTTTTTCGTATTTTGAGATATACATATGTATTTTTTTTTTATAACCAAAAAAAATATTTATTTATGTTGTAAAAAAATAAATAAATATATATTTTTTAAAAAATTAAAAATAAAATTTATATCATAAATAAAAATTATATTATATATTAAATTAAATTTTTTTATGCGCAATAATGAGATGCTATATATGCCAAATAAAGAAAAATAATAGAATTATACTGTTCCTCGAGTAACAACGCCTCCCCAGTCCCAATATATAACTTAAAGTTTGTAGGTCAATACTCAATAACCCAAAAAAATAAAAAATAAAAAATAAAAAGCACTCAATAACCAAGCTCCACTCTATTCATTATTTAATGAATTTCAATACATTTAAACTCAATTACACAGCAACTTATTCTTTAGGTTTCACGTTGCATATTTGGAATGACTCGTAGATTAAGATTTGTGATTAACTTCTCCTTTTCAATGTTTGGAAATTGACAGAATGACAGGGCTTTTTTTGGTAAAGTTATATATACGTATATATCAATCAATAATTGGTGTTATTATAGAGACTGAAAATGGGGAGGTCGTACATGTATTGTCGCGTACGGGGCAGGCTGGGGTGGGGTTAGAATTGATGTCTATGCTAATAATTCACCCAAGCAAGGTGGATATTTTTCACTATAATTTCAAAAAAATTGTGAAATTGTGTTCTTTGCTGACAAATAATATTGTACAATTATATATTTTATGTTATAAATTAATAAAATTTATACATAAAAATAAAATAAATTTAAAATTATGTTTAATAAATATTAAATATAATGTATAAATTATAGTTATAATTAAATTATTTATTTTTATAATTTTTAAAAAATAAAATATATTTTTAATTATAATGTTATATTCTTTTAAGTAAAATATATAAAAAAATATATAAAATAGTAAGAAATTCAAGTTTGGGGATTTGATAAGGTGGGAAATATGATTCCCTAACCCACTCAACAAATGAATTTTCTCCATCAAGTTTTCTTCGTCGGTGAAAAAATTAAATTTTTTCCACAGTTATCTGTTATAGTGAAAAAAATTGACAGCACTAGGTATATGTCCTTTAGATTAAAGAAAAAATTCATTATTTAATTTTTTTTTATTAAATTTTTTTTAATAAGTGATTAAAATACGAACCTTTAACAAAAAAATATATATGAAATTTCCTATAAAATTATTTAAAAAAAATAATATTTAAATAAATAACTTAAATTTTTTAAAAAACTAAAAAATATATATTTTTTAAAAAGTAGTAACAATCAACATTGAAAAATATTTCATATTAATTGTCATTTTATCGATGTTAATAACTTGTGTTTTAAGCATTTAAAAATATTAGAATAATTATTAAAATAATATAATTTATTCTTAATTAATTCATTTTTAAAAAATAAATAAAGGACTCAATGAAATCATATTTAATCATCAAATGACCAAAATTATACCCTTGTGACTAAATTCAATTGCTTAGGAGAGGGAATGGCTAATATAACATATGGTGGAAGGTACAATTAAGTTCCACAAAAAGGAAATTAGTGTTCTCAAAGAATTGCATTTCGTGGGGTTAAAAATTGCAAACAAAATAGCTATTTTATATCTGGTGTGTTCGCGTGAGTGAACATAGCCTTAAAGTAAGTAAAAGTAGAACCAAAAAATTACTAGCTAAGTTTTTTTAACATATTGATGTGTTCAAACCTGGGTCAAAAGATTGACAAAATTATCTATATTCCAAAAAATAACAAATTTTTTAACTCTTACTTGATCATGATCATCAATGAGAGGCCAACTGTTAGTCGATGTTCAGTCAACGATAATCAGCGGCTGATTAACCATGGTCATGGCTAATTAACCTCATTTAATAAGTTAATTACGGTTGGAGAGAGAGTATAAATGGACTTCATCTACCATTATGTGATATTTTATAAAAATAAAAACTTTTAACAACTGAAAGTGACAATTTTTGAAGAAGAAAAACAATTTATGCAATTTTTTGTGTTATGTTGTGCTATGTAGTTCAAGCATATTACTTTTGTTGTGAAGGAGAAGGAGTTATCAATCAGATGATCTGTGAACCACAAAATGAAAATATGAGATTTCTTTCGATCCATAAATCATCAGTAATTTCTCTTTAGATTTCTTTTCGGTTTGGTCAAAATTACAGTGTTGGAACTCAAGGAATTTATACCTTCCCATTGATTAATAGAGTATTTATAGGCCAGCAAGTAGATATGGTCCATTATTTCCAGCATAAGTATCTGGGATTTGGGCTTTGAAGATGCCTTTATAACCTGGTCAGATATTCAATAATGGTTATTGACTCTTTCAAATCAATAAATAAAAGACGCACAAAATATATCAAAGATAATTAGTCTAAGATATTGTAGATTACATTTAATAATTCAAGAGATAATTTTAATTAATTACAAAATATATATTATGAGAGCTAGAAATTAGATATGACGTGTCAGGATCTCCCATTAATATATGAGGTTAATTCAATGACTTGTTAAAAATTTAGCTAAATGAATTTATCATCTGAAAGGTTGCACATTTCAAAACCTAAATGCTCTAAACTTTATAGTTCTCTTCCTTTTTAATTTCATTTGCTTCTAAGTTTTCATCACATCTCATTCAGTGATGAAGTTATGAAATATTTTCATTATTATGCTACATTCCTCTTTTGCTTGTTGCTGAGATATATTTTGTTGTTCAAAAAAGTTAAATGGCTGAGATACATTCCTCTTTTATCCAACCTCTCCTGTTTTATTGGCACGAGAAATCGGATAAAAGAGAGAGAAAAAAAAATCCTCAAAGAGAGGAGAAAAGAAAGAAAAGCAACTTTCCTCCAATTGATTGACCTTTTTCCATGGTTATGATACTGATGCAATACGCATTCTGTTTTTCTAGCAAGTGAAATACTTGCTTGGTCTTCATATACTATATTTGGTTTACATTAAGCCTGATATGCAATGTTTTGTAGATACTTTTTATTGTGACTACCATTGTCAGTAGAGAGACTCAGCTATTGCCTAGCTAAGGATGGCTACAAAAAGGCATTTTTATCAATCAAAGCATCCATTTGATGCTTATCGTAAGTATTTTTTCCCTACTTTTTCCATCTCTTTTGGTAGTGCTAAATCCTTTTCTTGATGATGTGTAATAAAATGTGGCTTGTATGCAAATGAATTATGCGGGATCAGTTGATTAGTTTTTCGAAATAACTGATTAGTTGATCAACAACAGGTTATACATGACATGGGACTTCTAATGCAGCATGTTGTAGAAATTAAAAATAAAAGTTTTTTTTTTTTCTTTTCAGAAAGAAGAAAGAAAAGAGTTCAGGATTGAATTGAATTTTCTATATTTGCAATTTATCAGATTGAGCTAAACTTATCATGTAACAACAGGTAGTAAGTAGAACTGTTACATTACCTTCTTTTTTTTTTTTTTTACCTTGGTTGCTTATTAGAATAGTAAGAACCTTCTGTTACTTGACGAAAATGTACTCTTTTTAGTTGTTTCTATCTTTCTTTTGGCAAGAAAAAGAGTATTTGCTATACTGATATTATGTCTGGCAGCATTTGAAGTTTTCTTCAACGGCTCTTGGCAAGCAGTGAAGTCTATAAGCATTAAAAATGGGACTATGACTATGAATTTTTTGGACAATCAATACAAGATTAAGGACAAAGGTCCTTACTCAAATGTCAGATTAAGATCAAGGCGAGCGACATTATCTGACTGCACCTGCTTTCTGCGACCTGGTGTCGATATCTGCGTGTTTTCAAACCCCCAGCAGACTGACCGTACAAATGATGAAATCAAACATCCTGTAAGTTATTTATGTTAGTCCTTGTAACTTTAGATTTCTGATCATTCTCACTAGTCATTAGTTATTTGAAGTGTTTATCTTTTTATGATTTAAATACTAGGGTGCATCTGTTTGTGTGCGTACAGTTATTTCATTTAATGGATACTTGTTTGTCATGGTTGATTTTATGTGGTAAGTTGTTATTAATTCAATCTTTCATAAGGTAAGTTTGAAATGATTTTCCATTCTCATTCACTTCATAATTGCGTATAGAAGAAGATATGTTCTTTATATCTTCTTACTTGCATTTGCTTCACTGTTTGATAAGGAAATTCTCTTCCATTACAGGTATGGCTCGATGCTAGAATAAGCTCCATAGAGAGGAGGCCTCATGAATCTGGATGCACATGTCAGTTTTATGTCAACTTATACGTTAACCAAGGTCCTCTTGGTTCGGAAATAGCAAGACTTAATAGAGAGAGCATAGCATTAGGAATCAATGATATTTCTATTCTCCAAAAGCTTGGTAAATTTTCTTGTGAAGATCTATACTACCGTTGGGATTTCTCCGAAGACTGCTCTGTGCTACCAAGAACTAAATTGCTTTTAGGAAAGATTTTATCTGATTTCTCGTGGTTACTTGTTACATCCTGTTTAAAGAAAATCACATTTGCTGTAAGATCGGTTAAAAACAAAATAGTCTACCAAATTTTGGAAGGTGATGATGATGACTACAATTATTCGAATTCCAATGGTTTTATATATACTCTGAACTTTAAACCAGACATCACTGGTATGTTGGTACCAACTGTGGTTGAGTTTGTTCTAACCGATCATAATAAGGTTGATCCTTCTTGTGAACCACATGAAGATGAATTGGAACCATTGTCTGAGATGATGCCCTTGAGACGTTCTAAGCGTCGAAATATGCAACCTGAACGTTTCCTTGGATGTGATACTCCATCAGAGATTGAAATTGGACTTATTCTAGAAAGGCCAATGAGGATAGATCGAAATGAAGATGATGAAATGTCATTACCACTGTCATACCTTATTGGTGATAGTGCAAGTAGTTACATGGTGCATAATGGGACAGATCCTAATGTTCATTCTGAGGAAGAGCTTTCCTCTGACTATTTGCCGGAGTCCAATAGCAAGACTAAAAAAAGGAAGAGAAAATCAGGTGTTAAAATACGAAAAAAACATGAATCCCAGCTTGCTATTGTTCCTTTTCAAAAGAACATAGAGGTGATAACTATTGAACCTCAGATACTCAAACCAAGGAGTCCTCCACCTCATGCAAAACAAAGCAGTGAAATTCCTTCACTGAGTTACTCTACTAAAAGTAATCCTAAAGGAGGGAAAAAATATGTTCCAGACCCAGAAGATGTGGAGCTTGCTGATATGTGGAAAGAAAAGGTATCCAGTCAAACATTTCAGAATAAAAAATATCATTCTCATTGTAGCTTCAAGAGTCGCAGAGGAGAAAGAAGATATCGGAAGAGAACTTTAGGTGATGGTGCATACGATGAAATGATCAACGAATTCTTGAAAAACATGGATTGCACATCCAAGGAAGAACCAAATGTAGTTGACCAGTGGAAAGAAGTTAAATCCAATAAACACTCAGATCAAAGGAACAAAACCGAGGTTCCACTAAGTGATGATGAAGAAGAAATGTCAGAGATTGACAAGTTGTGGAAAGAAATGGAACTAGCCTTAGCATCAGCTTACATTCTTGATGACAATGAGGTCTGAACTCTGGTGTTATATATTTCTGAATTGAAACAAAACTAAGATTTCTATTTATGGTATTGAATTCTCCTTCAATTTGATGCATTTTTCTAGGTTTCAAGTGCTGGTGTGTCAAGTGGGATTGCTGGAACATCAACTTCAAGTTGCAAGCATGAGTACAAAGAGGATGATGAAATTGGGATTTTCTGTAATAAATGTGGTTTTGTTAAAACAGAAATTAGATATGTTTCACCACCCTTTGTAAGTGATATTTTAGAATTGTGGTTCAAGTACATTGTAGATTCACCTCCTAATTCGAACCACACCAATTACTTTTTGATTTAAAAAGAAAGTACTTTTTGACTCAGAAGGGCAAGAATTATTTATTGCCTTGGTTTTCTAGAATGAATTCTAGACGAGCAAAGGATATATCTCAATCTCCTTATGCTGTTATATATGATGCATGAGAGAAAAAAGGGCATTTTCAACTTCAATATCATACTCCAATCATTTAGTTCTTTTGATATTTGACCATTAAACCAAGTTGTGGATGGTGGTTTTTTCAAAACCTGAATTTGTATTCAGCTTGTGACATTATGGACAATACTATTATTGCTTAAGAAGATAACTAATTGCTTTTTTGTTATCTCTAGGTGCAAAACCCAAGCTGGAATGGAGAAAATAAGAAACCTGAGGAAGGTTTGGGGAGGAAATCAGATGATTGTGACCAATCAAATGTCGAGTTCAATCATGATTCTCCTGAGGAACCTACACCAGAAGAAGGAAGTGAAAACGTTTGGGCCTTAATTCCTGAGCTGAAGAGGAAACTGCACGCCCACCAAAGAAAAGCTTTTGAATTTCTCTGGAGAAACGTAGCAGGGTCTTTGGAACCAGCACTAATGGACCAAGAGTCCAAGAGAACAGGTGGTTGTGTTATATCTCATTCTCCTGGAGCAGGGAAAACTTTTCTGATTATTGCATTCCTCGTTAGCTACTTGAAATTATTCCCGGGAAAAAGGCCTTTGGTCCTTGCTCCAAAGACTACACTCTATACATGGTACAAGGAATTTATCAAGTGGCAAATCCCAATACCAGTTCATCTGATACATGGTCGTCGTACATACAGAGTCTTCAGGAATAAATCCATGCACATTCCAGGGTTTCCAAAGCCTACTGAGGATGTTAAGCATATTCTGGATTGCATGGAAAAGATCCAGAAATGGCATGCACAACCTAGTGTGCTTGTTATGGGCTACACTTCATTTATTGCATTGATGCGAGATGACTCAAAATTTGTACACAGAAGATTTATGGCTAAAGTTTTGCGCGAAAGTCCAGGGATCCTGATTCTAGATGAAGGACACAACCCTAGAAGTACTAAATCAAGGTTAAGGAAAGGGTTGATGAAAGTTCAAACAGACCTCAGAATATTGCTTTCAGGTACACTGTTCCAGAACAATTTCTGTGAATATTTCAATACCTTATGTTTAGCTAGACCAAAGTTTGTCCATGAAGTGCTAGTAGCATTAGATCCCAACTACAAAAGGAAAAAGAAGATTGCAGAAAAGGCACGCCATTTGCTGGAATCCCGCGCAAGAAAATACTTTTTAGATAATATTGGGAAGAAAATCAATTCAGGTGTACCTAAAGATAGGAAGCAGGGTCTTAGTATGTTAAGAAAGATGACAAGTGGATTTATAGATGTATATGAATCCGGCGGTTCTGATGGTCTTCCAGGTCTACAAATTTACACTTTGTTGATGAACTCAACTGACATACAACATAAGATTTTGGTGAAACTGCAAAAGGCAATGGAAAAATGTAATGGGTTTCCCCTTGAACTAGAACTTTTGATTACCCTTGGGTCAATACATCCTTGGCTAGTTAAGACTTCAGTCTGTGCTAATAAGTTTCTTACAAGTCAAGAAATCATGGAACTTGAGCAACACAAGTATGATACAAGGAAAGGATCAAAAGTGAAGTTTGTTTTGAACCTTGTTTATCGTGTTGTGAGCACAGAGAAGGTATTGATCTTTTGTCACAACATTGCACCTGTTAAATTGTTACTAGAATTGTTCGAACGAGTTTTCAGATGGCAAAGAGGTAAAGAAGTATTGGTCCTTACAGGTGATCTCGATTTATTCGAGCGAGGTAGGGTGATGGATGCATTTGAAGAAGCAGGTGGAGAATCAAAGGTTCTGCTTGCTTCAATTACAGCTTGTGGTGAAGGAATAAGTTTGACAGCAGCTTCTCGGGTTATCTTGTTGGACTCAGAATGGAATCCTTCAAAAACAAAGCAGGCTATTGCAAGAGCATTCAGGCCTGGTCAACAAAAAGTAGTTTATGTGTATCAACTGTTGTCAACAGGTAGTTTGGAATTAGACAAGTATAAAAGGACAACTTGGAAAGAATGGGTTTCAAGTATGATATTCAATGAGGAATGTGTGGAGGACCCTTCTAAATGGCAAGCACATAAGATAGAAGATGAGATATTGCGAGAGATGGTGGAGGAAGACCGAACTAAATCGTTTCATATGATTATGAAGAATGAGAAGACTTCAACCAATTAATTAAAGAAAGATGTGAAATTCATATGTATTGGCTATTTGAAAAAATGTGACTTGTGTCAACACAAGGCTGAACTAACGCTTGAGCAATACATGAATTTTATGTAAAACTTGATTCTTCTTCAAAGGCAATAAGAAGGCATTAAGATAAAGAGGAAATAAATTTTATGCTATTTTAGGTCATTATTTATTTTTATTTTTTGGATGTTTTAATACTTGGTTATGGACAGCTAGCTAGTAATGTTGTGTGGAATCGAAGAGTTTTTGAATGGCTAAATATGTTCACATGACTAAATGGAGAGTAATTCTATATGAGGGAGAGTTCAAGGGAGATAATTAGGATTTTGAAACATCAATCGCATTGATAAATATGATCACACACACACACACACATATATATATATAGATTTAATGACCTACTGTAGCAACAATTTAAGTAACAAGTTTAATTTTACATAAATCGCTGCGCGACAGCGTTTTAATCTAATAAATTTACCTTTTTGTCCTTTTTTATTAAACTCCAATACAGTCACCGTCTCTCATCTCCTTCTCTCTTTGCTTTCTCAATTTTCGTCGTCGTCGATAATTAGTTCCAATTCTTTTGCATGTTGTAGAATATGTATAATCATTATTCTGAAAACTTCAGTGACCCCATTTTCATTTTCACCAAGGCATTTAGATTTACTTATTTATTTGACAATCTGGAAAAAAATCATTCTTTTGTAAATCATATGAATACTTGTTGGTGCAGACAATTGTTTAGTTTTTTGCTGTAAATCATATTGGACATTAACAATTTGAAAGGAATTGGTTATACTCTGTTTTTGCTAGGCAAAACAGAGTATACATACAGGTATGTAAATTGTTTACATACTATGTACATTAGTTTACATATTATTAAAATTATTACCTGTTGTATGTAAACTGGTTTACATAGTATGTACATTAGTATGTAAACTGGTTTACATAGTATGTAAACCACTATGTAAACCAGTTTACATACTATGCATGTAAATTTGATTTTTTAGACACATTATTATGAACTCTTGACATGTGATAAAAAGCAACAAAGGCTTTATTTATTAGCATAATTTCATTTGATAGTTTAACAACTTTAGACTCACTTTATGAGTCTTTAAGTAACAGAGAAAATTTCCTTTAAAAACCTCCCCCACCAGCTTGTTTTGTTTCTATGTATATTCATTGTCTTTAATCTTATTTTCTTCAAGGAAAAAAAAAGAGTATTTAGAGATGGCAAAGCAGCTAATAATAATAATTAGCAACATAGTAATGTTGGTAATTTCAATTGTGATGATCACACATCAAAGTGACTGTAATAAGAAGTTGCGTAAAGTTGGTGATGGTTTACATAGTAATGTACATACTGTTTTATATACTAATGTACATAGTATGTAACACAGTTTACATACTATGTAAACTGTTTTACATAGTATGTAAACAATTTACATACCTGATATATGTCATTCTCTCTCCAGGTTTTTTCTCATATTATTAACATATGCATGTTGATGTTTCCGTTCATATATTTAACTGAATCTCTCTATTCTCTCTCTTTCATATATTTATCTGAATGTGTTACTTATTTCCATCCACATTATCTCTATAATATTTTATTTGATTTATCGTGTTTTCTTCATTGACGAATTTAATGACGTAGTTATGCAAGTTTTGGGTTAAGACTTAATTTAATGTTAATTTCCATTTGGGTTGTTGTTTGTTGTTGGCTTACTGCTAAGCATTTGGGCTCTGGTAACTAATTGGTGAAGCATTTGTGTTGCATTGTTTTGTGAATTTAGTTTGATTAAAATTAACCAAAAAGTTTTTCAGTTCAACTCTTATTTCATTTTTCTTTTCTTTTTATGTTGCTTGATTGTGTTCACTTATGCAACAATAGAGGTGTTGATTATGCAGTTACAAACAATGAGGAGAAATATCAGAATGATGAGAAGAGGAAATTTATCTTATTTGAGCGAAGAATTTAACTAGATGTTAGTTGTATGAATTAGAGTGAAAGGATATTTATGTAATTTATCTAATTTTGATATAACTAAAACGCACAGTTTTGAGCTTATTATTACTAGTTTTGAAAAATTTAACTTTTAATCAGATTTAAAGCTATTTAGACAAATTACTCATATATATATATATATATATATATATATATATATATATAATGAACGAATTTGAAGAGTGGGCTTTAAGATCGAGTTAGAGTAATTAGTACAATTATAGATATATGGGGCACTGTCAAGTCGCCTAAAAAAAATTCAGAGCAAAAAAAGAAAAGGAAACCCTAAAATTGAAAATTTTATTTTATTTTTAAAAATGAGGTAAAATTACAAAAAAAAAATATATATATATATTTATTGTGCTTCGAACAAAGATAAATAATTATAAAGAAATAAAATTCAAGTAGGTAAAATTTTGGTTCCTCCTAATAACAAAATTGATTTATTTCAAGCAAAACAATAAAATAATCATATTTTCATTCCATTAAGGAGATGTTCACTTTATCAAGCTTTGGTAGTTAAGTTTTAAGAGAAATTATTACACTAATCTCACATCATCATCTATTCTGAGAACAATAAATAATTTCTCTCTATTAGTTATGACCTCGTCAATCACAGTTGGAGTGCACGCATTTCTTCGAATCAGCATCCAATTAAAACATTAGATATAAGAGCAAATAAATAAAACGTCAGGCCAGACGCGCGAAAGGATATTGAGATCAATAAGAAATGGACGTTTCTGTTTTGTTTTTTGGGGCCAAGAACTGACAATATTGAAAATGCAAGTTAATTTAGCTATGTTAAGTCTGCCTGCTGATTTAATCACATTTGTTTTTTTACTTCAATATAGGCATAGTCACATACACATTCACATTCACATTCACGTGTATTTTTACATATATTCCCCAAATTGATGCTCAATTCATGGAACTATTTTATATAGGATTAAGTGCTGGTGCAAAATAAACAACAATTAATTTAAGTGATTTATATATGTACAATTGTGGTCTAAAAAAATAAATAAATAAAAAGATTTATATATGTACGTACGAACATTCATAAATTAAGAAAACACAATACTTTTCGCATATGTCCATACAAATGATTGTACCTACAAGATAATTACTCTTGCAAACACCATGAATGAAACTTTTCGCATATTATGAATTGTGACATTGCTCTTGAAAATGTCATATATGTATTACATATTTATATTTCATACATTTGATAAAAAAAAAAAAAAAAAATCATTTTTTAAAAATGTTTCAGCTTATCAATATTGATAATAAGAAAAAAAAAATATTGATAATAAAATATCCATCAAAATTTTAGTAAAATTGAATTACTAAAATGAGAAATGCTAACAACATTTTCTTATACATTGCTCTACTTAATAAGGTGACATGTGTTAATGAAAATTGGTCCATTATTTTTAATATGTCGGTCCATTATACGTGTTATGATAATGAAAATTGGTCCATTATTTTGATCATGACACATTATATTATTAACAAAGGTAAGTGTATAAGTGAGTGTTGCTAGCATTCTTCTTGTATAAAATTTACATCAACAATTGCAAGTGGCGAACAAACTGGCCAGCTGCAGCCAAGCCATCCTGCCCTCCCTGTCTTAAAGGTTTGAGTGGGTGTGGGTGTCGTTTTATAGGGACTCGCAGGCTACCTAATTTGTAATATTGAAGGGGTGAAGCATCGCAGTTCATAGAGTTTTCCTTTTCCACTAAGCTTAAAAAAGATTGCTGTCATTTTTTTTATTATTATTATATATATTTACCTATCTGAGTAGATGAAAGGTATTTTTTTCAAAGAGAAGAACGAAAGGATATTATGTAGTTTTTATATTTGTTTATTACATAATCGAAGCATCATTGTCCTCACGAATTAAATTTATAGAGTTAGTATGATTACACAGAGTTAGTGTCCAAAATATAAATAGAATGTCTATATGGCTTGTACATATGTTTACAGATAATATATATAAATTAAATATATATAATTATTTACAAGCTAAAATATTTTTTTTAATCAATTCAATTATTTACAAATTAATATGCATGTTATTATAAAATTCTAAATTTGACATGAATTCTTTCATACTGACATCATACCCTTTATATTTATCTACTTCATGGGTTAACAAAAAACAGTTTTCAGTTAACCTCACCTACTGACAGGTAGAAAAAGGTTTAAGTACTACTTAGTTAGACATTAACTAAATACTAACAATTGTTAACAATTCTTTATTTAATAAAAGAAATGAACTTAAAAGAGTACTTATAAGTACATAATTTCAGGAAGGGCGGCTACTAACATTAAAAAAACTCTAAAACTAAACGCCTATTTAACTTAATTTTCGTTAAGTTGAATGCTTATTTAAGGCTGAACTATATTTCTTTAACTTAACGTTAAGCTGAACTATATAATAAAGCCTATATATAACCTTACTATAATGAGCTATATATAAGCTTTTTAAGCTCAAGTCTAGAGTTAATATAGAGTATAATATATAAGCTTTAGTTTAGGCTTACTAGGGTTAAGACTTTATAAAAGCTTTCATAAGCTTAAGTATAGAGTTTTAGAGTATAATAAGTTTAAATAAAGCTTTCTTAACTTAATTAAATAGTTCAGCATTAAAGAAAGACTTTCTAGAATAGATAGTTAAGAAAGCTTTCAAAAGCTTCTTATACTCTTACTCTATATATAAGCTTTTATTTAATACAATTAATAACTAATTAAGCTTTAAGTTTAGTTCATTTTTATAAGCTTTAAGCTTGTAACAATAAGCTTTATTTAAGCCTAATCTATTCTTAAAGAAGCTTTATTTCTTTAAGCCTAGTTCAATAAGCTTATTTAACTAAAATAGACTCTAATTCTAACTAGCTAGAGTATAATAAGCTTATATTTAATGCAATTGGTTAACATAAAAGCTACAAACATTCACCACAATTGTATTGTGTGAAATACCGATCATATAACTACTCTTTTTTTTGTAAGCAATACAGAATGCCTACATATAGGTAAGATACTCTATGTTTACTTACGGGATACCGCAAAAAGGGATTAAATTAGATCACCATTTTCAAGTTTAAGTTCAGAAGATTTAAATTAAGAGTCATAAAGACTCTTGGCTCTTTAACTCCCTAACTATTTACTTATAAATGGTCTATATTAATTAGCTATTTAGCTAGTGAGTGTATTCACTTAATTAAGCTTAACCTTAAGTTGTTGAATTGAGTAAGAAGGTAGTGTATTAAATTCATGAATGCATTATCTAACATTTTCTCTAATTATTTAATTAACTAATTATTGAATTATTTAACATTAAATCAATTTATTTAATTAGATAATTATCTATTTAACAAAAGTATTGAATTCATGAATTCATTATCTAACCTTTTATCTAACAATTTCTCTAATTATCTAATTAGATAATTAACTATTTAATTAACATTAAATTTCATTATCTAACCTTTCATTCAAACAAATAATTGGTATCACACCAATTTAAAGATCCCCTAATCCAACAGGTAAGCTTCTAGAAAGTTTAGAATTAATTCTTAAAGTCTTACCCAACCAATTCATCTATTATTGTTTGATTATTTTCATTTAAAGTAAATAATATGTATTTTTGTGGTACTTAATTTTTAAAAATTATTAAATAATTTTAAATTAAAAATATAATAAATTTAAATTGTTTTATGATTAAAATTATTTGTTAGGTTAATTATCAATAATGATCTGCATAACCGACCCCAAATGTATATACTACTTGTAATCACTCACATATATTGTTCAATGATTATAAATTGATTCATATTAATATTAATGTGTTGATTTGTAATAATGAAAATATAGAATTACAATTTCAGAAGATTAAAAATAAAATTAAAAAAATTAGGACCGTTTTTTCTCTTTTTATTCTCTTCAATTCATATTTATAGCATACAATTGGTACATAACCAATTAATAATTCATCATATCGTTGAAGGTTGATAGCCACTAAACGAAAGTGAGTTTCAATGTTTCCTTTTTTTTTTAACTTGACTTTGTTAAGATGAAATTTGATAAAATTACACTTGATCATCTGAATGAAGGGGAGACTTTATCTAAGAATTAGTTGAATTGAGTTTCGTCTATATATATTTCCAATTTTTTTTTCCCGATATAATAATAAAAAATTATTAAGTTTTGCAGGTATAAAAACTTGAAAATTAAGTCCCACATATCTATACTATATCTATCTATTTATACTGTATGTAAATTACACATAATATTTTTTTAGACAAAATTATTCTTATATTTTAAGTTATTGATATTAATTATTCTTTTAGGATATATTATTATATTAAATAAGAACTCCAAACATAATGATGATAAGAACTACATCCAATAAGGACTCTGACATTAAATAATGACTTTAAACATGATAATAGAGTAAAAATTACATTTAATAAGGATTCTAATAATATAATTATTACTACATCTAATAAAGATTCTAAATATAAATTTGGAAGCAAAAAAAAATTATATCACATTATTACATTAAATAAGAACTTTAATATGATAATGAAACAATGATTATATTAGAAAATGACTCTAATAATATGATGGTTATTACATCTAATAATGACTCTATATATTATATATTTTACTTTCAAAATCAATATGTAGGTATAAGAAAATTAATTGCGTATTTATTTTAAATATATGTTATAAATTAATAAAAAAATAAGTAAAATAATTCAGGTACAAAGATCATATTTTTAACTAGTATTTAATATTAATGTAAATTGAATAAGAAAAAAGTAAATAAAAAGGACTAATTTTTTAAACAAAGAAAAATTAGGAGAAAGCATACAAAAAAAAAAAAAAAAAAAATTTGTTCGTTTATTATATAATTTTATTTTTAACTTCCTAAAAAACACATATTTTAGCATTATAGAAAAATATATATCCATAACATTTTTTAACATACAAAAAAACATGTGTTTTTATGTTGTTAAAAAAATATATAAATTAGTTAAAAAAGAACTTCATCAATAAAAATATTTATTTTATATAATTAAATATAAGATTCTAGAGTATCCATTACAAACAAATTTTGTCGTACTTTGATACCGATAAATATAGTTATTATATTCTCATACTTAAAGTCAAACCTAACCACATTAACACTCGAATTTATAAATTTGTTACTGTTATTTCTTTACTATCAACCATATATTATGTTATATTGTGCATATTAAGAAATTGATAAATCTAATGTTTGATATAAATAATTGGCAATATTTTTAGGAAAATTTTGGTTTAAGTTAATTTTTAAAGATTGAACGTGTTGTATAGAATCTACAAGATAGAATGATACATACTTATAAAGCCAAAGCACAAAAGAACCCAACGTTTTATTGAAAATAAAAAGATCATATAGTACACAAATTAAACAATAAATCAAATAAAAAAAAAGTGAATCGCATACTACTTGCTTGTTATTAAAATATAAAAAATATAGTGCAGTTTATAAAAATAAAGCAAAGAAAGTCCAAAGAAGTTGCAAGTTGAGGATCCACTTGCGAGTCCGGCGTAAGCTCTGTGATAAACATCACCCCATTTTCAATAAAAAGCCTCTCACTCCGAAGAAAGAGGTAAAGTTGCATTACATTACAATTAACACGTAACTAATCCAACAACTTGATTCTCAAAATAAAAAAAAAAATCAATTTTCTTTTATCGTACATAAAATAATTTACATTTTATTTAAATAATAGGTTTTAAATATTTATTTATTTATTTTTTAAAAATTTCAACTATTTTTTTCTACATAAATATAAACACAAGAATAATGTATATACTTTAATAATGTGTTTAATTTAACATAAAGTTGAGAATGTGTATATATACATCATGTAAATTATTGATATAAAAAGTATTTTATTTATATAATTTAATTGATTTTATTTTTAATTTTTTTTAATAAAAATTATATATATTTATTTTTTTAATATTAAATATATATATATATATATAAAAGAAGGATAAAAATAAAATTTTCTTTATAAAAAAATTATGAAAAATAATTAAATTTTTTATATATTTTAAGAAGGATAAAAATAAAATTTTATTTATAAAAAAATTTATGAAAAACAATTAATTTTTTTTAAAACATAACATAATAGCCCTTAAATATCACCTCGTGAACCCAACCCCAAGGGCTGAACGTTGTCATAAACTCTCGGACAACGCAGAAACGAAAAACCAAAACAAAAGTGGAGGCGAAGAAAGAAGAAAGAAGAAAGAAGAAGAGAAAAAGGCGAAGAGCTCAGAAATCAGAAAAATAAAAATGCCTTCTTCTCTTCAACTTCACAGAATCAACCCCATCAACCCCAACTTCATAACGACTCCCGATTGCTCAAAGAACTCGTTCGCTTCGAACATCGTCCCTCTATTACCTTCTAACATTCCAGTTCCTGACTCAGAGTGTCACTACCACACCCACATGGTGGACCCCAATCAGTGCTGCTCAGCCGTTGTCCAATCCATTAACGCTCCAATCACCACCGTTTGGCCCGTTGTTCGCCGTTTCGATAACCCACAAGCTTACAAACACTTTCTCAAGAGTTGTCAAGTCATCGACGGTGATGGTAACGTCGGCAGTGTCCGTCAAGTCCATGTCATCTCTGGTCTCCCCGCTGGTTCTAGCACCGAGAGATTGGAAATCCTAGACGATGAACGTCATGTACTCAGCTTCAGTGTCGTTGGAGGAGATCATCGGTTGAGAAATTACAAATCTGTTACAACTCTCCACGCTTCGCCAAACGGCAATGGAACGATTGTCGTTGAGTCGTACGTCGTGGATGTACCGCCTGGCAATACTGAAGAAGAGACTTGTGTTTTTGTGGATACCATTGTAAGGTGTAATTTACAATCACTAGCTCAGATCGCTGAGAATATGGCTAAGAAGAACCCCAAAAGGTCATGATTTGATAAAATAAAATAAAAAAGAAAGTAATTATCTGATTATGAATTACTTTTTATCTTTTTGGTTTCCATCTGGGATTATGGGTCGATGTTGGATCGTTGGTCTTGAACCTTTGTTGGGAATTTTCTAGAATTTTTGTCAGGTTTCTGAGGCCTCTAAGATGATGATGGTAGTGTTCGATCCGCAAGTTTGAAATGGTTGAAGGATGACAGAGTATGATACTTGTGTAAATGTTTTGACTTTGTTATCTTCTTTACCATTTCTTCTGAAGATTGCAGATTATATTTACTTTTTAGCATCACCTTCATACTTAATTTTCATGTTTGTGGTATAATTTAATTATGCCTCTTTCTAAATTGTTATGTTTTCGTGTTTGTTTTTACTCCATAGTGGGTTTTGCTTATTTAAGGTTAAGAATGTTGTAGTCTAATAAACAATTCTAGCTTGATAGATTAGTTTACCTTATTGTTCCAATTTTTTTTTCCCCTCTGCAAATTCATCTGTCAAACGATGCATATGATGGGTTAAAACGTCTTAATTAGAACCCTAGTTTTGTATCTATGTGGTAGTTCTTAGAATTGGAGGGGATTAACGAACTTTAATCGAAGAGAATTAATAAAAATTTCGAGGAAAAAAATTCGTGATGAAAAAAATAAAAACATATCGAGGAAAATTAAAAATCGCATGCTCTGTATTTTATATATTTATATTTTCTACTGTCCTTGCCAGTTAAAAAAGTATTTTTTTTTTTTTTTGAAAAATTTAATGGATAAAATAAAATTAAATAATTAAAAAATTATTAAAAATATCATCCTAAAATTTATAATAATAAAATTAACACTATAATAACATTAAACGTTTAATTAGAACGTGTAATATTAAACGTTCAACATTGAACGAATCTAAATTATCGTCGTTCAATTTTAATTGAATGAATGTTAATAAAAAAAATAATATGTTAATTATTTTTTTAATTGTAAAAATATAATTTTGAATACAAAGAGTATTATTTTTGTTATTATAAATTTTAAAAGATATTATTTTTATTATTTTTCTTAAATATTTTTATTGCATCCAAAGTTGCATGTGCATTGAATGTTTGTTAAAGAGGATCTAAGACTGATAAAGTAGTTAATTTAGTAATATATATACATTATTGTATGAACTAAAGGAGCTATTGTAAAATCATTTTGAGATGTTGTCTTTTTATTAAATATATTTATTTTATTTTATTTGAATATAATTTAAATTTTGAATGAAATAATCAAATATAAGATATTATACAAGTGAAGGGATCCAAAACTATAAAGTAAGTTCATTTTGAACAAATGGAATTTGAAATGCAATGGCTCTTTTTTTTTCTTTTTCTTTTTTTCGAACAATAAATACTCATTTTATATGTAATATATGGGCTAGGTTGGAATTTAAACGTACCATAGCTTTATTAAATGGGTTATGAAGGCGGAAAATTATATATTGTTGGACTAAAGTTGGTGTGTATGTTCAGATCATTGCTAATGTATTGATTTAGATTAATATTAATATGTTAATAATACAGATCAACTAAAATTTAAAATTACAAATTTAAGGGATACAAAAAAGTGGGGCCCATTTTTTTTTTTTTTCTTTTCATTCTCTTCCTTTCATGTTTTTGGAAAAAAAGTTTGTATAAACTAAGTTCACAATATATTTTGATAATTTTTAAAAGATGTTATTAACACTTAAACATCAATTTTTCATATTTAAGGCATTTTATATTTTAATATGATTCATCAATCATGTGTTAATAATTAGAAGTGACTAATAAGTAACATAAATGCGTTGCTTCTTACTTGGAAATTCAAAGAGAAAATTTTACATGAGATATAGAGCATTTTAAATCTATTCAAAAATTTGACTTATATACATATACAGTCGTATTTTAAATAAAATTTAAATAGTATTGTCTTGAGAATAATCCTCCACTCACTATTTCACCTCTCTTTTTTTTTTTTTTTTTTCTCTATCAAGTTTCATAAACAATCTCCCACCCACTATTTCGCCTCTTTTTTTTTTTTTTTTTATTTCTTTCTTTTACCTCTTCTTTTTTCTTTTTCTTTTTCTTCCTTTCTTTTACGGTTGGTACCTCTCTCTTTTCTTTTCTTTTTTTCCTTTTGTTTTATTCTTATAACATTTAACATAATTTTTTTAAGTTAAAGCTATTACACATTAAATTATAATTTTTTTTTAAAGTATTTGTTTCAAATATATTTTTTTGTGTTATATGTTGATGTATTTTTTTATTTAATTGAACATATGTATTTTTTTTTTTATGTATAATTAAACATATATATTTTTTGGTATAATTTAATCATTTCTATTTAATGAAAAGTAAGAGTTGTCTCTGTAAAAGACACATGTCTATATCAAAAAATAAATAGATGTTGCATAATGGGGAAAAAAAAGGTGAAATCAGCTACTTCAAAAAAAAAGAATATATATGTCATATACTAAATATATATATATATATATATATGCCGTTTACTAAAAAAAAATGTGTCATTTATAAATTTTTTTTTTTTTTTTTATCTACCAAAAAATAACAAGGTGAGGGTAAGAGGTGAATTATTTTTTAAATAAGTTAAGTAAGAAGTGGTATAAAAATCGGAGTTTTTTTTTCTTTTTTTCTTTTTTTCTTTTTTCCTGTCCTTCTAATTAGAGAATTACTATTGTCAATAAACATTTGAATTTGTCTATAAAAAAAAATTCAAAAATATTAATCTTTTTTTATAAAAAAGAAAATCTGTGTTGGCAATAGTTATTTCTATTATTTATTAATTATCATCGCTTAACGCATTTTTCCTTTGATTCAACAAGCCCAAGTTTAATTTTCTTTCTACCATTTTCAACTTGTTATTATCTGTATTATTAATATACAATAAATATATATATATAAATGATTAAAAATATTGGTCATTGTTACATAAAATACAAATTTATTACTAATATATTTATTAATCATTGGTGTGCTATACTTAAAATGATACATCCAACAACCCGTATGTAGTCAATCTATACGAAATTCATTGAAATTAATGTTGACAAATTGTTTCCTCCATTTTAATTTTCAATTTGGCAAATTAAACTTATAAATTTATATATTCAAGAAACTTCCACTAAACGCAAAATAAAAAAGAGAAAACAATAATTGATATTTTATTTTTCTTTGAACAACCATTCAATTGGAATTAAGTAACGGTAATTTAGATTTATTCAATGTTGAACGTTTAATATTGCACGTTCCATGTTAATAGAGTGATAGTTTTATTATTATAAATTTTAGGGATGTTATTTTTAATAATTTTTCAATAAAAAATAAAAAGGAATATAAATATCTCCAATTTGTAAATTGCAAGGCACCAGCACCTGCCGTCGACGTATTAATAAATTAATTAAGTGTTGTTTAACTCAAACATGCATTAATTGGAGAATGCAGTATGCTTTAATTAAACTTGGCCTGTGATAATGTTATTCTTTCACATTATCAAGTGATATTATTATATTAATTATAGTGGTTAACATTGTGGATTATTGATAAATACTTATCAACTCCTTATTTACTTTAAATTACGTGTTTAAAAGATTCACACCAAATATAATTTAGTCTAAAAAACAATTTTCTTTAATTATGGGCAAAAAAAATACAAACAAGGAAAAGTTGAATTATGTCTCTAATGTTTAATCAACTGATTTAAGTGGTATTTAATTTGCTTCATCATAATGATATATATATATATATATATATATATATATATATATATATTTTTTTTTTTTTTGAAATCAATTATCCAAGGCTAAATTACTTAAAATAATGATAATTTCTGAGTTTTCTATGCAGTGAGTTATTATTAATTATAAAGAAATGAAAAAGAAGAATATATCAAAAGATGTTTGAATTGAAAAAAGTGCAAGACGAGTTTGGAATTATCCGTGATTTCGCATGCACGGTGAGTTTGAATATTTATCACAAATAGTACTAAAATAGAAGGAATATTAATACACCAGCTTTGCTTGCAACTTGGCTTTTATTTTCTCTTATAGCGGCCGACGAAGCAATATATGCACGCAAGTTGGCTTTAGAAAAAAAAAAAAAAAAAAATTATTCAAGTTGTTGAGAAAAATGGAAATGAAGGCAACTTGGCTTTATATTGTCGACATGTCGTGAGTTAGTAAGGTACGTATTGCAACTTGACTAGGAGGGCTATATTTTAATTAATTTGTGTTTTACGATACAAATTAAAGTGCTTTTATTATTAGACTGCTTGCATGGGTTCTACATAATTCTTTGACAAAAACACTGTACTTGTATAATAATATTGGTTACTCTTTTAAAAAATTACATTAATTGTCTATTTTTATTAGTCTTACCACATTATTATCAATAATATTGGAGTTTTTTTTAGTAATTACAGTATTACAATAACTTTTATAATCATGTTGTCAAACACATAATTATTATTTTCTATAGAAAACACTTCCCTAAAGAATCACTTTTTAAATAGTGCATCCAAAGATGCTCTAATTACTCGCAAATTAATTAATACAAAACTACCAATTGCCCATTTGAGCGACTTGAGAAAACAAAAGATAGCATTGAGATATCCAATTTGCTGTTATGGTGTAATTGTTATTCTTTCGAGTATATATTTTTCACATGTAAGACAATCCACCGCGCATACAAAATCCATTTTTTCTTTCTTTCTTTCTTTATTTGAAATGAGGGAAGAAAATTATATATAATACCACAAGAAGAATCGTCAATGTCATTTTAATTAACAATATTGAGGAATATACCAGTTTTTCTTTTTCTTTTTTATTCTTTAAAAAAAAAAAAAAAGTGTTTGCTTATGGCATTGGTCTCCTTGTATGTATTATTAAGAGAGGGAAATATGCTCTCATAAATAGTGGGTTGAAAATAAAAAAAATTAATATTATTAAAATTTGTAATAATAAAAATAATATATATTTTTTAATTTAAAATGATAAATTATTCTTGTGGCTGAGGATTTTACAGCGGCTATTTCAATAATTCTCCCTCTAAACTTTCACATATTTTCGAGCTTACATAACAGTAAGTTAATCGAAACTAGTTGCACGAACTTTGTTTTATTTTCAACCACTAGCAGCACAAACTATACTCTCAGAGGTGGTATATTCGTAAGAAACAAAAGCCAAACAGCTGATTGAACTAACAACAGAAAATATTGTTATAAAAAAAGAACAAAAAATAATAATAATAAAAAGGCCGACAAAAAATGTTTTTTTTTTTTTTTTTTTTAAACGTACGAAAAAATGAATTATAAGTTGAAGAACTTAATGCAAGTTGACGAAAAATGAATTATAAGTTGGAGAAATTGATGCAAGTTATTGCATTGGGATTGGAGATCTGGTCCTGAATTCGTCACCACTAGTTTCCATTGGAAGTATTTATAACGAAAAATATTATTTATAATAAATTTGAATAAATGTAATAAAAATATCACCAATAATATATCAAATGTTTAGCTTCCGAAAAAAAAAAAAAAAAAGAAGGGTCAAATGTGGAAAATTCGAAATTCTCCGTTTAGTTTGAACCGGATTGTAGACTCTCAGTTAATATTTAATTGATAATTAATGATTTAAAAAAAACTATTTTTTTGATTGGGCTAAGATATTAATGATTTAAAAAAAATGATGTTTAAAGATTTAAAAATATATAATGTTAATTAATGGTTAAGTTAATTTATATTATTTTCTTTTAAACAAATTGTCTTTAACGGTTAAATAAATTAATTAATACATTATTTACAATGAATTAACAAAAATCTCAAGGAAAAAAAAGTTCAATGTAAGCAAACATTAGATTAAAATTAAAATAATAAATAAAAACAGGGGTTAAATAAGAACTTAGTCTTTTAAGAAGAAAATATTAGTTTGATTATTGTGTTCTAATTTTTATTGAATTGAAAAATAAGTTTATTTTATTTTATTTTACAAGATGATCACTTTTAATTTAATGTTAGAAATAATTTTTTATTAAATATTACATATATATCATCATATACATTAAAAAAATTAATTTTTTTTATCATTTTTGATATTGTATAAAATAAACAAAATTTATTTTTAGTGATATTTTTAAGATCAAACGACACTTTAATGCTATTAAATATATGAATTTAAGTGTAGAATGCTATGTGGTTTGAAAAAAATAGTTTCAAAAAGTTAATTGATTAAAGAAATAAAAAATTTATGTTGTAAAAATAATAGCTAATAAAATATTATTATTGTGTAAGATGTATTAGGAGAGAAAATTAATAAATTATTTGATAAATTTCATAATAAAATAAGATATATAAATTAGAGTTTATAAAAATGTGAGTTATATAACTATATAATTTTATTACTACTTATATATATATATATATTTTAAAGAAAATCAAACTGTACTGCAGCCCAGAGCACCCTCCACATAGGGCCGTTCTTGTAGGATAGAATAGCAATAAAGAGAAACATTAATTACAAACACATTTTTACTTATATTAATTATAATATAATGCATATTAAAATAATTTCAAAAATTATTAAATTATTAATTTTTTAAGAAATATCATGTGATACAATACGAGTTATATTATATAAATTTTGTATACATTTATCATTTCTCAATTCAATAATAATTGATGACCAATAATTTCTAAAAATAATAATTTTTTATTAGGTAAAAATCATTTACATCCTGAAATTTGTTTCAATCACAAAAGAAGTTATAATTCTAAAAATTATAAAATTAATAAAGTTTAAATAAAAGTGACTGTGGAATGGTAAAAAACTAAAAATGTAAACCAACTCCTTTGTCAGCCGCTTTATAATGCAAATGATAAATGTTTGGCATTTAATTCAAAAATACCCTATTTAAAACCCTCATTCCCAAGTATAGTTTGATTAATAAAGACTAACTTCCTTTTATTTTTAAATTAATAAAAAAAATGTTTTAAAAAGTTTAAACTAAAATAAAACAAATAAAATCAAAGAAATAAAATCTTCAGAATAAATGTAGCTTGATTGAAAATAAGAAACTAAAAAATTATGTTATAATTACATTCAAAAAGATTTTTTTAGGAAGTTAAAAGCATCTATTTTCTTGATTTAAGTACTATTGATATCATGACATATAATTGAAGATGTTTGAATAAACGATTAAGATGTGACCTTATAACCTAATAACATATAGCACCTTGATATAAGGTGTAGGTCCTGAGTTCAAAACTTGAAATGTGGATGTTAAAATCCACTAGAAAAAAATATTAAACAATGATAAATAATTAGATAAGTATGAATTTGAAAAAAAAAAAAAACATTTTTGTAATTTTTTTTTACGATTATTAAATCCAAAATTATTTTTATATTAAGCTAGACATCTCAAATATTATATTGAATGTTAACTTGACAACAATTTTCATATATTTATTTTTCTATGAATTTTTGAAGTTCAAGCTTTAAATCTTTCAAATCTTGAACAATTCGAATTCTAGGGCTATTTTATATATGCTACGAATAAAATTGGAACCTGAAAATTTTAAGTATAAAATTAGACATGATAATAATAAAAATTTATTTTGAATCGTTGATAAACCCTCTGTATTAAATGTTTTATGGATTTATGAATTCTAAACTTTTATGCTGAAAATAAAAATTGTTACAGTAATTGTTCGTAAATTTTGGTGTTGTTGACGGTGTTTTGAATGTCATAATCAAGTCAAATTGTTACAAAACTATTATATATGTGCTAGGATTAATATGACATAGTTTCGTGATTTGTAGATAATTATATAAATTTTAAATGGTTTTCTAATCTGATGTGTTTAATGTTAAAAATTTAAAATGCATATTATTATATTTCGATTTGAACTCAGTTTTACCTTTGAAAATGGTCTTTAAATTATTTGGTAGTACTATATATGTTGATTTTATTTACTATAATTAGTTTTTAAAAATTAATTTCAAAGTTTTTGATAAAAATGGTAAGTGGAGCATGTGCAAATTTTGTGTACTAGTTTAAAAATAATTGAAATCATATATATTTTTTAAAGAATTAGAAAAAAAAAAATGATTTGTATAGACGTTGATAATAAGTTATAGGTTATTATAATATTGGGTAGTAAATTTTTGATGCCTAAGTATTAAAAAAAATTAAAAAATGGTAGAAAAATGACATTTTGATAGGTTTTAACAGTATAATTATGATTTGGAACTTACAAATTGACATTGACAACAACAACAAATTAAATAAATAAAAAATAATAATTAAAATGTTTTTTAATTTTGGAATAAGCTAGGAGCATGTGAAAACATTTTCTTTGCTGATCTAGATTTAGCTTAAGTTTGCTACGTTTAGTAAACTAATTATACTTAAAATATTAAGTGGTCTCATTATTTTGTATATATGCTTGTATGTCTTTATTATATGCTAAGTTTGTTATCTTGTGATAGATAGAATTTATATTGATGGTTCATGTATGTAAGGTCAATTGCATAAACATATGTTTGTCATATGTATGTTTAAATACATGAAGTTTAAAGTTTTGATATCGAAATGCTTTATTTTTTTTTAAAAGCAAGCAAGTTTTTTATGAAAATTATTTTGGTAGAATGCCTTGACAATCATTATGATTGGACTTTGAATGAAAATATATTGTATTTGTTTGGGTCATATAAGGGACATTTCCCTAATCTACTTGGCTACCCGTGGGCATTTAGTTCCTTATCGTTAGTTTGAAAGTATTTTTGCATGTGATAATTTGTTATAGAATTTTAATTATGTCCCTTCGATATTTGGCTCACTTGTACTTTCCCTTCTTGCGTGCCAATTAAACAACGAGTGATTTATTTGGATTGGATCACCAATGGGTGACATATTGTTTTAGCTCCACAATTATTATGAGAAGTCCGAGCATTCTATAAAAATAAAAAGATAAATTGAATTGAAAAAATAAAGTTTTATTGGATTATGACCATGTTTTATATATTCATTTTCATGCTCATGTATGACTAGAGTATAGCATAATGTTAAGTAATTGTTGTTGTGATTACTTTTTATTTCATGTATGATAATGTTTGCTTATTGAGTGGTATCACTCACCCAAATATTTATTTACTATCTTTCAAGTAACATATAAGGAGGATTTGATACATTCTTTAGTCTTTAAGGTTCCCATTCGAAAGTTAAATTTCTTGTTATTAGATTTTTACTTAAAGAAATAATAAATAATTAGAAATTTTAGTTTTAAGATTCAAACGTGTGACTTTTTAGAGGCTTGGTGAATAATTTTCTTTTATAATGGACTACAATATTTTCATTTATTATTAGTAATAAATATTATTTATGGATTACTTTAATAATCGTATTATCGGTGTATTACAATTAGTATCAGAGCACGATTTAAGATTCTATAGACTTATGATTTGAATAGATAGGGACTTATATGTGTCAAATCCAAAGAACTCATGACTTGCCTTACCATATGCTTAACAATTTAGCACATGTGAACTAATATTATTTGTCTATGCTTACAATTCTCGTACCTTTAAGACTTTCTTTTTGCTAATAAAAATATATCGTTATGATCTAATTACCTCAATGATAGAAAATGGCACGAGGTGGAAGAAGAGGGAGATTAACTGCTTGAGACAAGACTACCACTCGTGCTACTAATCCCATTGTAGAAGGTCAACCCCCAATGAATGATCAAGGAACTCTTTTAAGCACCATGCATACAATGACACAAATGATACAACAACTTGCCCAACCTCCCCCACTTGCTGAAGAACATAGGTGGGAACAAAATGTTGTGATCGAATTCAAGAACATACTCCTCTGACATTTGATGACTGCCAAGACCCCTCATTGGATGTGGAGTGGATAAGATACAAGGAGCACATCTTTGAGTTCCTAAGGCCTTCTAATGAGGAAAAGATGATTTGTGTTATTTATATAGTGAAGAAGGGAGCAAAGTTTTTGTGGAACTTGAAAAAGAGGGCAAAAAACATAAGGCAAAACCCAATTGGATGGGAATGGTTTAAGGAGTTATTCTATATGAAATACTTCTCGCAAACTCTTCTTGATCCAAAGGAGATTGAGTTCTTGCAACTGACACAGTGTTTTAGGACACTAATTTAATAGGAAAGAAAGTTTGAAGAGTTGTCCCGATTTTCCCTCCAACTAGTGGACACTGAAGAAAAGAAAACCAATAGGTTCAAGAATGGGCTTAAACATGAAATTAGAAGACATGTGAAAGTCCTAAGACACTTCACTTATGAAGAGGTTGTTCAAGTAGCTCAAATAGTTGAGCAGGACATTGTGCAAACAGTTACTAAAAAGCTACCAAGGAACCTAAACCATTGGCAGACATTGGGATAGGAAGGACAAGAGAAAATTTAATACTAGCAGAGAATTTAGAAAGAATCAGAAGACTGAAGCCCCACCAACCAAGACCACCCAATTTGTGATACTTGTGGTAAGACATGCCTTAGTGTTTGTTTAAAAAAGATTGGAGCTTGTTTCAATTATGGAAAGACTGGTCATTTTGTACAGAATTGCCTGGACAATAAAAAGGATGCTAAGAATGGACAAAAAACTTAATGAAAGGTTTATGCTCTCACTAGGTGAGAAGCTGAAGCAAACTCAAATGTGGTAGCAGGTAATAGTTATCTATGTAATAACAATTCTTTTTGTATTGTAGCTTTATTAAATCTTGTTGTGCTTGTTAATGTGGTTGCCCTAAATATTAATGTGATTGTTATAGTGTATGATTATTGTGATTGTATGCTTCTAGGTAATGTTTCAAGGTGTGGATATGATGCTTATTCTTTGTTTGATTATAGTGTCATACACTCTTTTGTATTGCGTGCGTTTCTCAATAAACTTGGCAGTAGTCTTGATGTGCTAGAATATCAATTTTGTGTCTCTACTCCTTCTAGGGAGTTCCTCCATTCAAGAGAAACTATAAGATCTTGTAGGGTTAAAGTAAGGGATCCAGATTTGGATGCCAATTTTATTGTGCTCGATATGTTTGACTTTGATATTATTTTTGTCATGGATTGGCTATCTACTTATCATGCTTACATCAAATGTTTTGAAATAGAAGTGATCTTTAAACCTCCAAATGACACTGAGTTCTGCTTCGTTGCCTTTAAGATTCATTAACCGTTTTTTCTAATATCAGTTATGCAAGCTTGGAGCTACCTTAAGAAAGGATGTATGGGCTACTTAGCTAGTGTTGTGGACAATGGTAACGAATAATTGAAGTTAAGGATGTTCATGTTGTAAAGGACTATAATGATGTGTTCCCTGAAAACCTAACTAGGCTTCCTTCTAATAGTGAGTTTGAATTTGAGATCAAGCTACTTCCTGTACTATACCAATATCTAAGGCGCCTTACAAAATGGCATCAGCTGAATTGCAAGAACTTAAGGAGCAATTAGAGGACTTACTAATTAAGGGTTTCATTTGCCCTAGTGTTTCTCCTTGGGAAATGTCGACCCTATTTGTGAATTAGAATATTGAAATGATGAGGCTTTGCATGGACTACATAGAACTGAACCGGGTAACTGTGAAGAATAAATACCCTTTCCCAAGGATAGAAGATTTGTTTGACCAACTTGAAGGTGCAAGTGTGTTTTCCAAGATTGACCTACGTTCATGGTATCATCAATTGAAAGTCAAGAAGAAGGATGTGTCAAAAATTATTTTTAGGATAAGGTACGGGCATACAAGTTTCTAGTCATGCCTTTTGGATTGACTAATGCTCTTGCAACCTTTATGGATCTCATGCATAGAGTTTTCAATAAGTATTTGGATAAGTTTGTAATTGTGTTTATCGATGATATTTTTGTTTACTCTAAGAGTCAAAAGGAGCATGAGGAATACTTGAGAAAGGTGCTTAAAGTACTAAGGGAGAAGCAATTGTATGTAGTGTAAGAAATGCAAATTTTGGTTAGATAAGGTGATATTTCTTGGACATGTTATCTCTAGAGAAGGAATAATGGTAGACCTGAGTAAGATTGAGGTAGTGACCAATTGGCCTAGACCTACCATTGTTAGAGTAGTAAAAAGCTTCTTGGGATTAATGGGATACTATAAGAGATTTGTGGAAGGCTTTTCCAAGATAACAACTCCTCTAACTAAGTTGATGAGAAAGAATGTCAAGTTTGAATGGAATGATGATTATGAGAGAAGCTTCAAGGAATTAAAATAGAGGTTGGTAACAGCTTCAGTATTAACAATCCATCAGGATTGAATGAGTATGTAATCTATAGTGATGCATATCATAAGGGATTAGGATGTGTTCTAATGCAAAATGGAAAAGTTATGGCTTATGCTTCTTGACAATTAAAAAACTACAAAAAAAACTACCCTACACATGATTTGGAGTTAGCAGCTATGGTCTTCTCTATAAAGATATGAAGACATTACTTGTATTGTTCAAGGTGTGAAATCTTCATTAACCATAATAGCCTTAAGTACTTCTTCACTCAGAAGGAGTTGAATATGTGGCAAAGAAGATGGTTAGAGTTTGTGAAGGACTATGACTGTAGCATTAATTGCCACCCTAGGAAAGCTAATATTTTTGCAGATGCTTTGAGTAAAAAGTCTGGGAGAATTTTGTCAATGCTATTGACCATTCAGAGAAATATTTTGAGGGACTTTGAGTCACTAGGGATTGAAGTTGTTAGGAGAAGTGACACTACTTAACCAATTTGATTGTTTGACCAACACTAGCTAACAAGATCAAAGAGAAGCAAGGTAGTGATTACATTTTAAAGAAGGTCATGGATGGTATTTATGATGAGAAATATTATGACTTCCAACTTTCATCTGATGGGGGCTTGAGGTTTAGGAAAAGATTATGTGTGCCCAAACATAGAGAATTGAAAAGGGAAATTATGATGGAGGCCCATTACTCCCAGTATTCAATTAACCCAGAGAGTACCAAGATGTATTTGAACTTGAAATTGATATATTAGTGGCCCAAAATGAAGAAAGAGATAACGCAATTTGTAGAACAATGTTTGACGGGCCAACAAGTGAAAGCTGAATATCAAAGGCTTTCTGGACTATTGAAACCATTATTAGTACCATAATGGAAATGAAAGCACAATGTTATGAACCTTGTATTAGGTTTTTCAAGAACTCAAAAAGGTTATAACTCAATTTGGGTGATTGTTGATCGTCTTACCAAGTTTACTCACTTCTTACATGTCAAAAGAACTTTCACCTTTGATATGTATGCACAAATGTATGTTGATGAGGTTTTGAGACTACATAGTGTACCTGTGTCCATTGTATTTGACAAGGACCTTAAGTTTTTCAATCCATTTTGAGTAAGCTTGCATAAGGCAATGAGTACTCGGTTAAACTTTAGTACAACTTTCCATCCTTAAACTCATGGGCAATCAAAAAGGACTATACAAATCTTAGAAGACATGTCGCATGCTTGAATAATAGATTTTATGGAGAGTTGGGATTAACATGTAGCATTGTTAGAGTTTGACTACATTAATAACTACTAGTCTACGATTAAGATGACACCCTACAAAGCTCTGTAATGAAGAAAGTGTCAATCTCCTGTGCATTGGGATAAAGTAAATGAAAGGACAGTGTTAAGGCCCTCGTTAGTTCAAGAAACTTGTGATGCAATCAATAAAATAAGGCAGAACGTGATAAAGGCTCAAAGCAAACAAAAGAGCTATGTAGATAGCAATAGAGGAAAATTGAAATTTGTTATTGGGGACATGTTCTTCTTAAGGGTTGCTCCAATGAAGGGAGTCGAGAGATTTGGTAAAAAGTTGAAGTTAAGTCTAAGATACATTGGACCTTTTAAAATTTTGTAAAGAGTTGGTGAGTTGGTGTTACCTCTAGCAGTGTTGAGAGTACATAAAGTATTCCACATATCTATGTTGCACAAGTATGCTTGTTACCCATCTCTTGTGATTCTTTATGAGCTGTTGGAGATTAAAGAAGACCAAACCTATGAAGAAAAGCCTTTGTGTATCCTAGACCACAAAGAACGAGTTTTATGCGCCAAGAAAATAAGGTTTGTTAAAGTTTTATGGAAGAATCGTTCAATGAAGGAATGCACATGGGAACGCAAGGCTAAGATGTGAATTAAATATACCAATCTATTTGCTAATTAAGGTATGTTTTATTTCGAGAATGAAATTCTTTGAAGGTAGGAGAATCATAATACAAAAAAAAAAAAAAAAAAAAAGTTCAATTATTATTGATATATTAAAAAATTGATAAAGAATTGGATAAGTATGAATTTGAAAAAAAAAATAACGATAATAATGATGATAATAAAGATAATAAGAGTAATATATTTAAGTCATAAAACCTAATAGCCTCTTACGTTCTTCTTCTTCAGAACAAAAAAAAAAAAAAAGATTAAAGTCTCTCAATTAGTTTAGTATGGAATTGTTGGAGGAAAAAAAAACCGTTATTAAGTTCTCATTGATAAGACCTAACAATTTTTTCTTAATATTTTTATTAAATAATTTATATTTTTTAGATAAAAACCTAAGAAAAATATAATTTTGAGGCATTGAAGGCTTAAAGTTATGATTGACAATGATTTTGAGAGGATTTTATAAGAAATATTTAGATTACAATTTGCTGAATTTTCTACCGCAATAATGAAAACAAACATTTTCTATAAATTTTTTATAATTATTAAATCCAAAATTATTTTTATATTAAGCTAGACATCTCAACAATTTTAATGAATATTCATTTGTCAAAACAATTCAATAAATTTATTTTTCTATGAATTTTTTAAGTTCAAACTTTAAATCTGTCATTTTAGAATTATTTTCTATATGCTACTAATAAAATTAGACATGATAAGAAAATTTTTGGCCTTTGAATCATTTGATAAACCCTATATATTAAATTTTTTAAAGTTTTACGAATTTTAAACTTTTATGCTAAAAATGAAATTCGTAACAGTAGTTATTTGCAAATTTTGGTGCTTTTGTTGGTGTTTTGTATGTCATAATCAAGTGAAATTTTTACGAAACTATTATATATATGTTAGGATTAATCTTATAAAGTTTCATGATTTTTGGACAATTATTTAAATTTTAAATAATTTTCTAATCTGATGTGTTCAATGCTAAAAATTTAAATGGGAAATTATTATATTCATATTTGAACGCAATTTTGCCTAGGTCTCCAAATTATTTGATAATATTATATATGTTTATTTTATGTACAATAATCAGTTTTTAAAAATTAATTTTAAGTTTTTTGACAAAAAAAAAAAAAATGGGTGCAATATGTTCGCATTTTGAGTACTAGTTTTAAAAAAAATTGAAATCATTTATATATATTCTTTAAAGAATTAAAAAAAATGATTTGTATAGATGTTGACCATAAATTATAGGTTATTATAACCTTGGATAGTAAATATTTGATGCGTAAGTATAAAAGAAAAAAAAAAACAAAAACAAAAACAAATTAAGTAGTAGAAAGTGAAAAATAACATTTTGATAGGTTTTAATAGTGTAACTATAATTTAGAACTTATAAATTGAAATTGATAACAACAAAAATAAAATAAATAAATAAATAAATAATAATAATAATTAAAATGTTCTTTGATTTTGAAATAGGCTAGCAGCACATAAAAATATTTTCTTTGTTAGTTTAGACTTGGCGTAAGTTTGTTACATTGAGGTAAATAAATTAATTATATTTGAAATATTAAGTAATTTGGTTATTACGTATGTATGCTTACTTTATTATATGCTAAGTTTGTTATCTTGTGATAGATAAAATTTATATTGATGGTTTATATATGTAATGTCAATTGCATAAATATTTGTTTGTTATGTGCATGTTCGTAGACATGAAGTTTAAAATTTTGATATTGAAAATTCTTTATTTTTTTTAAAAGTAACTAAGTTTTACACTCCCATGAGACGCCTAAATCTGTGATGAGATTAGATGCATTTTTCAGATGACAAAAATACTGATGGAGATTAAAAAAATAATAAAAGTTAAGATACTTGCAAAATTTTATATACTTAGGTGGTGTTTGGTACATTGTAATAGAACATGTAATGTAATTGATTCAGTACATTACATTGTTTGGTTTGTCTAAACAAATGTAATGTAATGTAATCAATTACATATAGATAAGGAATAAGAATTACACATCCTAGCACATGTAATGGGGATTACATTACATGTTCCTGTTCCTGAGTGCGCTAGCCCCTGCAATCAGCCGTCGCGTCCCGTCCAGTGCTGGCGTCGTCGTCGTCCAGTTGGCGGCGGCGTCCCGTCACGTCCGTCGTCATCGTCCTGTCCGTCGTCGTCCGCCCATTGAACCAGCGTCCCGTCCAGCTCGCATCCTGTCCATCGCGAACGCCGTCCAGCTCACGTCCCGTCCAGCATCCATCTAACCGTCGTGCGCCAGCCATCGCGAACGCCGTCCAGCTCGCGTCCCTCCCTCGCGATTTTGGCTCTCGTCTCTTTTTTTTTTAATTGTATTTTTTTTTTTTGAAATTGTATTTTTTATTAATTATTGTTATAAAATTGTATTTTTTCTAAAATTGTATTTTTTTTTCAGAATTGTATTTTTTTTTTCCTAAAATTATATTTTTTATTAATTGTTGTTATGAAATTGTATTTTTTCTGAAATTGTATTTTTTTTTTGCTGAAATTGTTGTGATTAAATTTATGTAATTAATTAAAATTTATTAATTGTTATGAATTGTTGAAATTATATATGTTAATTTTTTTTTGTTATAATTAATTTTTTTTTGCTGAATTGTTGAATTTAAAATAATTATATAATTTTTTTTTCTATTCTATTATATTATAGTGGTCAAACCAAACACTGTAATACTGATTCTTTTTTTGATTACAGTGACTAAACCAAACACTGTAATAGTAATACTGATTCCTTTACATTATGATTATAATTACGATTAGGATTACATTCAACGAACCAAACGTGACCTTAAGAGTAATTTAATATTCAAAATATTTTATTTATGTTGGCCTTTATTTTCCAATTGTTATTAGGGTATTATATTGGTAATCCAGTTTAGCATTTATTTTCTTATTTTTTAAACGTTTTGTATTAGTTTCATCTATAGTTCTGTTCTTCAGACTTGATGACAATTGAATGAATAATATTATCTTCCTCCCTCAATTAGTCAATTATCTCCCTTCTTCTTAATCCCTATTGAATGAATAATAACACAAAGGATATTCATGGATGATACTCAGAGACCTTCATTTCTATTGTCTTTATTTTCTTGAATAGAAATGTATTTTACTAATTAAGCATTATGCTTGGTGGCCAATTTTACTGATTAGACAGCTAGCCTATGATGTGTTTTTCGAACTTGATGATTATTGAATAAAAATTAAAAACTATTATTTTTTTCCCTAATTATCTTTCTTTCTTTTTAATTCTCTTCGATACAAAACCCTAATATATTCTTCTCTTCCCTCCCTACTCTTCGGTGCAGCATCAAATACTTAAAATACGCGATTCTCTAAGGTTATCTGACTCGATTAATGTTCAACACTGCAGAATGAGGCTAACATGTTATGTATTTCACTTACAGACATCTGCAGGGGCATCTTCATAGCCTTCAACAAGTAGTGTATGATAGGGGCTCCCTTGAGGTCCTTCCCGACACATAACACGGAATTCTTCATTCTCCTCTTTCAACTGTCAAACAAGATGATTGATGCGAAGGTTGAAGACAGAGAGGTTTGGGAATGAAGTGAAGTTGAATTCAGAAAGTGTTCCAGTCAGGTCCAAATTGGTGAGTGTGATCTCTGTGACTGTTTTTGTGGTGTTGTCACAAAGACCAAACCGGTTGCAAATATCATTAAGGTTTGTTTGGGACCAGGAGTTTAGTGAAGATGGAGCAGAGGATAAGCTGTTTTTCCAATAGATCAAAGCTTCTGCTTGTGTATTTTTTTGGAGAAAATATCATTAAAATCTCGTACTGCTATATTTTCTCCAAAAAATACACAAGCAGAAGCTTTGATCTATTGGAAAAACAGCTTATCCTCTGCTCCATCTTCACTAAACTCCTGGTCCCAAACAAACCTTAATGATATTTGCAACCGGTTTGGTCTTTGTGACAACACAACAAAAACAGTCACAGAGTCACAGAGATCACACTCACCAATGGGACCTGACTGGAACACTTTCTGAATTCAATTTCACTTCATTCCCAAACCTCTCTGTCTTCAACCTTAGCATCAATCATCTTGTTGGTCCGATACCATCGACTATTGGTAACCTCTCAAGCCTCAATTTGTTGGATTTGTCCAATAAAGTGAATGCGAAAGAGTAGAAAACGAAGATTTGGTTTCTGAAAGGTTTTCATGTTGAGATTTGTGTGAGTAAGAGTGGCTTGTTTATTACTTGGGTATTTCATTAGCTTTTTATAGAACGAAAAAAATAGAGATGTATTTGGGAGAAATTGTTCATTCTGAGAAAAAGTCCTAGTAAAAAATAGGTATGTGTTCATGGTCCTGAACGAGGCACGAGTATCCAAAAGTGAAGTTGAAAATTAAGCTTTAAGAATCCTTATTTTATTTGTTGTTGAAGGTTTAATTTTTAACCCTTAACTAAATATATATATATATATATATATATATATATTTTCTTCTAATACTAAAAAATATATATTTATTTACGTTATAAAAAAAATAAACATATATTTTTTTTCCAAACATGATTAAGCTCAATCCATATTCTTATAATTCTAAATTCAATTAATCAAAATTAAAAATTATTTTGAATTTAAAATTTAAGAAAAAAAACAACAATTATTTTTAAATTCAATAACACTAAAATCAAAATTATTAGATTCATAAAGAAAAAAATTTATGAATAGTAAATAAATTCGATTATTAATTATTCAATTTAAAAAAGTTCTGATATAATTTGTTAGATAAATAACTCAAATCATCAAAAATTAAAGATATATATGTCGAAGCATACTTAAATTCATAGCAACCAATTAATTTTTAAACCTGAATGAGTTATCTTCCATATTTATACTTTATCTTAAAATAATCAAATGCATTTTCTTTGATAATGAGATATCAAATAGATTAGAATATTTTTTCTCTAATAATAAGATATCTAATAGAGTAGAACTGAACATATGACTTGAATACATTAACCAATATATATATATATATATAATATTTATATTTTTATTTAAAATTATCATTAAAATAAAAAATATCACAGATTTCTACACAGTAAAATCTCATACTCTCAGGGATATATTAAAGTCTAAATTTTTTAAATTTATCATATTATTTTTAAAATAAATTTAATTTTATATGATAATATACAACAAATAATTATTTCATAAGGATAACATACATATGTTACTGTCTTCATTCATTATCGACAGAGCATGTACTCTTCTTATCTTCTAGAACTAAAGCCCAACCTCTTATTAAATAAACCACTTACTTTTTAACAAAATCATCAATTTCGTGAAGCATTACACTTTAAAGTCTAGTAGCAGCGTACATATTGTAAATTAGGATCGAAAATTTCTAACACAATTTGATAATACAATTTAAATATAATATGACAAAAAAAAAATTTAGTAAAATTGATTAATAATATTTTTATATTTTTAAAGCTTTTATTATTCCTTACTATTATAAATAAGCAACACAAAAAAAAAATCAAGTGAATTTTTTCATGTGTCGACTAATACAAAAATACGAAAGTACTCGGTGCCAACATGAATAATACAAAATAAATACGACACGATTGTCAACCCTATTCGAAACAACCAATAGCACGATTTACTGATAATAAAGTAACAAATAAAACTCCACGCTCTCAAAGGAATTACAAATGAAAAAATATATGTGATAGAATGAAGTACACAAAATAACAAGATAAGAAGGTAAATTTTGCTACTAGAACCAAGCCAAACAATAAGTTTATAGGGACCAGAAAACCTAATTCTTGAACAAAAAATATAGAAAAAATAATAGAATGGTGAATAAAAGTTTAAAAGAGGAATCATTTTGCCCGTATCCTTGTAGCATAGTAGCACAAATGTGTAATTTTTTACACTTTCTTATCTCAACATTGAAATTTAAAAGAACAATTTTTTCTGTACACTTACAACGGAACGAGGGAAAAATTAAAAAATATACATATATATATTTTTTATTTGGAAGTTTTACAGATATATTCTATTTTGTTCATTTAGCATGGTTTCAATTATATTGTCAAAGTCTAAGGATAAAATAATTTTGTAAAAAGAAGTTCATTCCAAGTATCTTGAAGACCAGGTAAACACCAATGCACACAATCTGCATAACTAACAGGATTTGCTAATTGCTCAGGAGTCAATGGATTCCACTGCTTCTTGTAAATTGATGTGTGCGCATCTTTTCTGTAACTTGAAAGTTGGGTTATGTTTAGAAACCAAATTGGCACCTTTGATTTACTAAACTCTTCACCAATCACTTGCATTATATTTTTCCTGCTATCTGAACTCCAATAATTTGGATCTTCAATTACTCTTGTTTCATTGTAGCAATTGCCTCCTTCTTTCCCTCCCCAATCTGTACTCCTGCAAAATTATTATTATACCCTTAAGTTTAGTCTATGATTAAATTTTTCTTCAAAGCACTTTTTTTTTTAAACAATCACTCTTAAGATAAATTATTTTGAATAGAAACAAATAAATGGGCCCTAGTACTAGTTCTAGTTCTACTTACTTTCCATGAGAAGGTGACATGCTAGTGAAGAAGACCCTTGTCTTTTTAGGGTCCATGTTCTTCCTCACCCATCTCATTAAGCTCCTCATTGCCATTCGGTAAGCATCTTCAGTTGGAAGCTCCTTGATATTTTTCACTTCGTCATCAAAAGACCCTTGCCTGAAAATCTTAATCACTATTAAGACTAAGCTCACAAACAAAATTAGCAGAAAAATATATAGCAGTAAAATTAATGAGACAAAGGGCAAGACTTTACAAGATTTTAAATTTGATGTCAGATATCCACCACAAGTAAGTGTTAAATACAATTATATCAGCGCCTTTCCAATGTTTACCATGCTTAGTGATGGAGCCCTTTCTAACAATCCTATCAGATACTCTGTGAATTATAGCATTGTCTGAGTTTGATTCGAGAAGGAATGGTGCCCAATAGAACTCAATTGTGGCATTGTATTCCTGAAAACAATATAAAAAACAAGGAAAAGAAAGATTAGCAAAAGAATTACGAGTACTTGAGAAGTGACTAGTGCGTATTAACCTTGGCAGTGAAGACAGTAAGTGCATCGAAGGTTTCCATGGATTTGGCATCTTCGGGGATGAGAGAGTGGAGAAGACAAACCATGGAAACATATTGGCCACGATTGAGAGAATCTCCTACAAAAAGCATCCTCTTCCCTCGAAGTGTCTCAAGCATCAATGTGGCATTGAATCTGTTTAATGCAACAAATTCAAACTAGAAAAATAGATACCATAAAGCCATGGATCATTAGGAAACAATTAATCATGTGGTTTATTAGTTCTCAAACAATTATGGGAAGCAATTAGTAAGCCAGGTGCAGTAGCACCCTTTGTTTGTAGCCTTTTTTAGGGTCACTTACCTAGGATTTCAGTCACTGTTTTCTCCTTGTTCAAAAGAACAAAGAAAAGTGCACATCCAGTTTCCAGGTAATTGGGGCCTTCCTATCTGACTTGAAAAGCCTAACAAAACATGACTAAGTTTGAGTACATTCTAAATCTTAAAGTAGATCCAGCTTATGTGCTTTGATGGATTGGATAAGTTCTGGAGATTTTTCTCAAATAGTGTAGTTACAGAGTCCAAGACTTACCTACTAAATATAGCACCCCATTTGATCATATCGATTTTTGAAAACAATCGCTGGATGCCGTGTTTTCAGTATGCAATTTTACAGTTCTGCCCTTTTGTCTTTATTGTTTCATATTTTTCCACATATCTTACATATCTCTTTTTCTCCTTTTGCCTGTCAGATTCTTTTTGCGTTTTGTTTCGGGAATTTATCAAAAATAACACCCCTAAAATTTATAGTAACAAAATTAGCACCCCAATAATATTGAACGTTCAATTTGAACGTGAAACATTAAACATTCAATATTGAACGGGTCTAAATTGTCGTCGTTCAATTCTTATTTAATAGGTGTTCAAAGAAAAATGACATATTAATCATTTTTTTTAATTATGAAAATATAATTTTGAACATAAATGGTGCTAGTTTTGTTATTACAAATTTAAGAAGTGCTAGTTTTGTTGTTTTCCCTTTTATTTTTCATGAGTTTTTTTTTAAGTGCTTTTCATTTAGCTCTTTTGTATGATTTGAAGAATTTATGAGCAGAAGAATCTTTTCATTTTGTTTTATGATTTTTTTTTTCCTCATATGCTATAATCATCGTCTTACTGAAGTGCTATTCATTTATTTTATTTATACTATATTTCAAGTCCTTATTCTAACTTCTTTTTTTTTTTTTTTTTTTTTTAATGTAGCATGTTATATCTATTTCTGTCGTTATATGTAAGATGTTGAATATTATATATACCTTTGTCGTCGTATGTAACATATTACATACACTTCTGGCGTGATCGTTGAAACTCCGATGATGTCACTGACGAAGTCTTCGGAGCTCTAGTATATTCGTTTGTTAGCCCTAAAGGGCATTTTAGTGATTTGTATTTAACTAAAATTCACAATTTTGAACATACTTTTACTAATTATGAAAAATGTTAGTTTACAATCAAAATATAAACTATTTAAGCCTAAAATTATGAAATTTATTATAATACCCAATAAAATTGAATATAATTCAATTGTCAAAATACAATATTTAAAACAATTTAATTGACCGAAGTAACTTGAACAATGTTCTACTAAATAACGTTCCATAAGAAAATTTTGGATTTAAATTTTTATTAAAGTAAAAATATCTAAGCTATATATAAGATATATTATTATGGTTACAAGAATTAAGTATATTATAAATATTTTCCCTTTTTTTATTTTGAAAATAATTAAAAATTCATTTCAAAGTTAAAGATGAGAGATAACATATTACTATATTAGCATGCAAAGGGTCAATTTTCATTAAAGAAAAAATTTTCTTAAAACTATTAAGATGAATCATATTCCAATGCACTTGTCGCATATTTTTTTTTAAATTTGATAATATAATATCTTAAAAATTTGTAAAAACAAAACTTTTTTTTAAATTAGATAAAATAGTATCTTTAAAACTTGTAATAATAAAACTAATATCTAATAGTATTGATTACAGTTTAATTGGACATAATTAAATATTAAACGCGTTTAAATAGCTGTAGTTTAATTTGAACAGTGTTCAATTGGACGACATTGAATATTAAATAATGGGCTGGCCTTTTATAATAATAAAAATATATAAGCCAAACATAAATGATGGTATATTAAATTAAGATTTTGATTAATTTTAAAGAGTTATGAATTTAAATATTTTTATGAACTTTTAAAATCCAGGTACATTCAATTAAAAATTTTAAACTCCCTCAACTTTGGGATATTCAATTAGAATTTTGAGAGATTTTTAAAGATTTGTAAACTTTTAAGGACTCTTGGTATATTTTAATAAAGTTTTATAGATTGTAGTGAATTTTATTTAAAATAAAAATAAAAATCCTTAAAAATACTTGGAAATTTTTTAGCAGAGAGAATAATAATTTGAGATTTTTTTAATTTATAATTTTAACTAAAAAGTCTATCAAAATACATAAAAATCTGTAATTTCTAAAATATATTAAAATTAATGATTTTTTAAATACAATTAGATTTTTAATGCTAATTGGATACACTTAAAATTTAAATTTTTTTTAAAAGATTTTTATAAAAAATTTATTGAATATACTTAAATTTTTATAAATTTTACATTACTAATAAAATTTTATTAAAATTTTAAAAATATTAATTAAATACATTTAAATTTTAAATATTTTTAAAAATTATAAAAAAATTTAATTGAATACCCACAGCTCAAAATGTGAAGTTTTGAGAGGATGGAGAAACTTTATGGTCGCTTGCTAGCTGTTGATCACTTCTACAGTAGTATCATGTCGTGTCAACACGTGTACTTATTACCTACGAGCGTCTTTTTCTGACTTTTTGTTTTTTATTTTTTTTTTTAAAGTATTGTTATATAAATAAATTATAACATATTTTAATTGATGAATTAATTATAAATTAAATATAATATTATAAATTATTTGATAATTATTTTTATTTTTTAATTTTTTTCAAAAAATTTTAAAAATAAAATTTTTTTTTGTTATTTTTTATACATTTTAAATTTTTAATCATTTTCTTTCGATATTTAATCATAAAAAAATAAAAAATTTAATTTACTCTTTAAAAATAAATATTTAGTCAAAATAAAAAAATTATAAATTATAAATTATATTAAAAAAAAAGTTTAAAATTTATAAATCACCATTTTTTTTTATAGTAATTTTTAAAAAATATAAAAATTAAAATAAAAAATTATTATCAAATAAATTAAAAAATTACTTAAAAAATTAAAAATTAAAAATTAAATCCATTATCAAATAATCCCTTATTTTTTCGTCAACAAATTATTATGAATAGTATTATATGAGATTGTGATGGAAATTTATGAATTGGTTATTAGAGTACTAATACATTTGAATTGATAAATGATAAAGAAAAAATAAAAAAAATAAATTGAATTATTATTGTTCATATTATATCTCAATAATCAAATACAAATTAATGCATTAAATAAAAACAATTCAACATAAATAAATATCTCCATTTACGCGTTTGCGCGTTTAATATTTGGTATATAGATTAAATTATAATAATTAAAGCAAATGTGTTTGTTCTTATATATTTTGATCTGAATTAATAATTTTTAATATAAACCGTTTTTGGAAAGGAAAAAAAAAATTAAAATAGTAACTGACCTGGGAAGATCACAATGATGAGGTAGCCATCTCCAGTATTGATATTCTCGCTCAGGGCGTCCATGTTCTTGGCAAGTCAACTGTGGTTGTATGTATGGACACTCCGATTCCTCGTAAAGCGGCCGATTTGACTCGTCCCTAACCCATCTACCCCTAAACACGTCGCAACCTTCTCTACTTTTCCCTATGGCGAATGGAATCTTCTCTTTCTTTACTAATTCCATCATACAAAACAAAATCCCACTTCAATCAACCACTCTTCTGTTTTCATTCAAGCATAATTTTAAAAAAGGAGAGAAAAGAAAGACCGACTTTATTTGAGTTGAAGACCGAGTTGACTCACCGGTTTTAGATACGGATCGGTCCGAATTGGGTCCGAGTTGTAGTTGGCGACCAAAGATGCACATAAAATCCTCACCATAAAGAATGGAGACGAAGAGAATGAAAGCTAGTAAGGAGAGGAGGTAGGGAGATAGCTGACGAGGCCTCCTAAGAACTGGGGAAGATGAGGAAGAGGTTGAGAAAGGAGGTCCTTTCATTTTGCATGTACTGCTCTGTTTTTGGTTTGCTCTTGTTTTTTCCTTAAAAATAGATCGTTTATTTCTAAAAGGTTTTTTTTTTTTTTGATAGAAGTTTATTTCTAAAAGGGTTGTTAGGTCTTACTTCTTACATGTAGTTTTATCTTTATTGGAAAATAATTTCATTACAATATTAATATAGAGGTAAACGTATTTAAGAATTTTTTTTTTTTTTGAAAAACTTCATAAAATATATATATTTTTTATTAGAGGTTATTTCATTTCAGAAATATTCACAATCTTTTATGAAAAATTATTTATTAATGGAGTATCAACTTATTGATAGAATGATATTATTATAAGAAAAAAGCATTAAAAATAATCCATTTTTATTTTTTTAACATTTAAATTTATATTATTAATGAGACTATAGTATAATTTATAAAGAAACTATGTTTGGTTAGAAATCATCAATTAAAATTAATGATTTTTTAAATACAATTAGATTTTTAATGCTAATTGGATACACTTAAAATTTAAATTTTTTTTAAAAGATTTTTATAAAAAAATTATTGAATATACTTAAATTTTTATAAATTTTACATTACTAATAAAATTTTATTAAAATTTTAAAAATATTAATTAAATACATTTAAATTTTAAATATTTTTAAAAATTATAAAAAAATTTAATTGAATACCCACAGCTCAAAATGTGAAGTTTTGAGAGGATGGAGAAACTTTATGGTCGCTTGCTAGCTGTTGATCACTTCTACAGTAGTATTATGTCGTGTCAACACGTGTACCTATTACCTACGAGCGTCTTTTTCTGACTTTTTGTTTTTTATTTTTTTTTTAAAGTATTGTTATATAAATAAATTATAACATATTTTAATTGATGAATTAATTATAAATTAAATATAATATTATAAATACAGGAGATGTATAAAAAGTATTTTTGAATGAAAGAAACCGATTTTACAGATGTGCTAAGACTGCTAAGCCAATAAACTCTAGACCGGCCTGCTGCATCGTGCCGGATACTGTGTAAGTGATTTTTTTTTTTTCTTTTTAAAAGAAGTTAGATAAAGATTTAAATTTATAATTTATGATTATATAATTAATTTTATAATTTTTAATTTTTTTATAAAATAATTATAAATATATTTAATAATAATTTTTATTTATTAATTTTTAAAAAAAATTAAAAATTATCAAAAAATTGTTTGATAATTATTTTTATTTTTTAATTTTTTCCAAAAAAATTTAATTTTTTTTTTGTTATTTTTTATAAATTTTAAATTTTTAATCATTTTCTTTCGATATTTAATCATATAAAAAATAAAAAATTTAATTTACTCTTTAAAAATAAATATTTAGTCAAAGTAAAAAAATTATAAATTATAAATTAAATTAAAAAAAAAGTTTAAAATTTATAAATCACTATTTCTTTTGATAGTAATTTTTAAAAAATATAAAAATTAAAATAAAAAATTATTATCAAATAAATTAAAAAATTATTTAAAAAATTAAAAATTAAATCTATTATCAAATAATCCCTTATTTTTTCGTCAACAAATTATTATGAATAGTATTATATGAGATTGTGATGGAAATTTATGAATTGGTTATTAGAGTACTAATACATTTGAATTGATAAATGATAAAGAAAAAATAAAAAAAATAAATTGAATTATTATTGTTCATATTATATCTCAATAATCAAATACAAATTAATGCATTAAATAAAAACAATTCAACATAAATAAATATCTCCATTTACGCGTTTGCGCGTTTAATATTTGGTATATAGATTAAATTATAATAATTAAAGCAAATGTGTTTGTTCTTATATATTTTGATCTGAATTAATAATTTTTAATATAAACCGTTTTTGGAAAGGAAAAAAAAAAATTAAAATAGTAACTGACCTGGGAAGATCACAATGATGAGGTAGCCATCTCCAGTATTGATATTCTCTCTCAGGGCGTCCATGTTCTTGGCAAGTCAACTGTGGTTGTATGTATGGACACTCCGATTCCTCATAAAGCGGCCGATTTGACTCGTCCCTAACCCATCTACCCCTAAACACGTCGCAACCTTCTCTACTTTTCCCTATGGCGAATGGAATCTTCTCTTTCTTTACTAATTCCATCATACAAAACAAAATCCCACTTCAATCAACCACTCTTCTGTTTTAATTCAAGCATAATTTAAAAAAGGAGAGAAAAGAAAGACCGCCTTTATTTGAGTTGAAGACCGAGTTGACTCACCGGTTTTAGATACGGATCGGTCCGAATTGGGTCCGAGTTGTAGTTGGCGACCAAAGATGCACATAAAATCCTCACCATAAAGAATGGAGACGAAGAGAATGAAAGCTAGTAAGGAGAGGAGGTAGGGAGATAGCTGACGAGGCCTCCTAAGAACTGGGGAAGATGAGGAAGAGGTTGAGAAAGGAGGTCCTTTCATTTTGCATGTACTGCTCTGTTTTTGGTTTGCTCTTGTTTTTTCCTTAAAAATAGATCGTTTATTTCTAAAAGGTTTGTTAGGTCTTACTTCTTACATGTAGTTTTATCTTTATTGGCAAATAATTTCATTACAATATTAATAAAGAGGTAAACGTATTTAAGAATTTTTTTTGAAAAACTTCATAAAATATATATACTTCATAAAATATATATATATATATATATATATATATATATATATATATATTTGAGTTTATTTCATTTCATAAATATTCACACTCTTTTTATGAAAAATTATTTATTAATCGAGTATCAACTTATAGAATAATATTATTATAAGAAAAAAGCATTAAAAATAATCCATTGTTATTTTTTTAACATTTAAATTTATATTATAACACTCATGACTATTGTATAATTTATAAAGAAACTATGTTTGGTTAGAAATCATCAATTAAAATAAATGTTTGGTTAGTAATCATCAATTAAAATAAATATTGGGTTAGGTCTTTGCAGTTCCGACTACAAAAAAATTGGAAAAGTTAAAAACATACTTTATAAAATACTAATAAAAAATTATCCAATAGGAAAAATAATTAATAAATAAAGTTTCTATTCAAACGAATAATTTATTGACACTTTCTACTTAATATTTATCCTCAAAATATATTAAATCAGTTTATTAGGGGCATGATACATCTCATCAAATATATTAAATATAATTATATTAAATTATGTTATAATTAATTTATATAATATTTAGTGATAAATATATAATATAGTTAGATAAAATTAATTATATATATTTTAATAAAATAATTTATATTTAAAATAAATTTTTGTATAAAATTTATTTAAATTAAATTTTAATTCATTTTATAATTTTATCACATTTTTAATAATAAAAAAAATATTATTTTTAATTTAAGATGAAATAAAAAATTAAGGCACATAATTTTATAATTAAAAATTCGACAAACTAAGTTAAGTGTCTAGTACGGTTTAAATTTACACCCCCTAATCTTATAAAATTTCTACATAACTATATTATTTTTGTAGTGTACAATACAGTCTGATTTTACAGTCAAACGCATAACTCTATGGATATTATACAGTCATGATCTTTAGCACTGTGTAACAAACATGCCGTTAGTTTATTCATTTAATTTTGCAATTAATTTTTAGTTAACCAGGCTATTTTTCAGCTATTTGCATTAAGTTTTTGTTTAAATGATGTTAAGTTAATTGTTAAATTACTTTATCAATTATATTATAACATATAAATTGATTGATAAAATGCTAAATTAATTAAAAAATATGGTAAAATGTATACTAGTTTAGTTTAACGCTTCCAACTTTCCAACTTTCGAGTACAATTATCAAATGAATTTGAGTGTTTAATTAGATATATTTAATATGCAACAAATATATTAAAAGGCTCACCTTTATTGTATAAAAATGATTGTTTTGTCTATATATTTTCAACTATTTATGGAAAATAGAATGATATAAAATAATACAATTTATTTGAAATCTTATTTATTTTGGAACTAAAGCCATAATGGATAAAGATAAGACGTTAAAATTTTGTATATGGCATCCTATTTAGCATTTTTTAATATTATATTTGTATTACGAATATTTAAAAAATATTTTCATTTTTTGAATAAATTTTAAACTTATGAAATGTTTGAGAGAATCTAGTCAAACTGGTTCTAAATATTTGACAATTCGTAATTTCCCTGTTAGATTTTAATTACCCATGTATATATACTAAATTGAGCCAAGTTGATGCGTTAAAGATAGTTCATGAAAAAAGGGGATGTGTAATAAATTCCTTGTATGAGCAAAAGTATAGTAGAGTCATTAAATTATCATTTTTGTGTCGAAATAAAGGTTCATCAAGCCTATAGGCTGGTGCCTAATTACGCCTATGGACTTTTTGTACGAGCCTTGATTGTTATTACAAGTTGAGGATTATTCTCACGAGCTGAGGGAGTTTCTTGGGCTGGTGTACCCAAACGGCTAAGGCAGACCATCAATGGTTAAACAGTACTCCATTCCTTTGTATCAAACATCAAATCTCCCATTCTTTCAGCTTGTGTGAAAGTAAAAGAATAACTCTTTAACCGATCATCTTTTAATGCACCTTTTAGTTCCCTTTAGTTAAAATTTAGTCTTCAATTCCTCATTCCTTCAGCTTTTTAACTTTCAAATTTTAATAACTTTGCCTATTTGGTCTTAATTTTCAAGTCATTGATAAGTTTATTTTCAAAGATTAAATGCTCTGGAAAAGTAAATTTCAGAATGAGTGTGAATGAGAGTTATTAAGGAGCTCTTTTATATAATCTCATGTTGAACAAAGTGTCCCTTGTAGAGCCTTTCTAATTTTGATGGCTTCCTTTTGAAAGTTAAATATTGCCTAAACATTAATGTCCTTTTAATTCAGAGAAAAATTCGGCTAAAAATAATTAAGAATCTTAAGGCTCCCTAAAACATCCTCTAAAATAATGTAATGTAGTTTTCCAGCCAATTGACCTTTAAAGACATGGAAATGGTACAATTTAAGCACCTATTTCCCATTAATGTGACAACACAATGGTCATCCTATAGCACCATTTTTGTAATACCTTGGTCAAAGATTGTTCTAAACTACACTTCGTATTTCCTACGAAGGCTTTATTAACGCAATTTTGATTTAAATGAGGCCAAAATAAGCCATTTGTCGAACATTTTTAAACCAAATTGAGGCCATTTATGTAAATTTTTTGTATGTAAACTTGTTCAATTTATTATACACTTTATTTAGCCCAATATGAATATCATTTATCAAGCATTTTTAGCCTAAAATGGATCTTACATCATGTATTTTTTGTAGCCTGAATTGAGTTTTTATAGCTCGAAATGAGGCCATTTATTATAAACTTTTTGTAGCTTGAAATGATGCCAAAAACAGGCTAAATGTCATGCACTTTTTGTAGCCCAAAATGAATTCATTTATTAGACACTTTTTATAACCCAAATTGATGTCATTTATCAGGCACTTTTTGTAGCTCGAAATGTGGCCAAAACAAGTCATTTTCCATGCACTTTTTGTAGTCCAAATTGAGATCATTTATTAGACACTTTTTGTATTTGTAGCCCAAAATTGAGGTCATTTAGTAGGCACTTTTTGAAACTTGAATTGAGGATATTTATCAAGCACTTTTTGTAGCCCAAATTAAGATCATTTATCAAGCACTTTTTGTAGCCTGAATTGAGGCCATTTATCAGGTACTTTTTGTAAAATATTTGAGAATTTTTTAAAATAGTTTAAGAATCATAGTCTAAGAGTCCCCTGTTAGATTCTACTATTCATGTATATATACTACGATATTGGTACACGTGTTGATGTGTTAGAGGTAGTTTATAAAGTTAGAGGTGTTCAATAAATTTCTTATACGAGCGAAAGTACAATAGAGCAACTGAAATGTCATATAGGTGTCAAGGATGAAAGGTCCTGTATGGTCTACGAGTTGGTGCTATCATTACAAGCTGATGATTGTTCTTACGGGCTGGTGCTATCATTACAAGCTAAGGATTATTCTTTACAAATTGGTGCTATCATTACAAGCTGAAGGACTGTTTTTACGGGCTTGAGGATTGTCCTTATAGGTCGAGGGAGTTCCTTAAGTTAGTGTACCCAAAGGGATAAACAAGTCATACAATAATTACAAGATACTATATTCCTTTATACCAAACATGAAAAAATGCTTATATTTTTAAGTTAAAAAGTATATATACAAAAATATTTTTTTATAATAATAAATAAATAATATTTTATTCAACAATAAATTTTTATTATTAAATTTGTTTATTAATATTATTATTATTATTATTACAAAACAACATAATGATAAAAAAATAAATTTAAATTCATTATTTTTAAAATTTATTTAAATATTAAAACTTTGATTTTTCAATTTTCGTTATAATATTGATTGATTTACACTTTTTATCTATTAATTTTATTACTTTAATACTTTATAACTTAACAAAATTTCATAATTTTTCATTACTAACTTTCCATATCCAAATTTTTAATTCAAATTGAAATAAAATGAACTAAATACGTCAAAATTAAAGGGTTAAAAAAGTAAATAATCCAAAAAAAGTAAAAATTCTGAAACACCCTACTTTGATTTTTGCAATTTAGTATATTTTTAAAATTCTTCCAATGTGTTAAATACCAATTGTTACAAAAAATCTATTAAGAAAAAATTGTTAATAGATTAACTATTTAATAATAAAATTTATTAATTATAAAAGACACAATCAAAAAAGAAAGAGGATAAAGATTGAACTACACTATTTTATGAAGTTTAACTGTGGCTTGAACCACTAATGATGAATCTTGACCATCCATTAAAACACTTTAGTGTTAGTAACTATTTATGTTCCAACTACCAAACATTGACATTAAATTTATTATCGAGTATTATTTTTAGAGGATACATATGTCCACTTTTTCGCGACTATACGTCTATTATTATCACTAGATCTTTTATGAATGGTGCGAATTCCACATTAACTCAATTTGATATTTATATATTTTTATCAACTTCATATTTTAAACCAAATTTTTCAATGAGTTGATGTAACAATAAATTACATTCATCCTGATTAATGACCTACGTACATTAATAACCATTCGATCAATTAAGCAGTTAAATTAAAATAATAATATAAATTTCTTTTATATTTACTTCCGAGGATCTCATTTGAATAATTAAATTATTAGTTGAACTTTTTGATTATAACAGTATAATATAACAAATGTAAAAAAGAAAAGCTAATATACGAAAAGCAAATGAATTGACAGAATAATGAGTCAAATTAGTGAAAATTGGTTAAATTCAGAACGCAAATTTATTCACAAACGGTTTTAATTAAACTATATTAATATAATGAAATTGCCCAATATGGAACAATGAATTAATTAATAAAAGGGTCAATGATAAATAAAATTATTTGAAAACCTTCACTGGAACGGAACCACATCTAATAGACCTTTATCTCAACTTATTGACAGGCTAACTTTTCTTACTTTATTAATCATGAAGTAGTATTTAAATTTAATCATTATTGGGAAATAATTTAAAAAAAAAAATTATATATCAATAAAAAAAAAATAAAGAAATTAATGTAATTAATAAGTAAAACAAAATTCAAAAAGTTGGAATTATCCAATGGAGAAGAATGAAACAAATTGCTTGGTTCTCATTTTATGCCTAAAATTTCTAGCTCCTCTAAAAATGAAAGGTCAACTAACTTTTGGTGGCTTTAAGAAACCTCACCTGACAAGAGAAGCTGAACCCCGGTGTGGCGAAGAAGTGAAGTCGTGGGTTGAGTATGTACAACGGATAATGAAAAGGGTAAGGGAAAATCAAGCTGGTCAAAGCAAATTAGAAGGTGGATATAATGAGTAAAGGGGTATATTTGGAAGTTTAGTAATAGGGGGTTAGTCCAGAATAAGATTAATAAAAAGGGTCTAATCTAGCCTATTTCCCAAAAATTAAATAATGCAAAACAAGTAAGTTTTTAACATGTTAATTTTGATTGCTATAGTGTAATTTAGTATTTTTTTTAAATTTCTTCCAAGTGTGGTAAATACAAAATGTTAAAAAAAAATTATTAAGAGAAAAAATTGTTAATAGATTAACTATTTAATAATAAAATTTATTAATTATAAAATACATAATAAAAAAAGAAAGAGGATAAAGATGAACCATTCTATTTTATGTAGTTTAAATTTGTGGCTTGAAATATGTAATGATGAATCTTATCTACCATATCATTAAAATTAAGTTTAGTGTTAGTAACTATTTATTTTAAATTATGAAACATTTATATTAAATTTATTATCGATATTTTATATTATTATAAAAAAAACATCTTAATTTTTTATTAAAATATACGTCTATTATTATCACAACTTTTATAATGTATTTTTTAAAATTAAACAATTACACTCATATTTATATATTTATATATTTTTATCATGTTTATATTTTATACCAAATTTTTAATGTATTTTTATGTAACAATAGCAGTATTACATTCATCCTGATTAATACCCCCTCCTATGTTTTGATAACTATTCGATCAATAGTAGGCGGAAAGGAAAATAAAAATAATAATATAAATTTCTTTTATATTTATTCCGAGGATCTCATTTGAATAATCAAAGTATATTGAACTTTTGATTATAACAGCATATAATATAACAAATGTAAAAAATAAAATAATAATACGAAAAGCAAATGAATTGACAGAATAATGAGTCAAATAGGGAAAATTGGTTAAATTCAGAACGCACGTTTATTCACAAACCGGTTTTAATTAAACTATATTAATATAATGAAATTGCCCAATATGGATAAAATTAATTAATTAATAAAAGGTCAATGATTTATAGAATTATTTGACTACCTCACTGGAACGGAACCACATCTAATAGACTTTATCTCAAACTATTGACAGGCTAACTTTGATACGATAACTTATTAAATTATTTTTGAAGTATGGTACTTTAAATTTATTATTATTGTAAATATTTAAAAAAAAAATTATATATTTAATAAAAAATAAAAAAAAGAAATTAATGTAATTAATAAGTAGTACACACTTCAAAAAGTTGCGTGGTTCTTCCGAGAGGGAGAAAGAGAGAAAAGAAGTTGCTTGGTTCTCACTTGTTATGCCTTTTCTAGCTACCTCTAATAATAGTGAAAGGTCAACTAACTTTTGGTGTCTTTAAGAAAGTTCACTAAAAAAGAAGAGCAGCAAAAGGGAGGTCGTGGCGAAGAAGTGAAGTTGGGGGTTGAGTATGTACAACGGTATAATGGCCTGGCTTAATTGAAAATCAAGGGTGTAATTCAAGCATATTTGAGAATATCATTTTCATTGATTTTAGTTTTTGATTCATAATTAATAATTAAATATAATAAATTAATAATGATCTATTTTTCTCCAAATAAAAAAGGTAAGTAGAAGAAATAGTACGAGTATGGTTTTACGTGGATGTTATTTGGTGAAACTTAAGCTTCAAAGTGGTTGAACCTTTTCTTGATTATTTACCAAATACTCACCAACAACATTGGACTATTCTGACTTCTGCTCTTCTTCAATAAACAATCTCGTGAAACTGAACAAAGTGATCTCTCAACTAAATATAAGTTTCTCACTCGTACAGTTAATTGATTAGTTGGTCATAACATTTGGTGTAGTCAATGGAAATTCTCTGTCTATCTTACCCTTTGTCCAACCTTTTAAACTGATCAAGAGACATTTCTTTTTCAGTGAAACTCAAGATGCATTATTTGAAATAAGAACTTCTATATTTTTCTTGCTTCTGACACTTTAACGAAAAGAGAAACACAATCAAAATCAAAAACTTATCTTTGATAATAATTTTAATTTAAGATTAAATAATTAATTTTATAATTTTTAATTTTTTTATAAAAATAATTATAATTGTATTTGACAAAAATTTATATTTAGTAATTTTTAAGAAAAAAATTAAAAATTATCTCCAAATTGTTGGTAAGACATTTAGTTTTTTATTTTTTATTTTTCAATTAACTTTAAAAATAAAGAAAAAAATTTATTTATTTACAAATTTTAAGTTTTTAATTATTTTATTCTAATATTTATACATAAAAAAGTTATAAAACTTGATTTACGCTATAGAAAAAAAATATTTAGTCAAAATTAAAAATAAAGAATCTAATTAAAAAATATTCTTTTCTTCTTATTAAAAATTTATGAATCACCCCAAATTTTAATAATTATTCTTTAAAAATATAAAAATAAAAATAAAAAATCGTTACTAAATATACTTAATTAAAAAATTATTTTAAAGAATAAAAAAAATTAAAATTATTATTAAACAAACTCTTAATTTCTCTCTTGTTTAAGTTTCACACCTGTTCTTTCTTCCCCCTTCCTTGAGGACACCGTAAAAGAATTTGGAAATAGGAGAAGCCAATATGTACTCTATGTTCTATCTTACATGTACTCATCTAAAAGTTTACACAACTTTTTTTTAAAATATCAAATACGCCCTATTTTTCACCACTTTAACTTGTATAAATATTAATACAAAATTTTATATAAAACTAATAAATTTTAATTTGAGATATATTTTAAACCTAAAATAGAAAAATATTTTGCAAAAGATAAAGCAGGGCCAAGGTTAACTTTTTCTAAAATTTGGGGGATTTAAATGAATTTTTAACTTACAAACTTGTAAATTATTTTTAAAATTTATTCGCTTTTTTCTCGTGTATTTAATTATTATAAAAGTTTAATTGCATAACATAACTTTCATAAGTATTATTTTTAACTCATTTTACTGATACTAATACAATTTTTTTATAACATAAAAATCATATGTGTTTTTTTTGTATACATATTTTTTTTTTCATAACTAAAAAAATATATTTTTAAAAAAAATTAAAAGTAAAATTAATTAGATAATTGTATCATATAAAAATTAGAGGGTATTATGAATATCATGTGAATTGAACTAAAAGTTCAAATTCCTATAAACTGCCTCAACTCTATAATATTATCTCCATCCATAAAAATATTAAATTTCAACTACAGAAAATTTTATGCAATTTTGTTAATAGATTTTAATTGTCATCGAGCAACGTTTATTCTTTTATTGAAATATTAATAAAATTTGACAAAATTATCAATTTTATTCTTATTCTTGCTCCTTTTTCTAAAAGTTCAAAGTTGATCGAGTTATATGTGGCAAAGTCTCTTATGGGGAGGGACTTGTTGAAATCCAGTTTACCCTAGAGGATAGGAAATGGACAGAATGTTGAGATTTATACTAATCCGTGGCTACCCGTTCCATGGTCATTCAAGATGATATCACCCCAACAATTGGCCCCTGATGCTCGGGTATGTATTTGAACTCCTTTCACCTTCGAGTCCTTGGGATGTTAATAAAGTCGATCAAATCAGTCTTTCCTACCACATGAGGAATAGATCATAAATTCTATACTATCTTGATGTATTATTGTTTTGGCATTATATAAGGAAGGGTGAATAAGTTAAATATAATGAAAATAAATTATTGTCTTATTATTTACACATCTTATAGTGAAAGTATATATAGGAAATTACAAGTATAAAACTTAATTCTTTGTAATTTAGGTCTCTACTAAACATAAGTATTAACCATAATACGATAAGTAAATACTAATTACAACATATAACACATTAATTACATGACTCATGCCAACACTACTGTCATTGCAGTATGCTTCAATTTCTCTACTTCATTTGGTTGATAGTACTCCTCATCTTCAATTCGATTTCTTCTAAAGGTTGTTGGTTGATTCTTCTATAGTTCGAGATCCGAAAAGACTATCTTTTTTCTTCGATTTCGTCATTCAACAAATTGTCACTGCCATCGTTCACGTCAACCTCACGGCCTCACAACTGTTGATACCATCTATTTTCACCGCTGTCGCCATCATCGTTCATGTCAACCTCACGGCCTCACAACTGTTGGTATCAATCTCAACCTCACGACCTCGTAATCATCGTTTTTTAGAAAGATCCACCAACCCACCGTTGTTTTTTAGAAAGATCAACTGGTCTACCATCGTGTGCCACCATCACCAATTCCAGATCCCACCAGCATTAAAGCACCTTTAAGGTTTAACATCAACTATGACAGATCTATTTTAATTTTTTGCTTATCACGACGGTTTAACCGTCATTTTTGCTTATTGCTTATTTCTATTTATGTTCAACTTAAGGGAGAGAGTTGAAATATTATATTAATAATTACTTTCCTTATTAGCATTGGAAACTATTATGATTAGGATATTAAAATAATTATTTTAATATTTTTCTATTAGTTTATAAGTCTTGTTTAGAGTTCTATCAGGATTAAGATTTTAATTTATTATTCCTATAAATATCAATGTAATCCTTTATAATGAATGAGAATTAGAATGTCTTTATTTGACTTTTTGGTTATCTTCTCAACCTACTTTGATTATCTATTATTTTAGCTTCTACATTCTTTCTTTTTTTTATCTATTTTATATTTATATTTCATTCCACTTTATATTTTAACAGAATATACGGTCAAAAGCAGTTATTGGAGATCAAGGGACATATGGTAGCACGTGTGGGGAATGCTGGTTCCACCAAAGGTAAAAGTGTTTATTTGGCAGATGTTACATGGGTTGCTACCATGCGAGGATAATTTGAGTATTACTAGATGTGCATTGTAGTGCATGTTGGGCTGTTGAGTCTGATAGCCAACCATTGCTTGTGGCAATGTTCCAAGGTGAAACGAATGTGGGTCAAATTTGAATTCTGTGAGTTTTACTTGCATTAAAGACAGTTGGATTTTTGCCAAAGTTACTTCAAAGCATGAGAGGAGTAGGGGGTTGAAGCCAAGGAGAAGTTTTCAATTTTGGTGTCACGTATATGGAAATCTCGAAACAATTTTTTGTTTGGCAATGGGATTTGGGAAGGTAGCCAAGTGTGGCATGAGAGTGTTCGTAATCTTATATAGTTTAAATGTCTGTCATAAGCTTGTTTAGAGACCAAATAGACAAATATCTTAGACCAATCTAGTTCAACCTTTTATTAAGGTAAACGTTGATGTCGTAGTGTGTCAACTGATGAGTGCTCGAAAAGCACTACTATTTCGTGATTTATTGCACCTAATTGTTTAGAAATAGATTTATTATTTGTTGTTTATTCGATTAATTTCATAAATCTATCCATTTGGAATCACGGGTATGTTTTAGTGCATTTCAGGTGTTTTTAGCGTCAAATGAGTCAAATAATGAAAACACGCAAAGATGGAACACTTACAGCTCTCGGATCATGAGTTACGGGCTAAACGAGACAAATATGTAAGCCTTACATAACGAGCCATCACATATGTAAGAGGATAAACATGAAGAAAAGGAAGACAACACGCGCTGCGGCAAGGAAAAGTCATGCCGCCGCGGGGAGCTCTTGGGTTTTGACATTATTTCCAGAATTTGTGTTACACCGCGGCGGGAAAAATGTATGCCGCGGCGCGTCTATTCCTATTATAATCAGAATTTGTGTAAACCCTTACATCTATAAATACCCCCTTAGACTCCCCCTTACATACAACTCGAATACAACTTTTACACACAATAATTTTGCGACCAAACAAGCAATTCACTCAATTTTTAGGAGCTTTGCCACACTCAACGAAGTGAGAGAAATCATTCTAAGGAAGGAAGCCGTCGACAATCAAAGATAAAGCTTTTGGAGAAGAACGCTATCCCATCCATAAGCGGTATTTAGATCTAGGTTTTTCTTGTTGTTATAGAATTCTATTTTCTTCTTCTTTCGTTGAAGTGTATGATCATATTTTATTTGTCTATGAATATTAATATGAACATGAGCAGCTAGTTTTATTATGAATGTTTAGTTTGTGTTGCCATGTTTGCTAGAATTGTGTATGGTGTATTTTATTGATTTAATATAAATGAATTACATTTTTGATTAAGAGCATGTTTAGATATTTAATTATGAATTATCATGGGACAATTTGAGATTCATAGTTAGTTTGAAAGATCTGAGAATCTAGTTATAGGAGCGTCACCTTAACTTAATTCTGAGACACTTAATCAAAGCTTCAAATTAGTGATTTAGTCATAACATTAGTTTGATTGGCATTTATTTCCTGGCGCATAATTTGATTGCTATTTGATTTACCCCGACCGATGGCAGTTAATTAGTTAATCAACAAAGAGATTTACCCCGACCAAAGGCAGTCTCGTAATTAAAAGGAAAGCCGGTAATATTGTTTATTTGGAATGTTCATGTTATTTCACCATACCTTTTTGATGCAAGCATGGTCAACCAAGCTAAACGTCCATACATCTTCCATTGATTTTTAATCTATTTGAATTGATTGTTAATTGCGATTTTGTTTTCGTTTAATTGTTCGTATAATTGTTCTTGTCACAAAACAAACACCCTTATACAGTTTTACTAGATTTAGGATTCTAGTTTCTTAGAGTTTTAGTTTCACCAGAACTCTATTTAATTAGTCTTTTATTTTCGTTAGAACTCTATTTAGATTAGGAAGAAGGTTATTTAGAACCACTGCAATTCCTTGAGAGACCGACCTTGGAAGTTTCTTATCACTTTTCTACGAGTGATTCATACACTTGCGAGTACTAAATTTATCACATCATCAACTAAGCAGCAAAAAGTGGTGTAGGGTGTGTGCTACGAAACTCAAATGACAACCTAGCAGGAACTGTTCACCCATTGGCTAGTATGGTTTCACCTCTTGCAATGGAGCTGCAGGGCATGCTTGTTGGTCTCAAATTAACTGTTCGTCTTGGTGTGAAGTTTGTCATTCTAGAATCTAATTGTCTGGTAGTTGTTCGAGATTTTGTTGAGTGTAATGTTTCCTTACTATAGTTTATAGTGGTATGCTAAATACTCTAGTAATTCTCAAGGTTGTTACATTTTAGAACTCAGTCTACATGTGTTAGAGTGGTTGGTTCTGTTCATTCTTCCTCATAAGCCACTAGCTTATATAAGCAGTCAGTGCACGTGAAATACAAGTAGCAATATCATATTCTTGAAACATTAACAACTCTCTTTCTTTCCTCTCTTTCTCTTCTTACTTTCTATGGTATTAGAGCAAGTCAACAATGGCGACCAAAGGTAATCATAATGGATCTACATATAGAGATGCATTGCTTGCTTCTCTTCAAACTACAAATCAGCAAAATGTTTCCAACAGTGCTACACCATAGTTGAACAACGTCACTCACATAACTGATCGGGTAAATCAAAATTGTCATGTTTCACAGCTTTATAACTCTATTGCTCAAGGATTGTCATCAAATCCACCTGTGAGTTTATCAGTGTCTGTCAATCTTAATGATGATAACTATTTGATCTGGCATGAGCAGATGCTTAGTTATATAACAGCTTTTGGCTTAGAGAGTTTTATTGATGGATCTACTATAAAACCTTAGAAATTTCTTGCGAATGGTGCAATTAATCCTAGTTTCATTAATTAGATTAGACTTAACTCGATGTTAAAAGGATAGATGTATAGTTCTGTTTCTAGAAGTGCTTTTGGTCACATTGCTGGAAAAGAAACAAATTATGAGTAGTGGATTGATCTCAATGAGTCGTTCTCATCATCTTCTCAAGCTATTATCATGGATCTACGATCATAACTTCAGACTCTTGTTAAGGACGGTCTTTTTGCTATAGATTATGTGTTGAAGGTAAAGACAATTGCAGATCATCTTGTAGTTGTAGGTGATTCTGTCTCTGATAGAGATTTGTTAAATTTTGTTGTTGGAGGCATTGGTTCCAATCACAATTACACACCGTTTATTACATCACTCAATATGAGAGAAACTAAGCCTTCAATTCCAATTTTTCGTAGTCTCCTTGATTCTTATGATAGGATGTTGATGAAGTAAAGTAGACTTGAATTGAATCAATTTTATCAAGCAAATGTTGCTGGTTTTCAAAAACGTAATTTCAAGAACAATAATAGTAACAGAAGTGGCAAGCCTTCACAGAACAACAATAGAAGTGACAAGCCTTCTTGGAACTTGCAATAGTTTATACAAACTCAACGTTAAGATAGTTTCCGAGATAAGAGTGGTGGTTTTTCTAGAGAAACCAAGAGAGCTTACTCTGACAGATTAGACAGACTTGTTTGTCAAGTGTGTGATAAGCCAGGTCATGTGGCAAATACTTGTTTTGTGTTGAGAGATCTTCTCACTAAAAATAATTCAAGCACCTTAAGGTTTTCACAACCTTTAGCTTTGCATGTTACTTCTTTTCATGAAGAAGATGACACTGACAATGCATGGTTACTTGACTCGGGTGCTAGTCACCATTTGACAGCTGATAACACACAAGTTTATCAACCTGCCTCATACTCTGGTAAAGATGGAGTTATGACAAGTAATGGTAACCAACTCTTAATTGCTCATGTAGGAAAATGTGTTTTGTATACTAGTGATAATCAATGTATGTTGTCACTGAATCATCTGTTACATACACCTTATGCCTCAGCAAATTTGTTATATGTTCAAGAGTTATGTCATGACAATGATGTTTTTGTTGAATTCCATCCTAATGCCTTCTATGTGAAGGATTAGCGCAAGAAGCGAGTTATTCTTCAAGGTCTAAGTGAAGGTGGCCTTTACAAGCTTCATGGAGTTGTTTCTAATTCTACTCAAAATGTTGCTGATTTTTCTCATTCAAGTGCTGCTTTCTTAACTGATGTTTCCAAATGGCATGAACGATTGGGACATCACTCACTTTCCATTGTTAATAAGATTCTTCGTGATACTCCTACTATAGCAGTTAGTAAAAATACAAATAAGGCATCACAATGTTGTAAATATTGCCAACTAGGGAAGTCTCACAAGTGTCCTTTTACCACTACACATGTTAAAGCTTCTAAGTCTTTTGATCTTTTATTTTTAGATTTGTGGCCTTCTCCTATATTATCTCTTACTAGTGAATGATATTTCTTATATGCTATTGATGATGCTGCTCATTTCGCTTGGATTTTTCCACTTAAAACCAAAGATCAAACATTTTCACTCTTTCTTCAATTTGCTGCTATAATTGAAAAATAGTTTTCTTGCTCCATCAAGGCTATACAAACAAATGGTGGTGCAGAGTTTAAACCACTTGTTACAGCTCTTGAGCACACTGGTGTAGTGCATCGTTGTACATGTCCTCATACTAGTGATCAAAACGGGGTGGTGGAGTCATGACATTGAAGAATTGTTGAGCGAGGTCTCACTATGATGTTTCAAGCACACTTACCTATGTCTTACAGGTGTTTGGTTTTAAAGCAACTGTGTATTCGCTAAATAGAATGCCAACCAGGGTTCTCAATGGTTTAAGTCCATTTGAGGCTTTATTTCATAAGGCTCCTGATTACAGTATTATGAAGGTGTTTGGTTGTAGATGTTTTCCATGCTTGTGAGCATATAATACAACGAAGTTGGAACCAAGGTCAGCTGAATGTATCTTTTTGGGATATGCAGCAAAATAACAAGGTTACATTTGTATGGTTATTTAGACTAAAAAGATCTACATTAGTAGTGATGCGAACCCCGCAACACGATTCCTATCGACTCGCCTAGCTACGAGGCTAGAGAACCGAAAGAAACGGTCCAAGACCCAACAACAAAATTGGGAGGAGATATCCAAGCAAAAACACAGATTGGGCTGCAAGAAACTCACCTACACACATGGATATTACGCACCACGCACGGAGGAGAGGGCAAACGCCACAAAGGGGTGCAAAGACCTTTGATAAGTTCTTGGGTTGGCTTGAAATCAAGCAAGGAGCTCAAGGGCTCTCAATTTGTTTTCTAACAAATTTCATTAATTGAACAAAAGTTACAAACAAGAGCTGCCCAAATGTCTTTAAATAGGGCTCACACAAAACCTAAAAAAAATAAGACAAGATCTGAGCCATTGGATTTGATCCAATGGTTAAAATTACAATTTTTACATTGGCGCCGCGGCGGGCAAACATTCATGCCGCGGCGAGGAGACTCGGATCACAAAAGCAATGGTAGGCGGGCCGCGGCGGAGTAAATTCCATGCCGCGGCGAGGAACCTTGGCCTTCAACCCGAGAGGTCTGTGCCGCGGCGCCCAAAAGCCATGCCGCGGCGCGCACGTCCCTGGTCCTCTGCGCGCACCTCTGCCCACACTTGCGCGCGCGTCTGCTCGTCCTGCGCGCACATCTCCCAGCCTTCATGCCCAAAACAGAATCATCGGTGCCGCGGCGCACATATTTCATGCCGCGGCGAGCATGCCTCGTCCAAAATACCACCAAAACAGAAACTTGTTCGCCGCAGCGGGGGATTGTCATGCCGCGGCGCAGCTCCAAAACTGGCAATTCCACAAATTAGCTTGGCACTCCCATGGCTAACATGCTTGCGCCCTAGCTCGTGTTTGTGGGGCGTCTGCTCGTCCTGCGCGCACATCTCCCAGCCTTCATGCCCAAAACAGAATCATCGGCGCCGCGGCGCACATATTTCATGCCGCGGCGAGCATGCCTCGTCCAAAATACCACCAAAACATAAACTTGTTTGCCGCGGCGGGGGATTGTCATGCCGCGGCGCAGCTCCAAAACTGGCAATTCCACAAATTAGCTTGGCACTCCCATGGCTAACATGCTTGCGCCCTAGCTCGTGTTTGTGGGGCGCCTTTCTACGCCAATTCTTCACCCCCTTCTCGGTTCGATCCATGATACGGGTCGGGCCTTATTAGTGGCGCGATCTGGTTCGTATCATTCCCTCCCTCTTCAAGAGAATTCGACCTCGAATTCGGACCTTCATCATGGGGTAAGTGTAGGAGTCCATCTCGGTTTTGCTCCTCATCATAATAGTCCTGCAAGAAAGACAAGTAAGAAAATAGGCATTCTTTCATTTTTTTCTTTTCTTCCTTTTTTTTTGTTTGCCCTTTTTTCTCCTTGGGCATTTCTTCTTTTTCTTTTCCCTTTCCCTTTTCTTGTTCTCCCTTGTTCTTGATCTTCAATTGTTCCTCAACCACTTCTTTTGGGGTAAGGGGGATAAGGGTTATCTTGCTTCCATCCTTGTCGAACGAGTACTTATTTTTATATCCGTCATAAGTCACCCGTCGATCATATTGCCAAGGCCGGCCCAAAATCATATGCCCAACCTGCATCGCTACCACATCACACAATACAACATCTTGATAATTTCCCATAGCAAAGGGTACCAAGACTTGATGTTCCACTTTCACCTCACCCTGATCATTCAACCATTGAAGTTTGTAAGGAGTGGGATGTTTGGTCGTGGGTAACCCTAACTTCTCAACTAGGGTTGTGCTAGCAATGTTGGTACAACAACCCCCATCAATGATTAGGCTGCAGACTTTGCCATTCACGTGACATCGTGTATGGAAAATGTTTCCTCGTTGTGAATCCATGTCACTTTCCTTGGAGCCATCCTTGGGCACTCGCCCTACCATAAGCAAGTCTCCCTTCACCGGAACTATCTCTTCCGCACTTGCTTCTTCCAATGGTGGCATCTCCTCACCATTACTCTCTTCATCAGTCTCCACCTCCCCATTTGCTTGCATGATCATTGCTTTCTTGTTCGGACATTGGGACGCATAATGACCTTTACCAAGACAACGAAAACAACTCACATCTCGATTTCGGGGAAAGGTTTCAACCTTACCTTTTCCTTTATCTTGACTAGTCTCCATCTCTTTGCCCTTGTTGACTTCAAAGCGGGGCTTGGAGCTAGTTCCTTCTTCTCTCCTAAAATCTTGTATCCAAGGTGTTGGAGAAATTGGCCTTGGTGGTTGCATCCGGTTACTTCTTCTCTTGAATTGCGCTTCCACTTTGATTGCCATGTGGACCATGTCTTCCAACTCCACATAATGATGAAGCTCCACAACATTGGCGATTTCCGGATTTAGCCCACTCAAAAACTGAGCCATAGTGGCCTCTCTATCCTCCTCAAGGCTAGCCCTAACCATGGCTACCTCCATTTCCTTGTAATATTCATCAACCGATCGAAAGCCTTGATGAAGTCGTTGCAATTTCTGATAAAGCTCTCGGTAGTAGTGGCTCGGAACAAATCTCTTCCACATGATGGCTTTCATGTCTTCCCAACTACTTATCGGTCTTTCTCCATTTCTCCTTCTTCCAACTACCAACTGATCCCACCAGTTTAAAGCGTAGTCAGTAAACTCGATCACCGCCAGTTTAACCCTTTTTTCATCGGAGTAGTTGTGGCAAGCAAAGACATGCTCAACCTTCTTCTCCCACTCTAAATAAAGTTCTGGGTCATTCTTTCCTTGGAATGACGGCATTTTCATTTTGATACTTCCCAAGCTCCGATCAACCTCATCATAAGGTTGGCGTGGGTACCTCCTTATTCCTCCCCGATCATGGCCACCTCTAGGCCCATGTCGTCTACCAAAGGGCATCCTCCCTTCATCTTCATTATAGTTCTCTCCAAAACTATCTTCATCCAACTCTTCCACAAAATGGGCTCTCCTATTAGGTCTTCCTACATTAGGAGCGACTTGTGGTGCTTCTTGCCCTAAGTTGGCGATAGTTGCTTCTTGACGTTCCATTCGCTCATTTATGTTAACCATGACGGCATTCATCCATTCCATGGATTGTTGTAATGCCCTCATCACCAAAGTTGTGTCGGGCCTTTCCTCTGAGCTATTCCTGTCAGACATGTTTACAACAACTAACACAAACAAACAATTAACAATCAACAAATTGGAACTTTTACTCGTTACCTCACGTGTTTACACTCGAATTTGATTGCCGTAGCGCTCGAAGCCCTATGACAAACCAAACCGTCCAAGTCTTCCACACAAATGTAGAATTTCACACTCAACAAGTGTAGCTTGCAATATCCAAATGTATGGAACAAAGGAAACTAACTCAATGTGTTTTGAAACCCTAACTCTATGAGTTTGGAAAGAAGTTCGATTTAGCGAATCCAATCCAAAAAATTGCAAACAAACAAAGAAACGATCCGTTAAAGCGCAAACGACGCTAAAACGAAGAAATTTCGTAAATTCTCGGGAAATCAAGAATTCACTCTCTGGTAAACGTTGATGCCGTAGTGTGTCAACTGATGAGTGCTCGAAAAGCACTACTATTTCGTGGTTTATTGCACCTAATTGTTTAGAAATAGATTTATTATTTTTTGTTTATTCGATTAATTTCATAAATCTATTCATTTGGAATCACGGGTATGTTTTAGTGCATTTCAGGTGTTTTTAGCGTCAAATGAGTCAAATAATGAAAATACGCAAAGATGGAACACTTACGGCGCTCGGATCATGAGTTACGGGCTAAACAAGACAAATATGTAAGCCTTACATAACGAGTCATCACATATGTAAGGGGGTAAACATGAAGAAAAGGAAGGCAACACGCGCCGCGGCAAGGAAAAGTCATGCCATGGCGGGGAGCTCTCGAGTTTTGACATTATTTTCAGAATTTGTGTTGCACTGAGGCAGGAAAAATGTATGCCGCGGCGCGCCTATTCCTATTATAATCATAATTTGTGTAAACCCTTACATCTATAAATATCCCCTTAGACTCCCCCTTACATACAACTCGAATACAACTTTTACACACAATAATTTTGCGACCAAACAACAATTCACTCAATTTTTAGGAGCTTTGCCACACTCAACGAAGTGAGAGAAATCATTCTAAGGAAGGAAGTCGTCGACGATCGAAGATAAAGCTTTTGGAGAAGAACGTTATCTCATCCATAAGCGGTATTTAGATCTAGGTTTTCCTTATTGTTATAGAATTCTATTTTCTTCTTCTTTCGTTGAAGTGTATGATCATATTTTATTTGTCTATGAATATTAATATGAACATGAGCGGCTAATTTTATTATGGATGTTTAGTTTGTGTTGCCATGTTTGCTAGAATTGTGTGTGGTGTATTTTATTGATTTAATATAAATGAATTACATTTTTTATTAAGAGCATGTTTAGATATTTAATTATGAATTATCATGGGACAATTTGAGATTCATAGTTAGTTTGAAAGATCTGAGAATCTAGTTATAGGAGCGTCACCTTAACTTAATTCCGAAACACTTAATCAAAGCTTCAAATTAGTGACTTAGTCATAACATTAGTTTGATTGGCATTTATTTCCTTGCGCATAATTTGATTGCTATTTGATTTACCTCGATCGAAAGCAGTTAATTAGTTAATCAACAAAGAGATTTACCCCAATCAAAGGCAGTCTCGTAATTAAAAGGAAAGCCGGTAATATTGTTTATTTGGAATGTTCATGTTATTTCACCATACCTTTTCGATACAAGCATGGTCAACCAAGCTAAACGTCCATACATCCTCCATTGATTTTTAATCTATTTGAATTGATTGTTAAATTGTGATTTTGTTTTTGTTTAATTGTTCGTATAATTGTTCTTGTCACAAAACAAACACCCTTATACAGTTTTACTAGATTTAGGATTCTAGTTACTTAGAGTTTTAGTTTCACTAGAACTCTATTTAATTAGTCTTTTATTTTCGTTAGAACTCTATTTAGATTAGGAAGAAGGTTATTTAGAACCACTGCAATTCCTTGAGAGACCGACCTTGGAAGTTTCTTATCACTTTTCTACGAGTGATTCGTACACTTGCGAGTACTAAATTTATCACATCATCAACCAAGCAGCAAAAAGTGGTGTGGGGTGTGTGCTACGGAACTCAAATGACAACCTAGCAGGAACTGTTCACCCATTGGCTAGTATGGTTTCACCTCTTGCAATGGAGCTGCAGGGCATGCTTGTTGGTCTCAAATTAACTGTTCGTCTTGGTGTGAAGTTTGTCATTCTAGAATCTAATTGTCTGGTAGTTGTTCGAGATTTTGTTGAGTGTAATGTTTCCTTACTATAGTTTATAGTGGTATGCTATACACTCTAGTAATTCTCAAGGTTGTTACATTTTAGAACTCAGTCTACATGTGTTAGAGTGGTTGGTTCTGTTCATTCTTCCTCATAAGCCACTAGCTTATATAAGCAGTCAGTGCACGTGAAATACAAGTAGCAATATCATATTCTTGAAACATTAACAACTCTATTTCTTTCCTCTCTTTCTCTTCTTACTTTCTATGGTATTAGAGTAAGTCAACAATGGCGACCAAAGGTAATCATAATGGATCTACGTATAGAGATGCATTGCTTGCTTCTCTTCAAACTACAAATCAGCAAAATGTTTCCAACAGTGCTACACCACAGTTGAACAACGTCACTCACATAACTGATCGGGTAAATCAAAACTGTCATGTTTCACAGCTTTATAACTCTATTGCTCAAGGATTGTCAACAAATCCACCTGTGAGTTTATCAGTGTTTGTCAATCTTAATGATGATAACTATTTGATCTGGCATGAGCAGATGCTTAGTTATATAACAGCTTTTGGCTTAGAGAGTTTTATTAATGGATCTACTATAAAACCTTAGAAATTTCTTGTGAATGGTGCAATTAATCCTAGTTTCATTAATTAGATTAGACTTAACTTGATGTTAAAAGGATAGATGTATAGTTCTGTTTCTAGAAGTGCTTCTGGTCACATTATTGGAAAAGAAACAAATTATGAGTAGTGGACTGATCTCAATGAGTCGTTCTCATCATCTTCTCAAGCTATTATCATGGATCTACGATCATAACTTCAGACTCTTGCTAAGGACGGTCTTTCTGCTACAGATTATGTGTTGAAGGTAAAGACAATTGCAGATCATCTTGTAGTTGTAGGTGATTTCGTCTCTGATAGGGATTTGTTAAATTTTGTTGTTGGAGGCATTGGTTCCAATCACAATTACACACCGTTTATTACATCACTCAATATGAGAGAAACTAAGCCTTCAATTCCAGTTTTTCGTAGTCTCCTTGATTCCTATGATAGGATGTTGATGAAGTAAAGTAGACTTGAATTGAATCAATTTTATCAAGCAAATGTTGTTGGTTTTCAGAAACGTAATTTCAAGAACAATAATAGTAACAGAAGTGGCAAGCCTTCAAAGGACAACAATAGAAGTGACAAGCCTTCTTGGAACTTGCAATAGTTTATACAAACTCAACGTCAAGATAGTTTCCGAGATAAGAGTGGTGGTTTTTCTAGAGAAACCAAGAGAGCTTACTCTGACAGATTAAACAGACCTGTTTGTCAAGTGTGTGATAAGCCAGGTCATGTGGCAAATACTTGTTTTGTGTTCAGAGATCTTCTCACTAAAAATAATTCAAGCACCTTAAGGTTTTCACAACCTTTAGCTTTGCATGTTACTTCTTTTCATGAAGAAGATGACACTGACAATGCATGGTTACTTGACTCGGGTGCTAGTCACCATTTGACAGCTGATAACACACAAGTTTATCAATCTGCCCCATACTCTGGTAAAGATGGAGTTATGACAAGTAATGGTAACCAACTCTTAATTGCTCATGTAGTAAAATGTGTTTTGTATACTAGTGATAATCAATGTATGTTGTCACTGAATCATCTGTTACATACACCTTATGCCTCAGCAAATTTGTTATATGTTCAACAGTTATGTCATGACAATGATGTTTTTGTTGAATTCCATCCTAATGCCTTCTATGTGAAGGATTAGCGCAAGAAACGAGTTATCCTTCAAGGTCTAAGTGAAGGTGGCCTTTATAAGCTTCATGGAGTTGTTTCTAATTCTACTCAAAATGTTGCTGATTTTTCTCATTCAAGTGCTGCTTTCTTAACTGATGTTTCCAAATGGCATGAACGACTGGGACATCACTCACTTTCCATTGTTAATAAGATTCTTCGTGATACTCCTACTATAGCAGTTAGTAAAAATACAAATAAGGCATCACAATGTTGTAAATATTGCCAACTAAGGAAGTCTCACAAGTGTCCTTTTACCACTACACATGTTAAAGCTTCTAAGTCTTTTGATCTTTTATTTTTAGATTTGTGGCCTTCTCCTATATTATCTCTTACTAGTGAATGATATTTCTTATCTGCTATTGATGATGCTGCTCATTTCGCTTGGATTTTTCCACTTAAAACCAAAGATCAAACATTTTCACTCTTTCTTCAATTTGCTGCTATAATTGAAAAATAGTTTTCTTGCTCTATCAAGGCTATACAAACAAATGGTGGTGCAGAGTTTAAACCACTTGTTACAGCTCTTGAGCACATTGGTGTAGTACATCGTTGTACATGTCCTCATACTAGTGATCAAAACAGGGTGGTGGAGTCATGACATTGAAGAATTGTTGAGCGAGGTCTCACTATGATGTTTCAAGCACACTTACCTATGTCTTACAGGTGTTTGGTTTTAAAGCAACTGTGTATTCGCTAAATAGAATGCCAACCAGGGTTCTCAATGGTTTAAGTCCATTTGAGGCTTTATTTCATAAAGCTCCTGATTACAGTATTATGAAGGTGTTTGGTTGTAGATGTTTTCCATGCTTGCGAGCATATAATACAACGAAGTTGGAACCAAGGTCAACTGAATGTATCTTTTTGGGATATGCAGCAAAACAACAAGGTTACATTTGTATGGTTATTCAGACTAAAAAGATCTACATTAGTAGACATGTAGTCTTTGATGAGACTGTTTTTCCTTTCCTGCCTGCCAATTCCTCATGTACTCCTTGTATTGATTCTGCACCTGCTGTTTTACCATGTCTTCCCATTTTTTCCTTACCTACATCTCTTCCTGTTTCAAGCTTGCATGAAACCAGTTCCTCTGAACCAGTTCTTGTGCCTTCTTAGGCTCAGTCTGTTTCTTCCGGATTACTTGATGTGCCTGAACTTCCTCCATTCCCTTCAGTTTCTCCTGTTTCCCCTTTACCTCATTTCTCTCCTACTAATACCTCTCAACCTGATATTAACCCTCATATTCCTCAAGTTTCCAAGGTTGTTTCTCCTTCCAACAACCATCCTATGGTTACAAGAAGCAAAGATGGTGTTTACAAGCCTAAAGCTTTACATGTCTCTGTTGTTCTTTCTAAACCTCATACATATAAGGAAGCTTTTCTTGTCCCTGAGTGGAAAGAAGCTATGACCAAAGAGTTTGATGCACTATTGCAAAATAAGACATGAGAGCTTGTTACTCTTCATGTTGGCAAAAGAGCTATCACTTATAAATGGGTTTTTCAAGTCAAATTCAAGTCCAATGGTGAATTGGAGAGATATAAAGCCCGTTCAATTTCTAAAGGTTATCTCCAAGTAAAAGGAGTTGATTTTTCTGTAACATTCTCACTGGTCATCAAACCAACTACCTTAAGAGTAGTGTTTACACTTGCTCTTTTAGACAAGTTGATGTGAACAACGCTTTTTTAAATGGTGATTTATTGGAAGATGTTTATATGGAACAGCCTCCGGGCTTTGTCACACAGCCTGGTCTTGTATGCAAGCTTAAGAAAGCATTATATGGTTTGAAACAGGCTCCCCGTGCCTGGTTTCAAAAACTAAGTGCATGTTTGATCACTTTTGGCTTTGTAGCCTCCAAATCGGATACTTTCATGTTTGTTCATCAAACTCCACAGTCTATGATGATTGTGCTCATTTATGTGGATAATATCCTTATTACAGGCAGTGACTCTAAGCATGTTCAAGGTCTTATTGATCATCTCAATTTTCATTTTGCCTTAAAGGATCTCGGCTTACTCCACTACTTCCTTGGTCTTAAGGTCAAGTACCATGAAGGAGCTATGCATCTTAATCAGACCAAATATATTAAAGATCTTCTTGATAGAGTTGGCCTTAGTGATTCTAAGAGTGCTGATACCTCTTTGGCTTCTGGTAAGTCGCTCAGTCGCTTTGATGGTCAACCATTAGCTAATCCTTCTCAATATAGGAGTGTTGTTAGTGCTCTACAATATTGCATCGTAACACGTCCTGAAATTGCTTATAGTGTTAATAAACGTTGCCAGTTCATGGCTGCTCCTACTGATACCCATTGGCTGGCTACCAAACGTCTTCTTCGATATCTCAAGCATGCTTTGTCTTTTAACCTTACTTTCCACAAGTCTTCTACTCTTGATATTGTTGCTTATAGTGATGCTGATTGGGCATCATGCCCTAATGATCATCGATCTACAGGTGCATATTGTATATTTCTTGGAAATAATTTGGTTTCTTGGCATTCTGGCAAGCAAAAGACAGTGTCTTATTCTTCAACTGAATTCGAGTATCGTCCTCTTTCTTCAGTTGTTGCCAAATTAATTTGGCTTAAGTCTCTATTGCATGAGCTCTCCATTTCTATTCCTACTCCTCTTATGAACTTTTGTGATAACTTCAGTGCACAGGCTCTTACTCAAAATCTTGTGTTTCACGCTCGAACGAAACATATTGAGATAGATCATCATTTTATTCGAGACCAAGTTCTACAAGGCCATTTGAATGTTCAACATGTTTGTTCTGAGGATCAGTTAGCTGATCTCTTAATTAAAGCTCTTCCAGCACCACGTTTTGCTTCTCTGCGTGCCAAATTATTGATTTTATCAAATCCATCAGTTTGAGGGGGTTGTTGAGTATAATGTGTCCTTATTATAATTTACAGTGGTCTGCTGTACACTCTAATAATTCTCAAGATTGTTACAGTTGTTATAGATATTTTAGAACTTAGTTCACATGTGTTAGAGTAGTTGGTGCTGTTCATTCTTCCTCATAAGTCACTAACTTATATAAGCAGTCAGTGTACGTAAAATACAAGTAGCAATATCGGATTCTTGAAACATCACTCTCTTTCTCTTTCTCTTCTTGCTTTCTAATGTTTATGAGGAGCATTTGCTTTTAACTACGGAGGGAAATATTGTTACTGAGATTAAAAATTTAATGGCTTCTCTCACCTCTGTTTCTTGTGTCTATATTCAAGGGGAAGCCAATGTTGTGGCACATAGTTTTTAGCAAAGAAAGCTTGTAATTATACATCTCCTCTTTATCTGGATTGGCATAGGACCACCTTGATTGATGCATTTACTTTCTCGGGATGTAACCACTTCTATTTAATGAATGAAATGCTTTTTTCGGATTAAAAAAAATAAAAATCGTAATCTTTAATTAATAAAGACAATAATTGTTTTAAACATAAAATGATAAAATTAAAATTTATAGAGAAAAAAAAAAAAACCTTGAACTTCAGCCTACAAGTCGTCCCACCACCAAAATTTGCAGTGCGGTGGTACCTTGAAACCATGGACGCTGAAAACAGTGCCCTAACAAACACGCGCTTCTCCGACGTTTATCCGCCGCTTTCCCATCAGGTTCTCGAAGCCTTATTACGAGCCAAGTTCGAGTTCTGTACGCCGGTTCAAGCCACTACAATTCCCTTGTTGTGCAGCTTCAATTGTGTAGCCGTAGACGCCGCCACCGGCTCTGGAAAAACCTAGCTTTTTTAGTCCCACTTGTCGAAATTCTCACCGAGCCTCAACCCCTCCGAAACCTCACCAGGTTCGCTCGTATCAGTGTTCAATCGCTTTGTATACTACTCTTTGGCTGAAGAGAAAACTAAAGAAAATTGATTATTCTGTGCAGGTCATGGGCATAATTATTTCACCGACACGGGAGCTTTCGTCGCAAATATACAACGCTGCACAGCCATTCATATAGACCTTACCAAATTTTGAGTCTATGCTCTTAGTCGGTGGCACTGAAGTGAAAACAGATACGAAGAACATAGAGGAGGAAGGAGCTAATTTATTGATTGATACTTCTGGGAGGCTATTTGACATTATGGAACGCATGGAAACCTTGGATTTCAAGAGCCTTGAGGTTTATATTCTTATTGCTTAACCAGTCAAATTGTTTCTTATTTGTCATGTTATGAGTAGAATTAAAAGTGCAATTGTTTATGCTATTCAAAACATGGGCTTGAGTTAAAAGTTTTTATTATGTCCATTGATTAGATATTGATTGAGACGTTAAAGGTAATTCTCGATTTTGGGAGGATATATTTCAGCACACATTGCTTGATCAATTTCTAAAATACTAGTGTATACATGCCTGTTGACTGTGTCTAGTGTATATTACTTTTGTTGAAGAGGATGGCATTGAACTTGTTCTTGAAGTTGACTAAGAACCTTGATTTTTATGCAAGGTTATAAGAAAATTGCATAGTAATACTCGTTAATATTATGTGTCTTACTAGTAAATCTGATGGTTACAGGTTTTGATCCTAGATGAGGCTGATAGACTGTTGGATATGGGATTCCATAAGCCGATAGCTTCCATCATTACTCGTTTACCAAAGCAACGTAGAACTAGTTTCTTTTCTGTTACTCAAATGAAGCAATTGAAGAGCTATCCAAAGCTGGATTGAGAAATCCTTTGAGGGTCCAAGTTCTGGCAGAAACCAAATCAGAGAATGGTTCCAAGCCATCACAACAATCAGCCTCTTCAAAAACACCTTCTGGCCTTTACCTTAAGGTATGCTGCCTGAATCCTATGTCCAATTGTTTCAACCTTTGTTTGATGGTGGCTTATGACTCTGCTCAATCTATGGCATATTGAATTTTAAAAGGGTACCTCATATATGAAGGTTCATTACATAAATGCTTTTCTCTAAGGTACAATAGAGGGGGAAAAGCTGCTTATAATTAAAGAACAATTTTTAGTAGTTCTACTGTGATGTTACTGTCATGTTTTGTTTACTTAGTTGCTTGGTTGGAGGTTTTCTGTAATTCACATTTTGTTTCCAGCAGAAAATAGGACATTATTCTGTCTTTATACATTTTTTTAGTGCAGTGTTCTAAAACTTGATGCAGTCGTCCTTTCCTTAAAAAAATTTCTCTCCTTTATGCAGTATTTGGAGTGTTGTGAAGCGGACAAGAAACCCTCATGCCTTGTGGATCTTCTTGTTATGAACAAGTTTAGAAAAATTATAATGTACATTCATATTCCACAAGAGGATGATCACTGGGATATTGTTTGCATGGGAAATAAATAAACTTCAACTGATATTTTTTTTTTCTTTTTTTCTTTTGTAGTTACTTCATGACCTGTGCTTCTGTTGACTACTGGGGTCTTGTTCTTCCACGCCCTTCTCCTTTAAGTGGTTTATCTCTGTTTTTACCTCTACATGCGAGCACGAAGATCTTGTTCTTCCACGCCTTTCTCCTTTAAGTGGTTTATCTCTTTTTACTTCTACATGGGAGCATGAAGCAGGTACAATTTCAGGTTGAACCTTGTTTGGAAAACAAATTTGGCTTTTCAATTAACCTTCATCATTTATCCTTTAGATATTTTGTTCCTTGTAGAAAGCAAGGGAAAAAGCACTAGCTTCATTCACATCTCTTTCTAGTGTCATTCTTTTGTGCACTGATGTTGCAGCACGTGGACTTGAAATCCTAGGTGGCGATTGTATAATTCAGATAAACTCATTTACTAATAGAATGGCAGGATTCATGTGGCCTTTGGAAGATATTGTCATTGCATTTCCATTATTTCCCATTCAGCTTGTTAGTTTTTGTTTTTATGCTCTTGTGTGAGAAATAATTTATTGATTTGAATTCTATGCCTTTCCAGTATGATCCTCCTCAAGATCCAAATGTCTTTGTACATAGGGTTGGACGAACTGCTCGAATGGGTAGGCAAGGAAGTGCAATTGTCTTTCTATTGCCAGAGGTATACTACTTGCCTCTAGCTGTGCCATGTACTTGCCTATATTATTATTCGTATGATATAGATATTCTGTTTTTTGTATTGATGACGATAAAGACTTTAATTATCACAATTTTTCAGGAGGAAGCTTATGTGGAATTCTTGCGCCTAAGAAGGATTCCTCTTCGAGAGAGGGAGTCCAGCAATGATGTTTCTGATGTTGTTCCTCTGGTACACATAATTTTCTTTTGATTATGCTCGATGTTACTCAATTTATTGCATTGTCCGCGTATCCTTAACTGGGTGTATTCCGACCCTTGCTTTTTATTATGTATACTATGGTGCTAGATTGTGATCCTTTTTTTTTTTATTTCCGGTCACTCCTAATTTTCTTTTATACTTTTGTTCAGATGCATTCTGCTGCAAAAAGGGACCATGATGTCATGCAAAAGGGCATTTGTTTCTTATTTCCGTGCCTACAAAGAACATCACTGCTCTTATATTTTCAGTGATCCGACTTTCTCTCCCTCCCAACCTCTCTCAAGTTTCAACTTATTTTCTTAGTGATTTATTTTTTCTGATTTCTAATGCAGTTGGAAACAACTTGAAGTTGGAAAGTTGGCTATGGGATATGGCTTATTGCAGCTTCCTTCCATGCCTTAGGTAAAGCTCCATAAGCTTTCCACTGAAGGGTTCATCCCCGTTGAAGACATAAAAGTGGATGACATCATATTTAGGCAAGAGCCTTTACCTTTCAATAGCACTCGTTATGGCCGTCAATATAATTCTCTTTTTGGAGTAAAATTTAGGTTATGCAATCCAAATTATAAAATGAGTTTCATATAATTTTGTTCTTTCCGGTGATACTCATATTTAAAAAAAAAGTATTAATTTAGTGAATTTTTACATGTTATCAGTACATACAATTTTGAACGATATTTTTTAAATTTTTGTTTATTTCCTTATTTTTTGAAAAGTAACGTTACTATATCAAGTAATTACATCCATAAAGTTTAAATGGTATTCATTCTAATAAATATACACCATTAAATTATACCTGATTTATTGCAAGTACGATCTAGTTTAAGATTTCGTAAGAAACTAAGATGTCAAATCAGCCATAAAAATGTTCTGCAAAAAAGTTACACTAAACTCGCTTTTAATTTTAGAAGGATAATATAGAGAGCATTTTAGAAAATATTAGTTAATCATATATGAGAATCCAAACAGTATAACGCTTGCTGGCTTAAAATTGTTTACTCGTTTATAACTTATCATAAAATCCAAATGGATTTTTTTTTTTTTTTTTTTTTGCTACTTTCAAGTCTCGAACCCGAGAGCTCCATCTTATTTTAGTGGTTACAATACCGTTTGGCTACTAAGGCCTTAGCTCCAAATGGATTTACTTGCAAACATAAAATTCGAAGATGGTACTTCAAAAAAAAACTTTGACAAAAAAAAAAAAACTTCTTTTATGGACTTTTTACCAAACATTTGCTCTTGCATTAATGTTTTTTAGTCGAATTTTTTTTTTCTTTACAAAAATCACATTTTCATTGCTTATCCTTTTTTCACTGACCCTGTAAGGCTATACTTACTATTGCTTAGAAATAAATGAGGTGTTTAACTTGAGTTATGATGACACTTCAATGGTTTATGCATTACACTTAAAAGAATCACAATTTTGATAGAGTAAACATGGACTCTTAGCTTAGTAGCTTACGTAATCACAACTTTGGCAAAGGCTAACAATTCTTTGAGCATCCCCTACAAATTATGTTTTTAAAGATTCGTGTGTAGTATTCAAATTGCATAGGCATAAAATAATACATTTTCATAATTAATGCAAAGCTGCATACTAGATGTGTATGCGGATTAACAAAGAATTCAAAAATATCTATCAATTAAAGAAAAAAAGAGAGCATAAACTTTCATAACAACAAAAGATGTTCTCTCTTTATAATCCTAAGGTACAATTATAAGAATCCGACAACAAAATTTAGCTAACAAGTAGAGTGAAACATTTTATGGGTTTAACCTTCCTACATCTCACAGACTAAATTCATTCAAAACTTCATATGGAATCAAATGAAGTTGGTGGCTAGAAGGTTAGAGCTGTCGACAGGTGTAGAGGCAAGAAGGGTAGAGTCGGTGACGGGCGTATGATCAAGAAGGACTGAAGGGTAGAGCAACAACGACCGTTGTCTCGTAGAGGCAAGAAGAAATACTAGAGTTTTTATACTAAGAAGTGAGAATAAATTGTATATTGGGAAATTACCAAAAATAGCACCCCTAAAAATTATAATAACAAAACTAGCACCCCCTTGTGTTCAATTAGAATTGAACGTTTAATATTGAACGTTCAATATTCAATTTGAACGTAAAATATTGAACGTTCAATATTAAATAGGTCTAATTATCGTCATTCAATTCTAATTGAACGGATAATATTGAACGTTCAATATTGAACGAGTCCAAATTATTGTCGTTCAATTTTAATTGAACACAGGGGTACTAGTTTTGTTATTATAATTTTTAGGGGGTGTTAGTTTTGTTATTTTCCCTTGTATATTTTGATTAAAAAAATGGGCTAGCCTATGTGCCGGCCACAAGTTAACAAATGGATTAAAACAATCTAGCACATTAATAAAGCAGGTCGGATGAGGCTTTAGGAGGGCTGGATGTGCCAGGCTACGCGGCCCATTTTATCCCACTATTATCAATTTTATCCATCGTAATTTATTGTATTCATTTAGGAGTGTCAAATGAACCGATACGACACGACACGACTCACCAAATATTTGGCACTGCATGACACAGCCAGTTAGCCAAAAAAAGTAACACGGTACAGCCCATGGCTTATGGCTTGTAACTGGCTGGGCTGGGCCGGGTCGGCACGCAAAGCCTTATTATTTTAAAAATTAATTTACAAAAATACCAATAAATAAATAATTTTTTTTAGATTTAAATAAAATTGGACATAACCTAATGAATTTCTAACAATCTATTAAATGAAAGGTTGAGAATTCGACTATCACTTTTAACTTTTTAAAGCATTATTAATAATTTTTAACTAAATAATTAAATAAATATATAATAAAAATAAAAAAAAAGGGTCACGGGACGTGCCGGTCCATTAAGCACAACCCAACAGGCTTGGTACGACATGATACAGCACGTTAAAGTCCACGGGTCAAGAATGGAGGCACGACACGGCCCGTATAAAGGCCAAAGGCCAACACTGCACGCTAATTTGATGGACTGGGCACGACACGGCCTCTTTAACACCTCTACTTCCATCTTACCCATCTGATTTTGTCATTCTACTATTTCACATCCATCACAATTTACATTTTTATTTTTATTGTTACAATAATAATTCAATAATCACAACTTTATTCAATAATAATGACATTAAATTATAATTAATTATAAAAATAAAATAAATATTTAATACATTTTTATTTTTATTATGATAATAATAAAATTAATTTTGATAATACCATTATCCTTTAACGTTCATATAATTTAAAAGAATTATATATGAGAAAAGATCAATAATCTTAATTTATTATCTAATTTTTTATACTAATATACCATGACAGTTGAGATTTTAATTACATAATTTTCTCTCACTTATTCTTTGTAAATCTCAAGTGTCAAATTATGTTTGTATAATAAATTAGAACTAATGATCTTATCCCATTATATAAAACCCAAATTAAAAATTTCTCTCTTTATCCGCTTCATCACTAATATCTATAAAGAGAACAATGACGTTTTTTGTAGGCCATATAAAATGACATGATAGTTCTAACTTTTAGTTTCTTAAATGTTTGATAAAATCCTGGATTGTAAAACAATCTTATAATCGAAATACAAAACCACAATGGAGCAACACTAAGACAGGTTTATAAGTACAAACAACAAGATAAGTTTTTGTAAGAAAAAGTTTGGTCATAATTTGATTACATATTTCTAATAAAGATCAAGTGAACTTGATTATGTATCTACGTGAATCATAAGCTGAGGTCTGAGGGCCTGTGTTGGTGAGACAAATTCATGGATAATGACATTTGTGCCTTGAATGATAAAAGTTCATCAAAACCATGTTAGCATCATTGCATGATCGTGTTTGTACTCAGTGTCTTCTATGAGACTATGATAACATCAATCTGTCTCACAGTTGTTTTGTCATTTTCTTTCTCGGACGAAAATCTCTGGTCCTACCAATCTCTTAAAGTTGAAGCCTTGGAAGCATCTCTTGTCAAATTCTTGGATTCGCAATAATCACAGACTTTATATAATACCTTAACTTTTCAAAAATATACCCATGTCTTTAACTTCTTAAAATGCCAGTTTAATGCAAAAATTTTAGATGTAAAAATGTCAATAATAAAACTAAAGAAATTATTTCTGTTAATTTTTTTTTTTTTTTTGTCAAATGCAATTAAAAAATTGAAAAAAATTAATAGGTGCTGGACCTAAGCATTGTTTTGTAAAAGTAGTAGAAATGTGAAATATGTGATCACCCACATTTTTAATTAATAGTTTAGAGATTTATTTTTATTCATTTTATTTTCTCATATAGTTATTAAAGTAAGTGAATGGTTAGAAGTTAATGTAAATATCATTTGTAATAAATCATAAAATTAAAATAAATTCATACTTTTATAAATTTTCAAAAAAAAATCAGATACTCTGAATAGCCTTCCACATACAACTCCTTACGAAAAGGGCTTAGGACATTTATTTTGGGTTTTTTTTTTTTTTTGGGTCTATTTTAATATGAAAGATCATTTTACCTTTATAATTAAAAGCAAGTATATTTTTGGGAGAATAACAAAACTAACACCCCACAAAACTTTTAATAACAAAACTAGCACTCCTTGTGTTCAAATTTATATTTTCACAATTAAAAAAATGACTGATATGTCATTTTTCTTTGAACATCCATCCAATTAGAATTGAACGACGATAATTTAGACTCGTTTAATATTAAATGTTCAATATTTTACGTTCAAATTGAATATTGAACGTTCAATATTACTAGGGTATTAGTTTTATTATTATAAATTTTAGAGGTGCTATTTTTAATAAATTATCTATATGTTTTTTTCTTACATTGGAGGACTTCAATTATACTTCTTAATAGTTATAATACTTAAAAGTGTGTATACTTTTTTTTTTCTTTTTTTCTTTTGTTTTTGAAAGTTAAAGTACTTAGAGTTGCTTTTTTTCTTCTTCTATTTTGGGTGAGAGTGGACTTGAGTGAAAATAATTAATAAAGGGAGGCTACTAAATCCCATTTTTGCATTTTAAGTCAAATTTTTTTTTTAAAAGGGGCATAGTGCAATTTTTTTTTACTAATATAGAAAAAATACACTCATATACTCGGGTCAGATTTAAACTTGAATTCTCGGTAGGGGATTAAAAGTATTACCACCTGAACCACAAGAAATTTTTTGCATTTTAAGCCAAATTTTTAATGAATAAAATTGATATTTTTAAAAATATATATTTTTATAAAAAATTATGCAATAAATATTTAAATAAATATTTTTTTTATTCACAGCTATATTATTCACCTTTTTTCAAAGAATGTTCTCAGTAAAAGAAATTAAAATTAACTTTTTATTTGCATATTATTTTAAATCACAAATTATTCATTTTTATATAAAAAATTACATAATATTTCATTTTTTTTACTACATGATAAGCTATGTCATCATATTCATTACTCATTCTTCGAATTGGACTCCCTTAATACTACTGCTCAAATTTCATAGGAATTAAAATCAAATTAAAAAATACTAAGTAGAAAGTAATTGAAACATATAACAAATAATTGTAAATGCCATATCTGGTTGTCAATTAGAAAACGAATTCTTTTAATGATTAATTGGAAAGATAAAAATCTACATTACAATGATAAAATGAAAGAAAGCTCGTAATGAACAGTCATTGAATGCATAAGAAGACAAAAAAAAAAAGAGTGAATAATGAAGAAGCTATCTTCAATACTGATAGGCATTAAAAAACCATCCTCTCGATTGATAAAAATAGTACATATGAATAGAAATAACATAATAACCATTTAAATAACAAGTAAATAAATTAAATATTAAAAAAATAAATAACATAATAACCATTTAAATAACAAGTAAATAAATTAAATATTAAAAAAAATTACTAATACTATCTTCTATCGTGTTGGGAGATAAATTACAGCTAAGTTGTGAAAAAAAAAAAAAAAAAAAAACCATTTAAATATTAATGTTGTCATTTTTGCAAAAAAAAAAAAATAATAATAATAATAATAAATATTTTTAAAAAATACCAAATTTACTTGTTAAAAATTTGGCTTAAAATTGTCAAATGGACTTTGATAATTCTTTTACAAACTTGTATTATTTCTCTAAATAATAATAATAAATCTAAAGTGCAATTAATCATAAATAGCAGACTCCTACCTCTTTTATCCATAATAAATATGGAAATGAAGTGTTTTTTTTTTTTTTTTTTTGTAAAGGATAATTGGGCAAGAGGGCGGTTTAATGAAAAGAATAATCCAAATATAACAATTTTTTTCCTAACATTTTAATAAACAATTTAATTTAAAATATATATTTTGTACCTAAAGTTCATATATAAATTATTTTTTTTTTAATTTTTTTTATTTGTATAATATATTTGATATAATGAAAAGTAAATAAAAAAATTAATCATAAATTTTTTGGTCAATTAACATACAAAACATACATATATATTGAAAATAGCTGACTCTAAATTTTTTTTTCAAAGTTTAAAATAAAATATAAAGTACAAAATATGTCATTATTTAAAAAATTAAAATAGTTTTGTCCAAATTTTTTTTAAGTGTGATTTAGATTTTTATAGACGTAAGATAAAAATGTGTGCGTTGCATATGAATTGTTTTACTTATTTTAATTTTTTTGTTATATTTATTTCTATAATATATTTGAAATAATTTCAAAATTAATTTTCTTATGCTTTTAAATTTATTGTGAAAGTAAAATAATTTTTGAGTTCTTATTAGATAAATTAATTAGAGTTTTTATTAGATATAATACTTATTTAAGTATAATTTTATATTTTTATATATAATATAGATTATAGATGTAGATAGATAGATGGATAGGAAACTTTCAATTCATATATGACTCATTTATTCAACTTTATTTTACTTTTAACTCTTAAAAATATATATATTTTAACCTAATAAAAAATAACATATGTTTTTTTGTTAACAAAAAAAAAAAAAACATATACATTTTTGAAAAATATATATATTTTTTAAAAATAAAACTACATAAATAAAATAGTTATGCCTTCTAATTAAATTTATATTAACTTATTTCTTCTAAGTTAAGTTTTTGCTATAAAAATAGAGGAAGGGAGAGAGTGTTTTACATGAGTTAACTTCTTGTAAGCCACTGTCGTTTGCAAAACTTTTACTTCAGAAAGGCTAAAAAAACAAAAAGAAGAATGCGTGTTGACCACGGGTGAACAAAAAAATACAGAACCAAATCAACCCAACCCAACTCAACCCAGAAAAATCAGTTTTTAAGTTTTATTGGTTTGGTTTGGTTCGGTTCTTCATAATAAAAAATCGATTAATATTGGGTTGGTTTGGTTTTCATTTATTAAAATCTTAAAAAAATCGAACCAACCCATATATATATATATATATATAATCATTACAATTTAATTTATTTCATTCATAGTTTACATTTAGTTTTTCTATTTTTGTAGACATGTTTGGAAAATAACATACCTCAATAAACTCAATGGCGAGTTGGCAAAATCAATGATTTCAATATAATATTTATGTTTTATTAATATATTAGAATATGGGAGTTTGGAACATGTTTGAAATTTTATTTTATTTTTATATTTTTTCTTAGATAATTTAAGTATTTTATTTCTATTATCTATTTTGTAATATACTGTAGTCTATATATACTAAAGATTTGAATTTATATGTTTGGATTTGTTATTTGTTGCTAATTAGTTATGTTTATGAGGGCAATATTTTTTATTTTTGATAATATTTTAGAAAAATTTGCCCTCTACTTTGTTAGTGAGAGATAAACAAATTTTGTCCATTTTTATCATTACAGTTTAAATATTTAAACGAAATTTGTGCAAGCACTTCTCTACCAAGTACTCTCATTTATTTTATCTTTTATTCACGTGATACACGAATTTGATATTATTTAATTATTTATCCATTATAAATTTATAATTACATCATTTTTCATATTTTTGTCGGAAGAGTTTTCATTGCATGAATAACATTGATGAACAATATTATTGGATCTGAAAGTTAGTAAATTTTGTCATGTATGTGATTATTATTCCTTATTGCTTATTTGTCTTAATTTTAAAATTTTCTTGCACTTTGTATTTGATATGAATAATGGTATTAGATAAGTGATCAATATCTATATTTTTAAATTTAGGTATTATAATAAAATTAACATTAAAAATGTTAGAAATTATATATAATACAAGAGTTTTAAAAAAATTTAATAAATAAAATTCATTACCGTAAAAAGAGGAAGAAATTTCCTTTAACCAATCCAAACCAAACCAAAAAATTTGGTTCGAGTTGGATTGGTTTTTAAATTTTTTGGTTCGATTCGGTTCTTATTTTTGAAAAATCGATCATATTAGATTGATTCTAATTTTAATCTAAACTCAAATCAATCCATATTTGTTCACCTTGATATTTGACTGACTTTTATAATGAAAAGAAAAAAAGGAAGAAAACAAAAAAAAAATGAGTGTTGACTGACTTCTATCATGAAAAAAAAAAATTAGTGTTGACTTACAAGTCATTCTGTTTTTCACTATAGTTTGCAATTTATGCTTTGATTCGTTTCTCTCCTATGATTGTCGCTCTTCTTGGGGCCTACATAAATCGTCAAACCTTAATTTCTTTTCGAAACATCGTCAGATTTATTCACCAGAAATTGAAACAACTCTTTGTCTTCCTCCCAATGTCCCACCCCAGCTCTGACACAGAACTAAATTCCTCTGCTGAGGAAAGCCCTCCACCGTTTGATCCAATCCAAGCATCAATACCAATATCTTACCCTATTAAAACTCTCGAAGAGCTCGAGTCAAGGTCCTACTTTGAATCTTTTCACTACCCATTTAACAAAGCCTCGGTTCCTCTTCAATTTGAGTCTTCTTCTTTGCCCAGTAGGCCTAGGCTTCTTGTGTGTCATGATATGGCCGGTGGGTATGGAGATGACAAGTGGGTTCAGGGAGGGACTAATCCTGATGCGTATGCAATATGGCATTGGTATTTGATCGACATTTTTGTCTACTTCTCTCATAGTCTTGTCACTCTCCCACCTCCTTGTTGGACTAATACTGCTCACCAGCACGGCGTTAAGGTACTCAACTTTTTTCTCTTTGAACTCTGAAGAAATGTTTTGCTTATAGCTTGTAGGTGTCAAATATGATTTAATGATGGCATATTAAAATTGACTTACCGAAATAAGCTAAATAGCAGGGTGTGTATAAATATTTCCAAATTGACATCTTCTGTTAAAATTTTAACCTTTGAGTTGCGAAATCGGCTTTCATAATTTTGAGGATGCTTGTTAATGGACTGAGGTATGTAAATGTTTGTCTCTACTTTTGACACCTGTTACAGCGAAAAAATTTAGCAATAAGTGATTTCAAGACTCGTATAGATGAAGCAACTTTTTTCTAAAACTATTTTTGACAATAATAAATCACTTATAACAAAGCACCAGCAAACTGACCCTAAAACCACTTAGAGCTTTATGAAAACATTGTGCTTTTGGACTGAGATCTTGCAGCACAATTTAAAACTGCTAGTGTCTCTACATACTTGAGATTTGTGCCAAATGGTATCTGAAAAACAGATAAATTTGATATCAAAATTTGTTAGATCTGGTATAGCTTGATAGTTAACCTGCGTTAGTTTGTGTTTGGTACAATCCAGAATAATGATACTACTTATAAATCTATGTATTACCTGGTGCTTGTATGCACATACTAACGTTTTTGTTTTGATTAAGAGAGGATGCTGAAGAGTTCATGAAAAGAAGTGGATGGTTAACAAAAATTCATATTGTTGTTCTCCCTCTAATTTTAGCCTTCATATGATAGGAGAATGATAATATATTAATATGTTTCATTTATCTTAATTTTGAGCTAAGATAGGGGTTCCCAACGATATATCATGCTTTACGCTTCGTGTGGCTTACATGACTAAAGAATCTTTATAGATGATTTATTTATTTTTTTAATTTTGACCCTGGAATTTAAGGTGTTGGGAACCTTCATCACAGAGTGGAAAGAAGGAAAACTTGTTTGCAATGCATTACTTTCAACGAAGGAATCATCCCAAATGTATGCTGAGCGTTTGACCGAGCTGGCTGTTGCTTTGGGTTTTGATGGATGGCTGGTAGAAAAATCATTATGTCTGCATAATTTTCAATTTAGCATCATTGATCATTTTTAAGGTCTTAATGCATTTTATTATTTTTTTACTTAGTCTGATGAATGGTGCCATTTCAGCCTATTACCCAAATATGCACGTATACACTGAAAGGCATATACTGTATTTTGTCAAATTTGTGATGGTTTCATTTTAGTTGGTCCAATAAATCAAATTTGCAAGCAACTTGGACATGCACTCTTAATTTTCAAATAGTAAATTGTTATAAGGCAAGGAATATGTGGAAAAAAAAATGTATGCATGAATGTGATCATTCAGATGTTCATGGATACCCCTGATATACAAGTGAAAGTGATACTTTTTTTACCCCTTTCTTCTCTCATTTCCTTCTTTGTTTGAAGAAATATAGAAGGTACTTCTTATGAGATGGTTCATTTCCTTTTGGCAATCATGATTGGTCTTTCTTTCTATATACTCTAATTCTATAGTTGGCTTTGTTTTTTGTCAAGAAAGAAAATTCTATGGTTGACTTATTAGCTGTTACTTTTACTTACAGATCAACATGGAGGTTACACTAGAGTTAGAACAAATCCCTAATTTGAAAACATTCGTCAGTCATCTAACCCAGACCATGCATTCATCACTACCTGGCTCTTTAGTGATATGGTGAGATTGCAAGATGTTTTTGTGCATAGTTATTTATGATATAAACAACCTACCAATTAGAACTTGTTCTTGATTCATTGTTGTTTGTTGTGCAGGTATGATAGTGTTACAATTGATGGTAAACTGCACTGGCAAAATCAATTGAATGAGAAAAATAAAGACTTCTTTGATATTTGTGATGGAATCTTTTTGAATTATACATGGAAGGTATGTCTTTCTCTTTGTTCTCTAATTTAACTTTGGTCTATGTTGATTTATTGATTTTCCACAGAGATTCACCTAATTCCTATGCAGGAAAGCTATCCGAAGCTCTCAGCTGCAGTTGCCGGTGACAGAAAATTTGATGTTTATATGGGAATTGATGTGTTTGGGAGGAATACTTTTGGTGGTGGGCAGTGGAATGTATGTTTCTAAATTATCTTATCTAATATACTAATATAAATATTTATAAAATAGTAATTTATTACTATTCGATGTGTAATTTTGATTTAAGCGTTGGTTGTTTTGACAGCCTAGGGGGAGGGTGGGAGGGAACAGATGCCTTGCAGTTTTGTCTTTTATTTGTAATGTGTGTTCTGTTTATTTTACGATGAATGTTTGACTTAGCTATAAAGAAAAAAACGATGCAAATGAGAAAGGGTAATATGCCAGCTAGTGGAGTTAGATACTTTTATAATAACCATGGGTTGGATGTTGGATAAGCTGATTTGATCAGTAATAATTTCCACATTTCAATTATATTTTTTGCATATTTGATTTTTAAACATTTGGAATAGGCTTTTTTCTGACATTGTATGCATAACAGACAAGCAGTGCACTTGATTTGCTGAAAAAGGATGATGTATCAGCTGCAGTATTTGCTCCTGGATGGGTCTATCAGACTAAACAACCACCAGATTTTCAGACCGCTCAAAACCAGTTATGAATTTGTTCTTTGCTGTGTGTCCGATATTAGTTTTTAGTTTCAAAAACATAATTTTCCTATTTGACATTATCGAACTTTTTCAAAGCTCTCCTCATATTAAGTTTCTGATGGCATCAATGACGCTTTGGATTTTCCCTATCCTTGTAACTTAAAAGCAATTTTTCGTGACAAAGTATTGTCTCACTGTTTCTTCAGAAACCCTTATGCAAATGCTTTATTGCTATGAATTCTGTTAACATAGATTCACATTTTGTGTCTTCAATCTCCCCAACAATACGTTGGGAACCAGGTCTGGTTGGATAATAGTGTGACACTTTTAAGCTCAGTAATGTATTGAAGAATCATGACTCAAATTACCAGTTAAAGGTTTTTGAGACCATCATATAATTTGGGTTTTGCAGTTGGTGGTCGCTTGTGGAGAAGTCATGGGGAATTACACAAAATTATCCTAAAGCACTACCATTCTATTCAAATTTCAATCAGGTTTCAACTATTCTTGAAACTCCAGTATCCTAAATGATTTCCAAAATGAGGCTTGATAAATTTAAGTCTACAACTAATAATCATGCAGATGCAAAAGGATGGTTTGTACAATATGTCACTATCCTATAGCTTAACTATTTTGATGCTAAATTTATTTTCTTATTGTTCAGGGTCGTGGTCACCATTTTTCCTTTGATGGAGAGCAAATTCTAGATGCTCCTTGGTGTAACATAGCTTGCCAGAGTTTTCAGGTACGGAGCAAATGGGTTATCATTTGAATACAATTATAGATGTTATCCAATGTTTATTTTGTAAATCATTTATTATCACGATCTAACTTGTATATATGTTTCAGCCTTTTCTCGACTTCATTATGGGCTCTACTTCAAATACTGTTCAAGCTCTTGTTGAGTAAGTTTCTGTTCTTCACATAATTGATTACCTTAGATACAGTGTCATTGCCGTAGATATCTGTCAAGAAGATATTAAGATTCTTCTATGAATTTCTTTAAAAAAAATAAAATTAAGCAAGACACTGACAAACCCCTTACCTCAATGTCTTATGTATAAATGTATGTTTTAAAATGATAGCTTGAAGGAAGCATCTTATAATGGAGGAGGAAACATCACATTTAAAGGAAATCTTGACAACAATTCCCATTTTACAGTAAGGCTCTTCCTGGCAGAGCTGCTTTTGGGGGAATCACCTCTCCTTATTACATTTTCTGTAAGCCATCTCTTCTGGATAAGATCCAAAATAATTTCAATATTGTCCTGCTCTTTTACTTGAGGAAAACTCTAATACAAACAGAACATCAAATTTTTAATATGAAAACTTGTATCTGAGTAAAAACTGAATCAATATCCAAAATCTTGTAATTAATGATTGTGGTTCCTAATTCAACTGTGAATGTTATAATTCTTGCAGGTGAAATCAGAGAGTAGTTGCCTTCTTGGCCTATCTCTCAACTTCTCGTCAACTGTGGGTGATAGAAAGTCGGTACTTCTCACACCAAAGGAAATGAATGAATTAGGAAGCAAATTTAATGAAGTCATAGCTACTCATCAACTTGAAAACACAGGATCTAGTCCGGAATGGGTCATACAAGAGAGCAGTATCTTGATGAATGGATACCAATTAAAAGGAATAAATGCTGTATGCTTCAAAGATACTACTTCTGCTCACGGTTCATCAGAATACTATGCAGTGCTTGGTCATATATCAATTAGAACTCCTGAACAGAAATCATTCTTTCCACCTGCTTCTTCATGGTTGGTTGAAGGCGAACACATAAAATGGAGTACAGATTCTGAGAATTCGAAGACTGTTAGTGCTAAGATCACTTGGAAGTTGAAGAATGGAAATGATTATGATTTCCCATATTACAATATTTATGTCGAGAAAGTAGGTAGCAGCACGGGTGGGATAATGGACTTCCTCGGAGTGGCACGAATAGAAGCTTTTTATGTTGCCAACCTTACTGTTCCCTCTGGCACTTCGAGCTTCAAATTCATTATCCAAATGTGCAGTGTTGATGGCAGCAGCCAGAAACTTGGGGAATCCCCATTTTTCCAATTGGATGCTGAACTTGGTAACTCTCTAGTCAGTTTTTAGTTTTTGTTGTACTTGAGCTATTTATTGAGGATGGATATTTCCCACTATTATAGCTAGTTTAATATGTTTGTCCAAAACAAAAAATTTGTAGCATTATGATGTGATGACAGTAATATGTAATCTTTTTTAAATAAGACGGTAATGTGTTTCGACAAGCTTATTATTGTTCACTATCTGAATTTCATCGGTAATGATGATAATTTTAATTTGAACTTCTTCTTTATTTTTAATTTCAGGATACTTTGTCACCCATATTTCAGATATTTCTGTAGACATTTAGGAAAATATAACAGATGATAAACCAAAATTTACTTTTATTTATAGAAATATTCTGACTTTTTTTTTTAGTAATTTTTTATATTTTTTAATGAACAACTACATTACGTAATTGGGACTTAAATTTTGGACTTATTGTAATATGCTATATATAATTGTAGAGGTATTTATTTAACCTTATGTTTATATTAACGCCATAAATTTGCAAATTTTTCTAACTAAAAATTGTCTTGACATCATTGCATATCATTACTCTACTTCTTTTGACAAATTAGAGCCATCTCTTTTACTTCGTTGAGAATTGAGAAATGATTGATTACTTATCGAGTATAATTGTCATGTTACAACCAATGCCATTTCATGTGTGCGAATATTATTTTGGTAATATTCTATCACAACTATTTTCTTTGGTTAAAACAATAATTAATAAAGTATTCTGGTTAACTCTATTATTAATTAAATTTTAGTTGAATTATTATTAAATTAAATAAATATTAATAAATTATTATTTTGGTAATAATAATAAATTTAATTATGATCATATTGTCATCTTATTTTTTAAAAATGTATTATTTTATGATGATGGCTAGTGTTATTGCCACAATACAAATTATTATTTTCATAATAATAATTTATTAATGACAATTTTATTTAATTATTGTGGCACCTAAATCGTAATTAATATTAAGGATAAAATAAATACTTCATATATTTTTTTTTTGTAATAATAACAAAACTAATTGTCAAACATATTATTAGTCTTAGAGAAAAATATTACAAGAAGTTATTTAGATTAGATCATTTGTGCCGTTTAGTCCTATAGATTATAAACAGTATCATTTAAGTCCCTTAGCTTTATAAAAATGGTTAATTAAGGACAAATTATATTATTTTAATAATTTTTTTATTAGAATATTATTATTTTTCTATCAAGTGATTAAATGCAATTAAAATAAGAGTCTTTAACAATGGTAAAATCACAATCAATATAAAAAAAATACTAAATATTAGTTTTGAATATTTGTTAATTTTCACTCGTTTCATTTTCATATTTTATTAGTTTTCTAGTTTTATTAAAAATTAAGATATATATTTAAATAAATTTTTGTTTGAATATTATTATTATTATTATTATTGATTTTTCCTTAAATAATTTAATATTAAATTTTACTTTTATCCTTGCTAAAAGCTTATATTTTAATCGCGTTTTAATTACTTGATAGAAAATAATAATATTTTAATAGAAAAATCTTTAAAATAGTATAATTTCTTTTTAATTGACACTTTTTACAAAGCTAATAATTAAATAACATCATTTTTATTTTTAGAGAATTTTTTCACAGTGAAAATCACTAAGAATTTTTTATGAAATGATCAAGATCCTTTCATAAGAAATTACATTACCATATATATAGATATTACAAGTTTACAGATATTATAATATGATAGGTGCTATCAGGTCTAAGCACTTATGTACGATGTCAAGACCGTAAATGTTTAGTGTCAAAACTGTTGGTCCCATCATAATCTTAGTTAGGTCTTCACTTTGAGGTCATATCTTCAAGGACGTGCAAGAGTAACGTAATTTTGTAATCCTCACATTCAGGTCGTAACCCTCAGATTGTCCACTTCTTTAGTCATATCATTCAGACTTGTCCCCCTATGATTTGATCCTCATGAAACCTTTGTTTTTATGTCGTATACCTTAGGTCGTAACATCCTGGTCGTGCGTTCAAAGTCATATTTGGATAACCTTAAGGTTTTCAATGCGTAATCATCATCTCTAGGTCATACTTGTATGATCTCAATAAATCTTAAATTAGATCACATATCATAAGTTATATAACATAGGTCGTAACATCATGTTATACTAATAAACTATATATAATTATATTCTAACATCAAGTCCCACATTCTTTCAATTTGAAGCAAAGTAAAAAAATGTAACGAAGATACATTCATCTCCACTCTTAGCTAAATTGTACCATATGCTTTGAAGTTTCCAATTCAAGGTCGTATCGTACAATCCTTAGGTTCTCACATCATACCTAAGTGGTTATACGCTCATCATCTTAAAAGGAATTACTTGGTGCCAATCCATAACCATTAGGAATTAGTTCATTCATTTAGAAAAAGGAGTTTGTATAATTCTAGTAATACCATGCTAGGTCATACAACACCTCATACAAGTAGAATACACATGGTTTATATTCTAACACTTAAGTCCCCTATTCTTTTAGCTTGAAGCAAGGTGAAAGAATGTAGCAATATATTTTTTCCGTTTAATTCAGTGTCAGAAATGAACTTGTCAAATTTGATTTATGAAGTCCTCATCTTTAGATTGCACATGGATGACCTGATCCAATCCTTATCTTTAAGTCATACATGTTGATACAATCTATCTGAAGACCTCATCTTCAAGTCATACATGGATGACCTAATCTAGTTAAATACCTCGTTTTCAGGTCATATATGATGATATGATATACCTGAAGTCTTTATCTTTAGGTCGTATGTGGATGACTAGATCTAGTTCTCATATTTATGTTGTACGTGGATGACTAGATCTAGTTCTCATCTTTAGCTCATGTATAATGATATGATCTACCTGAAGTTCTCTTCTTCAGGTCATACATGGATGACCTAATCTACCTAAAGTCCTCATCTTTAAGTCATACATGAAGATATGATTCACCTAAAGACCTCATCTTCAAGTCATAAGTGATGATATGATTTACTTGAAGACCTCGTCTTCAAGTCATACATGGATGACCTGATCTAGTCCTCATCTTTAGGTCATACATGATAATATGATCTACCTAAAGTCCTCATTTTTAGGTCATGCATGGATGACCAGATCTAGTCCTAATCTTTAGGTCATGCATGATGATATGATCTACCTAAAGTCCTCATCTTCAGATCGTACATGAATGACTTGATCTACCTGAATACCTCATCTTCATATCATACATGATGATATGATCTACCTTAAGACCTTGTATTTAGGTCCTTTACTCCCTAATCGTTTATCTATTTCAAAGAGTTGCAGGAAAGAAGAGTCATTTTAGAGTCATGGGATGACATGTTTTTGAGGTATTTTGGACATATTCATCACCATTTGTTGTTTTATTCCTTTTAAGGTTCATTCTTGCATTCTTCTAGGCATATTATTAATATACGATTATGAATGAGAAGCATTGGACTTTCATGACTTAGTTAGTGACCTTTTAAAATAACTTGACACTCAAAGCATAATATATTAACAAGTATCTCAAGAATTAAATGAATTGAAAGAAGATGTTGACCAAATTCGTAAAGATAAAAATTTGTTAATTGTTTAAAGGAAAGAACTCATTTCATTGAGGGACAAAGCCCTTCAAGAATATGTGTTATTGAGACAAGAGAATGCAATTCTTATGGAAGAGAAATAAATTAATCCAAGATGTTGAGTATTGAAAAAAATTGTATTTTAAATCCATTGATATTTTGAATATTACAATTGAATGAAGTAGTAGTCGTACCCATTAATGTGAATTATGATCCCAATGTTATATATTTAATTACTTACGAGTTTTTCTATAAGAATAATGAACATGACCTCTAATGTTTTCTCAAAAGAATTGTGTTTGAATTAATGTTTGAATAAGTTTTTTGAAAGATTAATTTTATGATTAAAATTGTACAGATAATGTATATGTTGATCTAAAGTATAGTATCACAAATAGACTAGAAGTCAATATTTAGAAAGCTTTTTTTGATTTATATCACAAAAATAAAATAAATTTTGATAGATAAAAACTTAAATAATTATCATGTCCAAAATAATCAAAATTGGTTCATTATACAATGAAAAGTTAAATGATTGTGGACCATAGTCTAAACCTTTCTTTATTCAGTAACTATATGTATTACATATTTCTAAGGTAAAATAAACTTACTATATTTGACAAAAATTAATAATGAATCTCATGCTTATGAAAAATTACATGTCTCTATATTATGAAAACATGATATATTTTGAGGTTAGTTTAACTCACAAATTTTGTTGTTAAAATTTATAAATTGTAACTTATATTAATGACAAAATAAAATTGCACTATTGCACCGATTTAACATATTAAGATGAGCACACTAATAAATTTAGATTACGTTTGTTTCACTAAATGTAAACGTAATGAGAATGGTAATTGTAATGTAAAGGAAACAGTATTACTATTACAGTGTTTGGTTTAGCCACTATAATAAAAAAATGAATCAATATTACAGTGTTTAGTTTGACCACTGTAATGGAATGAAAAACACAGTAATATTACATTAATACCTCCATATTTAATGAAGTTTAAATAATTTTATTTTACTATTATTTCCTAAATAAAATAAAATATATTCTTTAAAATTATATAATTATTTTAAATAATTATTACTTAAAAATTTTAAACTTGTTAATTTAGAAATTAATATCTATAATCATATTGAAACAAAAATTTTAATAATACCATACAATGATTATTTATCAAATTTATATACCCAAATATCAACTTAATATTATTCATTAGTCTTTAAACCTGAAGAGGATATAACTCTAAACATTGGAGCAACAATGTAACTTTTCTATGTCAGATTAATAACATAACAAGACAATAGTGCATTGTTTGCAAGAACTTCAATAACAAAACTCTTAACCTATCAATATTTTTTTTTTACATTAGCGAAAGTACAGGATAAATGGCTAAAATTCATTACAAATGATGCCTATATAGATGTTTTTCTTGTCCACTGGTTTGATAACCTGAGCAGCAAACCGCTTTCCTTTACCACTGACAACAAACAAGCTCAATGACCAAACAATCATAAATGAATAATTATCACATCAGAGGCCTTATAAGATTATTGTCAATTGATTAATACCTTCTTAAGTTAATTATTTTGGGTATGATCATGCAAAAGTGCATGTCCGATATTCCCTATACAAACCTTGAACTCAAAAAGTCCTTATGATCCAAGTTTACCTAATGACCCAATGGAAAAGTTGTCTTCTCCAAGAACTTCTTTTGGAGTTCCTTCAACAAATTTTACCATAGAAAAGTACACAGCTCCAATTCCAAAAAGAGTTCCATAAAGACAATATATAACCTACTTGCTCAATTTAATCTAACTAGGAACATACACTTTACTTCATAAACAAAATCTACTAAATCCCATTGATAGTAGGCAAGGTATATATAACTACAGGTGTTTGGCCTTGAGGTCTGGTTGTGGTGTGATGAATAAGACTTCCCTCCCCACTTTCAAGTGATAGTTCGAACCACATCAAAGTAACATTTGATTTAAACAAAAGTGATAAAATTACAAGAACTCTAAAAAAAAAATTGAACTTAGAAAGAAATTAGAAAGAATAAAGGAAAAAAATGACAACATTCCCAGAAAAATCACAAAAATAAAAATAATTAGAAACATTAACGCTTTGTCAAGGCAATAATTGTTTTCCTCCGCATATGAATTAATTCATCATGAACTAAAATAAACTTCTGGTAGAAAAAAATAGCGTTGATTAAAGTCATCAATTCTGCTAAACTAAGTAATGAAAGAAAAGGCACAGAAAGAGAGGGGACGTACAAGACTTTGGTGGAACTCGAGCTCAGCGACTTGGCTTTCCTCAGTAGGGGCTTTGGCAGCCTCAGCCTTGATCTTCTTGCATTCCTCATTCTTGAGACAAAGAGCTTCCTTGCGAGCTTCGTCCCGAAGAAGCTTCTCGAGCCTCATTAGCTCAACCTCTTCGATAGACAGCTTACGCATTTGCTTGACCTGCTTGGCATAGTCCCTTCGGAGTTGGGCAAGTCTGGCCTCGACCTCCTTTGGGTTTTAACCGAGAGGAGAGTTAAACGGCGCCAAAGGAGAGCTGGACGACGCACGGGCTTTTGAAGGGTAAGTAAGCTTATAGAATAATTTTGATAATGAAAATAATTTTTGCTATTAAGGAGAGAGAAAAATAAAATATATTAATTTTATTGAACTTATGGAACATGATATTTCATAAAATTACTCGATGATGTGGTATAGGGGTTACGTTTAGTATGAAACTTAATAATATATCACTTCTACAGATAGCTCTTAATGCCGCATCTCTTCCAAGACTCGGGCCTTTTATCATGAAGTATGTTCGTTGCATACCTTAATCTATAATTTCCCAAATAGCATTTCGTGTTGCGATTTGGGTGGCAAAAGGTGTCCCTCTTCTTGTATCCTTGAATCCATAAAATTACTCGATGATAGAGTACTATATAATACTATATATTATTGATTCATTTAGATAATAAAAAATTTAGCTACAAAATACTCGAGCAATTATTGAAGTCCATATAGGACAATGAAATGAAATGATAGCAAACATTCATAATTTGTCTAATATTTGTTAATTATATTAATGCAAAAATAATATAATTATTGATGAAATTAAAGGAGTTAACACTCTAAGAAATAATATCAATTTTTTTATTTTTGATTCTTATAAGTCTCAATAATTAATGAATAAAATGATATTACGAGAGAAATAAGATATTAATGTTGTACAATATATTACTTTCATGTCTCTCTTTAATAAGTAAGAGATAATAAGGATCTTTAATAATGTTAAAAATTATTAAATATCAACTAAGAAAAGTATTGACAAAATACAAAATATTGTTTCAAGTACATATTCATTCGCTTATCCACAAAGTGAAATAAATATAGTATGAACATCTGAGATAGTTGTTATATATTTTTAAAGACTAGTTGTTCAAATGCTTAAAAATATAAAATGTGTTGTAAACATATATTTTAAAAACTAATGAGGTTATAAGATACAAAATTTACTCTCATACATATAAGATGAATTTAAAATATGACCAGTACTCATATGTTTATATATAATTACTGATATGAATAAATCAACAGTACTTGTTGCCTATAAAAGCACTACCTTCAAATGTCATTTGTTGTTATGATAATTACAGACATGTACTATTAAAGTAATGTGAATTACTCTTGAATTTTAATAGATATTTAGTACATTCACATTAGCATTAAAATTTAATATTTTTACATGTTACATACTTTGTTATGAATATAAAGTATGTTAATTTATTTTATGTGCTTATAAAAATATAACAAACAAGTAATTATCTTAAACAGAGATAAACTTATATTGAATTATTTTTTTATAAATAAGACATATACACATTATATCTAGTTATTATTTAGTTGTACGATATAAAAATTTTCTCATATGGTTCTTCATTTTATAATCAGTTAACACTATTTAGTAAGATAATTGATACTCAATATATTCATTTGCATTGATGAATGTTATCAGAGCATATACGAATGTTAAATCTTACAGAAAAATAAAATGATGAGTTTTATTATAAATTGTATGTATGAATTATCATCATTACTGGAGTATATTTTATAAGTGCAAGATTTCTAATTAATTTTGTAACGAATGACAAAATAAGTTTTTATGTAGAATAACATGTACCTTACAAATAAGTATTTAAATGTAACATATTATCGAAATAAATATATTTGACTTATAACTATGAAATTGTATTACACATGAAGTCAAACGACGATCAAGTAAACTCACTTACCATGAGTTATTACATTTACTTTAATATATGAGAGATTATCATAGTAATGTAAAAATGTGTCAATTACAAGGATATCTCATGTTGAACGATTGTATTCATTAGGGGAATACATTTGTATACATGTTGTACTTTTTTATCTTTTAACAATTTTATCCTACTGTATTTTATTGAAAATTTTTTAATAAGTTAACTTAGGCGTATTGCATGAAAATAATAAATTCTTTTTTTTGCTAGTTTTTTGTCTTATTAGATTTTTCTGGTAAGATTTTGAAAAAAAATGTATTCTCAATATATTTGACATTCAAAAAAATTATTATAATTTAAATGTTAAATTTTAAATATAATATTTTTATTTTATGATTAAATTTATTTTAAATAAAATTTATTTTTATTAGATATAATTAAAAATTTTAATATTTATTGTATTTTAAATATAAAATTTATATTGTATTTTATAAATCTTATAGCATCTTTAATAATATATGATATATATAATAATTAATGATTTTTTTTTTTGGCCTTTCACTTATTTCTATAATCAATATACTCTCGCTTGCAGAATCCGAGCCATAACGTCCCCAGTTAGGCCACGAGCATTCCACGCGCCCTCTCATTTACTCAATCGTGACCGACCACATATGACAATCTAATGGTCATCTTTCACCTAATGTATGTATTTTTCTCCACATCCCTATCCATTCTTCCGCACCACACACATTTTCAATTAAATAACTTTCTCCTGTTGGTTTGTCAATCGTTCTATTCCTCTCTCTCTCTCTGCACTCCAATTATCTCGATTTACTGTCTCTGTATTTTCTCAAAACACAATGCTTCTCAAAGCCTCTATAGTTTCCTCTCCTCTTTGTTCTCGCCGAGAAAATCTGAGTACCCTGTTTTCGTCTATTTCTTCGTCGTCTTCCTCCATTTCCTATTCGTTTTTTCCTGTCAACTCATCGGTCTCTATTTCATCAATACTCCGATATTCACAAGCAAGAAACGGAAGTGGGTTTATGGTTTCTGCGGCTTCGGATGAAAATAACCGGTCTCTTACCGGTGTGGTTTTTGAGCCCTTCGAAGAGGTTAAGAGGGAACTCAATCTTGTACCCACCGTGCCTCATGTTTCTCTTGCTCGCCAGATGTACTCCGAAGAGTGTGTTGCTGCTGTTAACGAGCAGATCCAGTGGGTTTTGCTTTCTTTTTCTTTAATCTGTTTGGGTTTGTGCAAAAAATGTATTATTATTTAGTTCGCTATAATTTATTAATTAGGTTTTTCTTATCAACGTTTTTTTCGATTTTTTAGTGGTATTCAGTTGTGTGTACTTTTCACGTTTCTTACCTTTTTTCCCTCTAATTATTTTACCTTTTTCTGAAATATCAGCGTGGAATACAACGTCTCATACATATACCATGCCATGTTTGCCTACTTCGACAGGGATAACGTTGCGCTGAAGGGTCTTGCCAAGTAATAGATTAGAATTTATCCGGCTTTTCGAGTTTTTCTTTATTTTGAATGCTTATATGAATTCAATATTTTTGAAAAATTTATGCTCTCCTTTTTGTTTCTTCAGGTTTTTCCGAGAATCAAGTGATGAAGAGAGGAGTCATGCTGAGAAACTAATAGAATACCAGGTTTTTGACATCTTACATATGATATGCTGTTTTTTCTTTCTTTCTTTCTTTTCCTCATTGTTGTTGGTCGCAGACTTTTTTGTATAATTGATCAGACCCATGGTTACATTCCTATTTCTAATTCCTTAGTTTTAGAATTGAATTTTTAGTTTCAAAATGTTTTGGGGAAAAAAAGTTGTTTGATACATATTAACAAGTATAAATTAAAAATTAAAAATTATTTGTTTAATAAATAATTTATAATGCATACTTTTCAATTTTTTAAACTATAAAGTTCCTTATTCATATGGAAGTAACATCATAACTTTAAAATGTTTGGTACGGAAGTACCATCTTCATTAAAATTTGTTAAAAATTAACGAAAAATGTCACATAGTTTGTTAAAAAATTACGTAAGTACATAGTTTAAAACTGTTAAAAATTTCACTTAGTTTGTTTGACAAACTTAATGGTGATGATAATTTTATGACAACCGTTTCGGTGGTAGTTTCGTAAATATTTTAAATAAGGTTGATTATGGTGGTTGGTGTGGAAGTAACAACATAACTTTAAAATGTTTCTTACATAAGTACATCTTTCATTAAAATTTGTCAAAAATTAACGAAAAATGTGACATAAGTTTAGAACTTTTAAAAATTTTCAGTTAGTTTGTTTGGCAAATTTAACGGGGATGATAATTTTGTAACAACTACTTCGATGGTAGTTTTGTAACAATTTAAAGTTTAAATAGAAATTTAAATCCAAAATTGAGTTATTTTGAAATTTAAAATTTGCCCAAATTTAAAAGAAATAAATGCACCACATAACCACCCTCATCCAACCAAGTTTCATACATAACCCTCTCCCTCCAAAACGCTGTTCCCCTTTTCCTTCTTTTGGTTTTCTTTTTCCTTTTTTCCCTTCTCTGCAGCTTCTTCTTTCTTTTTTTCCTTGCAGCTTCTTCCTCTCTCTCTCTCTCTTTTCCTGCAGCATCTTTTTTTTCTTCCTTTTATTTTATTCTTGTTACATTTAGCATAAGTTTTTTTCAAGTTAAAGTTTGGTACACATTTAATTATAATTTTTGTTTTTATAGTACTGTTTTGAATATATTTTTTTGTGATATATGCTAATGTATTTTTTCTGTTTAATTGAACATATATATTTTTTATGTATAATTTAACATATGTATTTTTTTGTATAATTTAACCCTTTCAACTTAATAAAAAGTGAAAGTTGTCCTTGAAAAAGATACTTGTCCATATCAAGAAAAAAACCAGATGTTGCATAATAGGAAGAAAAAAAACATGTGACATTATATGTGTTGCTTCAAAAGAATAACGCATGTGCCAAATACTAGAAAAGAATATATGTGTCATTTACCAAAAACTACATATGTGTAATCTACTAAAAAGGAACAAGGTAGGGAGGTGGGGTTATTTTTGAAACAAATTGAATAAGAAAGTTATATAACAATCGGAGTGAATTTAAAACTGAAAATCAAAATTTAGAAAATAAAAATTGAAAATAAGTATCTAACTTCTAAAATTTGAAAATTGAAAAGGTTATGAAAGGAGCATTAGTTGTCTATTAAGGTGTGTTTCTGATTTTGTTTGTTCTGTGATCTCAGAACACGCGAGGTGGTCAAGTGAAACTGCATCGTATACCTCCGCCTCTTGTTGAGTATGGTCATGAGGAAAAGGGAGATGCTTTATACGGTCAGTATTAGTTGGCTTGTTTTATTTGTTTATTCATGTTGAACAATCTCTTACCTTTAGGCAACCCCTTCCCCCAATTCCATGTCTAAGTCAATTAAGGCAACAACTAATATACCTTGCATATATTCTTTACAAATTTTTTTCTCTGTTTGTGTTATGAATTTCAAAGTTCTGTATTTCTTCCATATAGACCTCTGAAGCTCATAAGAAAGAGCTAATTTTGCATTTCCTTTCGTTTTGCTAGCTAATTTTTGCATGTATTGATAAGGCATGTGATTTGCTTAGTTACATTTGACCCTAATTTCTGACTTTTTTCAGCAATGGAGCTTGCATTATCTCTGGAGAGGATGGTAAACGATAAGCTCCTACTTTTACACAGGGTAAGACATCTATCTGTGATCCCTTTTCTTTTTTGTCTATATGAGGTTAATGTAACTTAGTTTATGATTACAGTACACCTCATTGGCCTTGTGAAAACTTTCCATCACCCTTGGGATCAAAATTCAAAACCATGTCAGTACTAGCCATAGCCATGAACAACATAATACTTTTAGGCTCTTATCCTTTTTAAAATTTAATTATATTCCTACAGGAAATATTCTATTGATTTTTGTTCTATAATCATTGCTCATTTGATGACTTAACAGGTTGCTGAGAGGAACGGGGATGTGCAGTTGTCAGATTACATTGAAAGTGAATTTTTATCCGAGCAGGTGAGCTTTTGAGCCCCTTTCTTCTTGTGTGAAATTTGTTCTTTTCGATAAAAATAATCCTCGATCCATAAATTAATGTACATGATTTTCCTTTCGACTCCCCTTTTAGGTGGATGCTATAAAGAAAATATCAGAATACGTTGCTCAACTGAGAAGAGTGGGTAAAGGATATGGTTAGTGTTCATGATTCTATTTAATTACTCTCCAAATGTATGAGTATTTCCACCGTTCTGTTATTGATTAGGTATGAACATTTTGCATAATCATTCTTCATCCACTTATTAATTATGGCCATCTACTACTTGTTGCAGGAGTTTGGCACTTTGATCAAATGTTGCTCCACCAGGTGAAGGTCGCAGCCTGAGAACAAGAGGAAGAAGAAGCAGGAGCGTTAGTTTGGTTTATTTTCTCACCATTTTGGAAGGAGTTCTATACAATTTACTGTTTTGGTTGTCGTTTGCATTGAGATCAGAGCATGTGGTTCAAACCGTTGCAACTGAATAAATGAATTAGTTATATTCAGAGTATGTCGTTTGCTTTGGTTCATCTTAGATGTGAAACGGGGCATGTTCCATCTTCCTTTAAATAACTGCGGGGCAGGGTGAGGAAAAATTATGATGATGTGGGATTTTAAGGAAGATGAAATATAAGATTAATATAACTCTTTTTTTTTTTTTTTTTGAAAAATACAAATATTTAATGAAGGGAAAAAATATAATATGATTGTTAAAAAGTATATTAGCAATGAATAACACCTTCTTGATGAAGGTTATATCCGCCTCTCATTTTGTTAATGTAATCAGGATTATATACTTATAAAAAACTTTAAGATTAATTGAATATTTAAAATTTTTGAGATTAACTGTATTAAAAAGTTCAGATTAACGTAAAAATATCAACTTTGCATGTTTGTTATGTGATTATTATAAATAAGCTTGAAATTTTCGTCAAATTTTTTATTTTGTTATTTTAACGAGTATTAAAATATTATTATTTTTAAATAACTATAAATACAATCCAAAAAAAAAAAGATAAGAAAAATATTTTTTTCAATATTGAGTTTTATTATAAAGTTATTCAAATATCTAATAGATTTTTGTAATGATAACAAGATGGGAATCGGTGTGGGGGAGAGGATAATCCCAAAGCTCACTATCCTCTTAAAATTCCTCCTTCACACGGTTTTTAAGCATCTCAAAATAGACTTAAGTAGAATTCGGATGCGTATTATGTGTCTTACCTGTGTGATTTGGGGATATACTTTGAGTTCATTTCAAAGAGCAGGATTTTGGAGGTACTCGTGTATTATTCTTTCAAGCTTACTTAGAACTAGGAAGATGCTGTTGCTTTTGCCACTCGATGATGTCTAATTACTGATAAAAATAATCAAATATGAACGGAATAATATTTATATTTTAATAATATAACATGTGATTAAATATAAATACATATTTATGTATGAGATCGTTATATGAGTTATTGATCCACATAGATGCTCCAATCATATACCTACAGATTTAATGTGTAAGAGTTTATGAAAATAGCCGCACTCACGTTATATAATTGAACCAGCTTATTGACTATAGCCTGTAATTGTTCTATTTATATAGAATCTCTATAATAAAAACTATAAACCTAATAGGCTGGTTTAGGCTTATGAGTGCGGCAAGACTATGGACCTATACACAATATTAATTATGATAGTCCATCCATTATGGACTTAAATATAACACATGCTTATTTAATAATTGTTTCATTAATCCAATATTATGTAGCATGCTTTGTAAATTATTTGATATAATTTAAAGTTACTAATGATTATGCTAGTCTGCATAAAATAATTCCAACATTCTCCTACTTAGACAGCATAATCATGTATTAAATACTCAATAACATAATCATATCAAATAATGTATCTCAAAGCTTTTAAGCCAAACTAATATATGCAATAATGCACCGAAAGGGTATATATACTACACATAACCTGACATTGGAGATTTATAGCATGACGACAATAATTCACTTATGCATGGACACGACAGGTGCTTGTGTATCAATAATATGCATACTTAAGACTGAAATATGACGTCTCTCAATTTCGTCACCCTTTAACCAAAAAAACATGCGGTGACTGTAAAGTGACACAATACTATATCACACACTACACATGTATGTAAAATTCTCACTGACCCAATATATGAATGGATTTTACAAGCAAATTTCAAGTATAAAAACATGCTCTTGAAGCAAGATCGTGCTAAACTATAGTGAGTGAATCTAATATATTTCACGCATATAGGCATATAATCAATATTATTAAGAAAAAGTGATTGTAGAGTGGCTACAATACATTATCAGGATTTTTCAAAACAGTGCTAACAATTCAATATAACCCTCGAATAATTCTACAATCATATTATATTTCACAAGTTCCCTCATAACATGCTAAAATTATTCATCCATTATCGGTGTCACTATAACCAACTATATTAACAAGATGTTTGTTTACCAATACACTTGTAACATGTTCTATAAACATTTTAACATTTCATTACTATTCCAATTTGTCATAGAATACTAATTCCAGTTCATATGTAAAAATAGTTTAATATTAAATTTTCTCCAACTTGGACGGCATAATAGACAAATTAGATTATACATGTAAGAAGGAATATCAAATGTCAAATGTGAGCAATGATAACTATAACCTAGTCCAAAATTATAAGCGTGAAAGTATCCTACCACGTAAAACACCGAAAGTATCTCAGAGTATAATGTCATGTTATAAACAATTATACGCGCGCAACACTGAACATGATAACACAAATGACCAACATGTACACAATAACATGGTTAAATGGCAAATCATTGAGCTCCCACTCACTTAATACATCAATAGGTATCTCATTCACTTAGAATGTGCACTCTATATTCACATATGAGCCGACCTATAGTGAGTATATCCATATATATAAATGAGCTCGTAATATGCTTCTCATAAACAAAACATAACACACAACCATGAGTACAAATAACTCTTCATGTCATGGTAGAAGCACTTATTGTAGAATAATCACCAATAAAGTTTTCAGTAATCTTGTATTACAAAGATAAAATTATTTGTATTAAAAATTTGATTTTGCATCTATTCGACAATTATAGTCTCACAACATAATATATCTCTGCCTTTTTTCTTATATTCAAAAGAATTTGAAGTGTATAATAACACTTTGTAACAAAAATATTTGATTAATATAAGATAATTTTGGATTCCTTAACATATTTGGTAATTACAATAATCGATTAATAAAATGTGAAATTATCCAAAACAACTTTGTATTACCCAAAATTAGCACAAGATCACATCAAATAGTCTTAATTACTATATTGACATGAGGTCACAATACATAACACCTCAAAATATTCTTAACGATTATAACAAGTAATTAAGAGCAATCCAAGTTAAGCTCAAGTATTTTTCTTCTAGTACACTTATCATAACATTTGTCGGCAATTTCTAAATGTGTACAACACACTTGAGTTAATATTTATGTTTTCATTACAATTTTTTGAACAAATGTTCCATATTTATTGGTCTCATTGTGTAATAATGTTGCAAGCAATTTTCATTTAGATAAGAGACAGAAGTTAGGGTTAAACATCTTGATATCTTTAGTTTTTAAATATTTTATGTGTTCATCAAGATCTAAAAAAATTACTAAATAACCAAATTATCTTGTTTCTAATTAAAGCTTGCACAAAAATAATTACACATAAAATACCATTATCCATTAAAAATTGTTCATTTTCACTGATTTTAATATACACATTTGCATTCACATTTAATGATTAGTGAAAACATATATTTATTTATTTATTTGAAGACCAGTAAATAAAAAATATTTGTCACTATATAGGTGTTTTTAAAATTAAATATTGAACATTTTTAAAAATATGTAAATATATACATTAGTTGGTTACAGTGATCACACATTTTAAATTATTATTGGAAACATATTTATTTTAAAACTTATATACCAATAGTTATTTATTAAACAGTGATCACAAGTAAATATCATTAATAGAAAATTAATGAAGAATAAATACCAAATATCTTATCTTCATTCATTCAAAATTTCTATCTATTTATTAAATGAATGTTTACATAATAGAAAACATATGCAACCAACAAAATATATTAACTAGAAATCTAAATATGTCTTTTAAACCAAAAAATGAGACTATATTGTTATCAAAAATATTTTTCATGTATATGTTTCCTTTTAAAAAATATAATCTATACCTTCATTTATAAGTCAAATATGTGTAATTAATGTTTGTAAATTTGAGTGAAAAATATGGACAATTATAATAAATGTTTGATTTTAATTTAAAACTTCAATAACATCACTTTTAGACATTAATTTTTTTAAAAAAATATTATTACAATATATTAGTATTATCCAACTAAACTTGACTCAATATAAACTTGACATTAATTAAACATTTGCCTTTATCCACTCACCAAACACAACTAAGAAGTTATAATATATAAAAAATATATTTTAAATAATGTGTACATGTTTAACAAAATTCAAAAAAAAAAAAAAAAAAAAAAAATATATATATATATATATATATATATATATTATTCACCTTTAAAAATAAAAAAAATTTCTTTAGCTAGAAAAAAAACTATTAATGAACCAAAATTAATCAACAAAAAATTTCAAATCATACAATTAATTAACAATATCAAAATATTTCCATTTGATTCGACATATTTTATAAAAGGTGAACACTAATTCTCTAGCTATAATAAAGCTTCATGTTTACTATACCATAATTTATTTTCATAATACTTGAATGAAATACAATGTTTAAAATACTCCCACAATATTTAAGTGACAAAAAATTAATTTTTAAAATGATATTCTAGAAAAAAGAAAAATTCCTTTAGAAAAATCATATCATTAAATGTCTTTAGTCTTTTATACACTTAAATTATGAAAATTAGTTCAGTTATTTTCACAGAATAAGTCTACATAGATTATAGATATTATTAAAAGGGCCAACAAAGCACCGTATGTAGAGGAGCCCTAAATTATTTACTCTAATACACACACTATCATATATATAATAATCATATGATACACTCGTAGAATATTTCAAAAAGTACAAATATTACCTTTAGACCAACTAATGTACCGTAGGCAGGCAATTATCCTTAAATAAAGTATTAATTACTCTACTTTTCATGTTATCATATAAGAAACTTATAGTGTTTATTACATTCATTTATAACATTGATGACATAAACATAGCAAAGATATCTCATAACCATCATAATTAGAGAATTTACTTTAACAACTTACATGCACTTAGCAAACAAGGATCATGCTTATCATAGTCAAGCAATTGTCTTGCAAAATAATTAAATGTCACAACCAGATATGTCAATCTATCATCGAGAGGGTGAATTAGATTACATGGTTCATAAATTTAATTATTTTATTTATTAACTTAAGCATACTTGCCGAATAATAAAATATCGACAGGATATTTGATTATTCGTAAGAATCTTAATAAATTTTATGATTGCATACAACATTACTCTTATAAATTACAAAACAAATTATACGATCTGACATGTTTAGTCTTACGAGAGGCAAGTACATAAATAGTTAATTATTATTTAATTTTACCTTTAGTTATAGATCTAAAATAATAAACCCAAAATTTAAAGTGCATCTTATTTCTCAAATCACTTTACACATAATACACTTATAATTAATTTATATATGATAAAATTTAAATTTAAATTAACAAATAATTTCAGTAAAATTTTAGTTCAAATTATAAAATTGAAATTTTAATTAATTAATTTACTTTATATGTATACCTTGTTATAAAATATGTACTTTAAGTACTCTCAAAACATGCAGTTGTTGTTTAAATTTTATATTTAATCAAAATATTAAAATATGAAATAAACACAAAAATTAATGTATATTATTATACTTCTAAAAATAAATATACATAATATATTTTATAATTCATACATATCATAAAATTTCATTTAGAACATCAAAATATGCAATTAAATATTTGGACAACAAATGTAAAATTGAAATTAAGATTCACAATATATATCATAAATCATACAGTTTATTATTTATTGTTATTATTATTATTTAATAACTTATACAACAAATTCCAACAAATTGCTTTAGATGCCTACATGACCCAACTGATGTTCCCCCCTTTTTTTTTTTTTTTTAATATTAAATATTGGAGAAATAGACAAAATAGGGAAAATGACAAAAAAGAATGTTGTTTACAGATTTTTTTAAACATCACGTTCCCACTTTTCTTTAAAACGCGTGTAGATACGCGCATTGTCCCTGTCGTCCAGAAGAGTTGCTAACACAGGAAATGGGTTTTTGACCCAAACCCGATCAGTTTTTCTACATCCAGCCACTGGAAAATATCTTGTAATATATCAAAATGATCGAAAAAACATGAATAAGAGACCCATATTGTAGGGTTCCCGATTTGTATCCAAATAATCCCAAAATTGGCTCTAATGAATCATAATTTTCAGATCACTTCATATATATATATATATATATATATCCTACAAAAAAATCAACGGCACAGGCAACAAAAAATCTATAAACATAGACATACCTTGAAACAACTAGCTCTCATACCGATTTATAAAAATAATATTTATGTACAGGCAGAATAATATTTATGTTTTAATAATATAACATGTAATTAAATATAAATATATATTTGTGTATGAAATAATTGTAAAATTTATTGATTCACATTAATGATCAATTTGTATATCAACAAATTTAATGTATAAGAATTTATAGGAACATTGACATTCACGTTATACAATTCAACCGGTTTATTAACTATATCATTTAATTGTTAGAATAATATTTATGTTTTAATAATATAATATATAATTAAATATAAACATATATTTGTGTATAAAATTATCGTAGAAATTATTAATTCACATTGATACTTAATTTGTATACCAACAGATTTAGTGTATAAGGGTTTATAAGAACATCCACAGTCACATTATACAATTGAACCAGCTTATTAACTATATCATTTAATTGTTCTATTTATTAGAATCTTTACAATAAAAATCTTAAACACAATGGCCAATTTAAGTTTATAAGTGCAACGAGCCTATGAACCTATCACACAATATTAATTATAACAATTTATTTTATTATGAACTTAAATATAACATATATTTATTTAATAATTATTTCATTAATTTAATATTATCTTAACATATTTTACAAATTATTTAATATAATTTAAAATTATCAATAATGCTAGTATACCTAAAATAATTCCAACAAGTACAATAGTCGGATGTTTTTTTTTTCAATAAAGGTTATAGTTAACAGTTTTCAGTGAGTGCACCGAGATATCCCAACTAGGTTGGCACCTCCTTAGCACCTTCTTCATGAAACCGCTCAACTATTAATATTATTAAATAACAATAAAATTTAAATTACAAATAAATGTTCTCAACAGAACCTGTAATTAGGTTTGTTGAGCGAAAGATGGGGCATTCCACCACCAAGTCGCTGTACATAAACTAGGAGCCCTAGAATCTAAACTGTCAGCTGCAGCATTACCCTCCCTGTAAATATGTGAGCAGTGAAACTCCATGTTGGTTATTTTATCTAAACAATCCGCCCAAGCAGAATACCATCTCCAAGGTACCGAAGAAGATCGAGTATGAAAGAGAGCGACAACATATGTTGAGTCTGATTCCAACCATAGTCGCCTCCGTCGAATTTGATAATTACAATAGTCGGATGTTAATTACAGCTTCACTTGCTTATAATCTTTAGAAAAGCTCACGGAGAAAACTGAAATATTCTTGTTTGGTTATTTGTTGGTATCCTGAAGTTATGTAATTGCTTGTGTGACAATAGTCTCTCTCTCTCATAACGTTTAACGCATATAATTTTTTGAGATATTAGAGGGAATAACATTATAATAACCAAAAATTAGGGACAAAAATACAGTTAACTAAATATATTATCATAAAAAATAATATAATTACCATTAACGAGAATATGTTTTATGCCTCTAATTTTAAATTGGCCTAATGGAATAGCTTAATTTTTTTTACAGATGAAAATTTCATTTTAACCCCATGTAGTATATATAAAAAAAATATATATATAAATTTTTTATATATTTAAAAATGCAATGCAAATATAAATTTTTATAAAATAAAATCAATTCAACCTAATTTATTTATATTAATTGTTGATTTTAGACTTACCTTTAACATATTTTCTTGTTTTATATTTTATAAAAAAAAAAAGGGTGAAAAAAGTTAAAAGTTTAATGATTAAATTACACGTTTCCTAAAAATGTAGAATAACTATTAAAGAAGGAAAGAAACTCTCAAAGCATTGACATGGAAAAAAGAGTGCAGCACGTACGGGTGAAAACAACCCAACATAATGCTTTCAAATATATCCATATTTCTCGCCCTTTACCTTCTCCTCAGTTTATTTGATCGCTTCACCATGAGATTGTGGGAAGAGAAGACATTAGGGAGCTTAATGACTATTAGTGTGCTGATATTGCTATCAATATTCGCTCATACAAATGCCAACCAAGAAACTCTAGCCTTTGATGTCCGCCAACACCTCTCCACTGTGTCCAGGTCTGTTGCTAATTACCCCCGAATTTACTTTGTATTTTGCTTGAATTTCTATGAATTTACTTATTAGCACGAAATTTGGTTTCGTAATTTTCTTTTTTATAAGAAAATGTGGTTTGGTTATTAAAACACAATTTATTGTAGGACTTTGAGTATCTTAAATTTAGGTCAGATTGTTGAATCCTCTAATAGTGTATCTACTGTCTTGAATTCTTGAATTTTTCGTTTCTATTGAGCGTGTGTTTTGCAGATACGGTGTCGTCAAAGATATTGCCGATAATTCCTTCATTCCTGCACATATTCCTAATGGATGTACGCCTTTCCACCTAAACCTTGTGGTAATGTTTCTTTTATGATATTTGAAAAAAGAGATGATTTTATTAGAGATTTTGCATGGTTAACTTGCTTTCTGCTGTGTGCAACTTTCTATTTCTTCCTTCTTTGAGCTGGTTCAATGGCATGATTAATTATTGCAGTCCAACGTTTTGACCCCCTCCCCCTCTGTCAATATATATATATATATATATATTATGCAATTTTATTCTCAGGCAAGGCATGGAACTCGATCTCTTACAAAAAAACGGATGAAGGAGATGAATAACTTGGCAGCTCATTTGGAAGAACTTCTGAGAGATGCAGGAGAAAGAAACTTGTCTTTGGAGAAAGTTCCTCGGTGGTTACATGGCTGGGAATCTCCTTGGAAAGGCAAAGTGAAGGGTGGAGAATTAATTAGCGAAGGAGAACATGAGTTATATGATATCGGAATCAGGATTAGAGAAAAATTTTCAGATTTGTTTAGTGATGACTACCACCCTGATGTTTATACAATAAAGGCCTCTCAGGTGAGCATGTTTTAATGTGTGAAAGCACTTACATGGATTTGTCTGTATATTCATATATTGTTAATGATATGACAATTTGGTTTTCTTTTATTTCTCCTGGCTCATTTTTGGGTAGAGTGCTCAATACCTTATTAGTCATTTCATCATTCTTCCTGTGATATTGACCTCTTTTACTTGTGTATATTTCTTTACCAAAATAGGTCCCTCGGGCATCAGCTAGTGCCGTGGCATTTGGAATGGGATTGTTTACTAGTAGAGGAAGTCTGGGACCAGGGAGTAATCGAGCTTTTGCTGTGACTAGTGAAAGCCGGGCTAGTGATACATTGTTGCAGTTTCATGATTGTTGTCAAAACTACAAGGTATATTTGCCGTCTTAATTTATATGGATCTTTGGTTTTCGAACTCTGCATTTGAAAAATCAGTATTTAACATAGTACTGAATGTTCAGTTATGGATCAAACCATGTCACATATGAACATTAAAGAACTTTTTCAAGGCAGTTTGCTTATTGAAACTTGAACAAGGTTGGTGAATAGGTTTTTGATTTGTAGTAGCTGTAAAGCAATGCTTGTTTGGTGATTGTACGAGCTTATGGATGCAGGAAGTTAGAAAAAGTCAGGAGCCTTTTGTTGAAAAGCTTAAAGAACCTATATTTGATGAGATCACCTCTGCTTTGGTAAGGCGCTACAAACTGAATTTTATGAGACAGGATACGTCTTCTCTCTGGTTTCTTTGCAAACAGGTGAATCTTTTCTTTTATTTCTGTGGAAAACAAAATGTTTGTCTTTGATAGTTCCGAACTAATTAATTTTACTTATCCAATTAGTATTAACTACTTTAATGATCTTCCAATTGGTGAATTGTTTGTCAGGAAGCTTCGTTGTTGGATATAACTGATCAAGCTTGCAGTCTTTTCACCCCTTTTGAGGTATGTTAAGATTGTTATATTCCATCTTATGTGTGACAAGGTTTTCTTTTCACCTTAAATTTTGCAGAGGAGGCTGCTAAGTGCTAATAATGTATTATAAGATTCTATGACTACTTTTAAATCGATAGTATGGACACTTAATTGTGTTGATATGCCCTCATCTAATATTTTTATTTTCTTTTAGTAAATACTTACAAATCTTCGTGTTTACGCTGTAAATATTTTTTCTCTGACTAGAAACAGTTCTACATTTCAGTTCTGAATATATATTACTGTATTATGTCAGAATGCGTTGAGTAATTATTTTTTTTTTTAATTGATTGGAGTTATGATATAGATTTAGTGTTATTCAATTAACGCATAATATGTAGAAGCTGTAATAGCAAGTTGTTTGCAAACTTTTCTATGTAATTAGGTAGCTATGCTGGAGTGGACAGATGATTTAGAGGTGTTTTTATTGAAAGGTTATGGTAAATCATTGAATTATCGAATGGGAGTGCCATTACTTGAAGATGTTGTGAAATCAATGGAGCAGGCTATTCAAGCTAAGGAAGGTGAATTAAGTGTTCCTTTTTAATGGTTTTCTTGTTCTTAAACTATTTACTCATTTGTTATGCACTTATGCATTATCTATTTATCGTTTACTGTTATGATTTAACAAATTGTCAGCTGGAAAAGTTCATTTGGTTTATATCCTGTTTTTATCACATTTAAACTACGCAGGTTTCCACCTGTTGGAGTATGTGTTTGTTTGAACTGTGAATTAGAACTTTGTCACCTCATGATACCGTCTTGAAAAAAATCAGTGCTTTTCATTCCCAGGTTGTCGAGTGGTTTTGGGATTTCTGGTTCTATTTGTTGTTGTCAGCTTTTATTTCTTATCTCTTTTTTTTTCTGTCTCTCTCTCTCTCTCTGTGCACTTCTTGGAAAATTTTCCAGTACTTCATTAATGAATGCGTAATGTGATTTCTGACATTCTAACTTCTGTACCTGTAGAAAAACATTCTCCTGGAAGTTATGAGAAGGCAAGGCTGAGGTTTGCACATGCAGAAACTGTTGTTCCGTTCTCATGTCTGCTTGGGCTTTTCCTTGAAGGACATGGTTAGTCATTCTATCATTAAATTGTTTACTTTTAATATATCTTGCACATGTGACCGGGGACATAATTGAGTGATCACTACATGTTCACTGAAGTAGTTCTTAGTATCTTAGTATACATTATCGTCTTGTTTCTCTTTTCCATGTATTTCAGAATTTCAACGAATACAGAGGGAAGAACCTTTGGAGTTCCCTCCAAAACCACCTCAGAAAAGAAAATGGAGAGGAAGCACTGTGGCACCTTTTGCAGGGAATAACATGCTAGTTCTCTATAGCTGTCCAGCTAACACTTCAAGCAAGTACTTTGTGCAAGTATTACACAATGAACATCCTGTTCCATTCCCAGTAAGGCTTTTTTTTTTTTTTTTTTTTTTTGTGTTTTCTCCCTTCACTTATCCTACCCATCTTTATGTTTTATCATGGTCGTCGACAAATTTGAAACTATAACTATTTATTTACTTTCAATTTACACAAGAATACAGGTTTTTCATTTTGGATTGAGGGGACAAATTATGGTTGTCAACTGAATTTGTTTATGGCATCAAATATCCAATTTTTGTTTATTTCACCCTCCCATGCAGCATAGACACATATGACATGATAAAAGTCTAGTATAACTCTATGAAGTTGATGAGTGATCCAAATGTGGGATATTGATGTTTGTGCTTTGGTGAATAGGGTTGTGGTGGTTCTGATTTCTGTCCGTTTGAAGTTTTCAAGGTATTGTCATCATCCTAATCCAACATGTAATTTAGTAATATGTATATGCTTCTCAGCTCATGCTTATTGCAAAAGCATTTACTAATATTTTCAGGAGAAAATAGCTGCTCCTCATTTGAAGAATGACTACCATACTCTCTGCGAAGCCAATCTGGCAAAACGTGATAAATCTGTAGCCCATAAGTTCTCTCTATTGTTCCGTTGGCTGTCCTCACTCCTGTACGACAGGAATGATGATAAACTGTCTCGTAAAGATGAAATGTAGTTTGCTTTTCTAGGAAGTCAGGAATGTTTCCTAAAGTCCTTCTCCTGAATGGCACTGCCTTTTATGGTTTTCAGACACTAGAGCTCGTCTTTCTAGCTGACCTTCATTGATCAATGTCATGTCACTGCTAATGTGGATCTGCTTTTCTGGTGTTTAATCCCTTACACACTGAAGCTGAATTTTTAAGCTACCTAGTCTTGCGACTGTTAACTGTTATCGCTTTTGCTTTTGCGAAAGCATGCTATTGTCTGCTTGTTTTGCTCCTAACATACCTGTACTGTACTGTTATACACTTATACTCATAGACAGAAACATGGTAACGTTAGCCAACTTGGCCTTGCAAGTTATGGTCGTCCTTTGTATTTATGTTTTTCTGAATTAATCATTTACCTCTAATAAATTTGTAGTTCAACAAAGTTTTGTTAAACCAACACAACTATGGTTGATTTTTAATTTCTATTTGCTAGGGTTAAACAGCCCAAGAATAAGGTCACTATTCTCGTATCCGTAAAGCAAGTGCTTGACCCTCATTGCAATGTTTATTTCTCGATATACTGTTGTGTTTGAAGCTGTAAGGTTTATTTTGTATTGGCAATTTTCGTGGACAAAATGTTTGATTGTAATCTAGAATAGGAATTCAACGATTAATCAGACGATACAAGATGATGGAGTCACCAAGCCTTCTACGCCCATATGACAGGTATAATATTCCATCATGCATACATCTGCACACAATTGAGCACGACACTTAGTATGGATCGTAACGTAAAATGTTTTGTGCACATGTTGGTCGATCGATTGAGAGTATTGTTCGATCGATCGAGTGATCGATCGATCGAGCCTGAGACAACTTCGATCTAGATTCTCTCTGTTTGGATTGGATCGATCGATCGAACCCTTTTCTATCGATCGAGTATAGATCTATCTTCGATCCAGGTTCTCTCTGTTTGAGTTAGATCGATCGAGTGTAGTGTCGACCGATCGAGAATGGTCTCGATCGATCGAGACAGTCGTTCGATCGATCGAGCCAGTATTATATTCCTACTCAAACTCCTTTTCTAATTCGACCTTTATGTTTCTTTTACCTAAATGACCACATTTAGTGTTAAGGACAGAATTCTTATTTGAGGATAATTATGGTAATTAATAAATCCTGATGTGAATAGAATCATTGTATGAGAAGAATTCTTTTGAGAACTAAATCATGATATGAGTAGAGTTATAGTGAATTGCAAATCCTATTTGAAGTAAAAGTTGGACTCTATATAAGGGAGGTTAGTTTGTGCATATTTCAACAACTTGAACTACATTGATCTAATATTTTTATCTGATTTGTGCTTTTAACTTATTCTCTTCATCTTTCATGATATTGAGCTTTATATGATTGTTCTAGATTTTGCTAGTTGATTTAGATTTTACATCGTATACTGTTGAATCTGCTAGTTAGGATTGTTCATTGTTTAAATCCGCTCTAAGACACATTTTGCACTTGTGTTATTGTGCTAACGTTTCAGGTGAGGTGTTCGGTATTTCGTGTGACTCGAAATTACCGAAGGTGACGGGTTCGATTGATCTTGTGTGACTCAAGTAGATCGGAACGTTGGTCTGGATCCAGACATCTAGCTATTGGAGGCTATGAAAGGAGCGACGGCTCGTAAGTAAATTACAGAAAGGGGGATCTATCTGCGACGGGTAGTTCTGGACTCTATGGTTGTAATTGAACATTGATTTTCATAGTGGATAGTTAGGTGGACCGGTGGACCGGTGGTTTTCCTCTTAGGTCATTGTTGTGGCCTAAGTTGTTTCCACCTAAAAATATCGTGTGTTATTTTTATTCCGCATTTTATCTTTACACGCGATTGCATGTCTGGCCGTTGTGATTAGATTACATATTTAATATTTGTTAAAAATTGAAAATAACCTATTCACCCCCCCTCTAGGCTTATTTGATCCGTGATTAAAAACTTTCAGAAGCTTCAATATATTACACGTTATAAAATAACATATTAATTAATTGTTACATATGTATGCATATTATGTAAATATAACATATGTATTTGTTATACACAACTGACTAAATTTCATCCTAAAAAATGACAGTATTATTGGATAAATTTTTACAGTTCAAAGCAGCACCATGCACGGGTCCTCAAAATGCATGGTTGTGGAGAACGATGATGCTTCAATTTATTGTCAAATTATACTATATGATAATTAAGTTTTAATGAAATGTCATTTAGAACCGTTGATATGTACGAGTGGTTATTGAGAGAGACTCTAAGTCGGGCTGTTGAAACAAATACTTAAAAAGTAGTTAGAAACGAGGTTACCAAATTACTGAATTAACACTGCTTGGGTTGAGTCGCGGACTAGGTCGCTCTCTTTAAATCTGTCTCGGAGTTACACTGCACTGATGAACTCCGGAATGCTACACTTGTAAAATAATTTTGTTGTTCGGAAACTAAAATATATTTATTTTTGGTTTTTCTTTTCTGAATCTTTTCTGATGCTCAATAGTTAAATAAATTTTTATCAAAAAATAAAATGCCACCTCACGGACTCGGCTCGGCGCGCGCGTGTGGTAGACCCACATTTGCCTAGGTCCTCCCCCCTTCCACAAAAGTGGGTGCCCCTTGGGGCCCAATCCCATTAGCATTTTCTTTTCTATATAAATGCTTCCAAGGAGAGCTAAAAAAGCAATGAGGGACTTAAAATTTTGCATTTTTTCTCTTTTCTCCTTTTTTATTCAAATTCACATTTAATTCCAACACGGGCTTTGCCTGATTCGTTCGAATCTTGCTATTATCAAATATTTATTTGATTTTTATTTATTTTTTTTCGTATTTTCCATTTAAGAAAGCTCATTCGAGTAAAATAAAATGCAAAAAAAAGAGAGGATAAAAGGGCTTGGAATCATGGAAATCCTATGACTATGAATTTAATACACTTTGGTACTAAATTAATTTTAGTAAACTTTATTTGTCCTATAATTAAAAAAATTGGTCAACAAGAAAAATTTTACACCAAAATTTTGAAAGGGACCACGTGTTGAGGAAAACAAATATTTTATGGTAAACACAAAAAAATGAAAATTAATCAGCATCAACATATTAGCTCTTTCAAAATGTATTGAAAAGAATCTCCTAAAAATTAAACAATATAATTTTCTCGTTCTTAAATTAAACTAAACTTTAAGTCATATAAATCTATAACAAACCTGGCAATCCTGTAGTGGTTGAAAGCATGCTCTACTCTAACAATAATGGTGTTGTTCCCTTCATTTTCGTGTTTCAATGCCCGAAATAGAGGACCAAGGAGAGATACATAAAATAGAGGTTTTCCAAATGCTAGCTACCAGCCCTAAGTAAACGAAACTATAATAGCACAAATGACAATGGTTGAAGGAGATGATCAACAACTACTTTGCAAATATTTAAGCTAATTTGCACAACATAGTGACGATGACTACGAATAATTTGGATCCCATGGAAACAACGCAATAAAAAGGCCGTCAAAATCTTGGGTCTGAATTATATAGAAAAAGAAAATTACAGAGAGACTCTGTATAAAAGTTCAATGAAATGCCTTTGCGAAAAACATCAACAGAGAGACTCAGCCACCATGGCATGTTGTTCTATTCCCACCCAATTACAAAGGGCAAAAACCTTAAAAGGTCTGTTTCTAAGTGAAAAGTTCACTTAGGGACCATCAGCCATTACAAAAAGAAACAAAAGGCTTGTAAGGCCTTACAACACAATACAAAAAGTTCAAAAAATTACAATGTCAGAAATAACAGAAACAATAGAAAATCAGGAAATATTAGAAGTACAAACACAGGACATATCAGGATGCTTTTCACAGGAAATGATATTCAGCAAAAAGAAATTTGAAGAAATCCAAAAATCTAAGTTAAATCTTAAAGAAAAGGATGGATTTAGATAAGAGTCTTTTTCCACAATTAGAAAACTATTTCCAAGAAAAGATATAATATACTATGGAATAAGTAATAAAGAAATGAGCATAACTATAAAAGATGCAAAAGGAAGGTTTAATATACCATTAATTAATAAGGAGACAATTATAGAAAAATTATCAAAGATTCCAGAAAAAGATAGAGAAAAAATTGGATACATCCATTTAGGAGGAATACAAATTTTAATAAAAGCACATTTTAGAGAAGGAATAGATACACCAATCAAGTTAGCCTTATTGGATAATAGGATAACAAATAGGAAAGATGCTTTGCTAGGAATGATAAATGGAAATCTAGGATATCAGAAATTAAAATTCACAGCTTACCCAAGGTTTGCTGTTAATATTCAGGACAAAAATTTAAATCAAGTACTCAGTTTAGCTTATGATTTCGAAAGAGGAAATTTAATGAAAGAAGGAAATCACCCATTTTCAATACACTATTTGGTAGGATATTCTCTAACAAATAGTCATAACAGTTCAATATATGGACAACATGAATACATTGAAATAGATAAAACTTTTAAAGATATAGGACAAATAATAAAGAATCCAGAAAAACTATCAGAATATGAAGTACCAGATGAATGGAACTTAGATATTAAAGAAAAACCACTAATAACATCAAGAAGAAGCAATGTACAAAGAATAACATTCGTAGATACACAACCAAAAGTTACAAATAGAGAAATAGAGGAGTTGAAAGAAGAAATAGAAGAAATGAAAGAATTGGTTTATACGATGAAATAATGTTAAAAGAAAAATTATTAAGGATACAATTAGAAGCTAATAACAGTTTAACAAGCATAAATAAAAATCAAATATCTATAATGGAAGCTTTAATTCATATAGCAGAACAAATAGACAGTACAGAGAAAGAAATTATAGAAATAAAAAAGAATATTAATAACTCAGGAAGTGGATTAAAGATTGATCCATTAAAAGGACTAAAAGAAGAACCTCCAAGAAGATTTGATGCATTAATCCCTATAAATGAAAAAAGAAAAACAGAAGAATCTAAACAAATAATAACAATCTAATGGATCTAACAGAATATAGGAAAAGTTTAGAAGAACAATTTATGAATCCTGAAAATAAGGATATAGAAAAATTAATCAGTCTATTAACATTAATAGATGAAGAATTAGGAAAACATTATGAACAAAAGTCTTACATAAATAAAGAAGAAGATGATATGACAATAATAAGTGAAAGTGAATCTGAAGAAGACACAACTCAAAGAATTAATATGGAACCAGTACTAATACCCAGAACAAACCCTGAAAGATCAATTCCAGAAAGAGGAGAAACATCTGACCCACATAGAGAAGATAGATATAGGCCAGAAGAACCTGGTCCAACATATAGGAGAAGACAACCACCTAAAATGGAAGAAGGATTACATTGGGGTACTAGAGGAAGTATTCCATTAGAATATAGACCACATGAAAACTATAAAACAGATATTTTAGATCTAGATTGTATAAGAGATAGAAAGAAAGCCTTAGATGAATGGGCTAGTGGAATGAGCGTAATTATACAAACATCATCAACTACAAGTACAAACCCTTCAGTCTGTAGGGTTTTAGTAGCACACAAAATGACAGGAAATGTAAAGGTATGGTTTTCAAACCTAACCGATCAACAACATTTAGGAATGACAGGAAATTCTACAACAGGAAGAGATTATTTAGACAAAGTAGTAAATGAAATATATAAAGAATTTATAGGAGAAGATAAAGGAAGGAATATAACAGAATCTAGTGAAAATGAAATAGGTGAAGCCAAATGGCATTTAACAAACATGGAAATATGTGATATGTGTTATATAGATTCTTTTATATGCGAATATGAAATGTACTATCATAAACTTCCACCATCTATACAAGAAACTTATAAAGAAATGTTTTACCAAAAATTACCAGGAACATTACACAAAACTATGACAGAAGAATGGAACAATAGAAATACACAAGCTATACCTGATACCCTAGGAGGTAGGATAAGAGGACTTAAAAACTGGATAATAATAAAATGCCAAGAAAGAAAAGAATTTAAACAAATAAGAGGAAATGATAAAATTTGTTGTGATTCAAAAGATTTTAAACTTCCAGGAAAATATGGATGTAATATAAAACCATATAATAAATACAATAAATACAAAAAATATAAAAAATATAAAAAATTCAGAAAAGTTAAAAGATTTAAGTTTAGAAAACAAGACTTCCAAAGATATAAAAGAAGATACAATAGAGAACCTTATAGGAAAAGATATTTTAGAAGAAATAGATATAATTCAATACAAAAGAAAAATTATTGTCCATCAGGCAAAAAGAAATGTAGATGTTGGATTTGTAATGAAGACGGACACTATGCAAATGAATGCCCAAGTAGGCTCCAAGATAAAAAGGAATTTAAAAAGGAATTTCCCCAGAAAGCAAAGATTTTAGAAGAAGCCTTTAAAATGGAATTAGAACCAATAGAGGAATCTGATATAGATGATACGTGTAGTATTTATCTATTAGAAGAAACCGAGGAAGAAATAACAGATTCAGAAACATCTGACTCTGATTATGATTCTGAACAATGGATGGAATATTAAGTATAACAAACCCAAATAGTACCTATATAAAAATAGGATTAAAATTCAAAGGATATAAAAACTACCATTTACATGCATATATAGATACAGGAGCTAGTATGTGTGTAGCTAGTAAAAATGTATTTCCAGAAGAACTTTGGAAACAATCCCCAAAAGAATTGATAGTAAGAATTGCAAATAATACCACAATAAACTTGAATAAAGTCTTAACAGATACAGATATAAGTATAGGAGGAGAAATCTTTCATATACCTACAATTTACCAACAAGAAACAGGAGTTGATATTTTACTAGGAAACAACTTTCTTAATTTATATCAACCATTTACTCAATACCTAGATAAAATAAGCTTAACAACTTTGGATGGAGAAACAATTTATGTTTCAAAAATCAGGAAAGCTTTAGCAGTCTCATCACCAACATTTATGCAACAACACAAAAAGCGAAAACGTGGTGAGGATAAAACACATCAAAATCAAAAACCATATTTAGAGAACATTTCTTTAGACATAGAGATTAACCAAAACCCCTTTCTAAATGAAATCCAAGAAGATAAAGCTTTAACAGGAATAAGAAATTTGTTGAGGACTGTATGTTCTGAAAACCCTTTAGACCCAAACATAAATAAGTCTAATGAAATAGCAAAAATTGAATTAAAAGATCCCTCAAAAGTCATAAGAGTAAAACCAATGATTTATACTCCAGAAGACAGAGAGGAATTTGGAAAACAAATACAAGAACTTTTAGAATTAAAAGTAATTATCCCAAGTAATTCACCTCATTCTAGTCCAGCATTTTTAGTAGAAAAAGAAGCTGAAAAAAGAAGAAGAAAGAAAAGAATGGTAATAAACTTTAAATCTTTAAATAAAGAAACAATTGATGATGGGTATTTTATACCAAAGAAAGAAGAGTTATTATCTCTCATAAAAGGAAAGAAATATTTTTCAAGCTTTGATTGCAAAAGTGGATTTTGGCAAATAAGACTTGATGAGGAATCACAGAAATTAACAGCATTCAGTTGCCCTCAAGGACAATTCCAATGGACAGTTGTTCCATTTGGACTTAAACAAGCACCAGGTATTTTCCAAAGACATATGGACAATATCTTCAAAAAATACTACAATTTCTGTTGTGTTTATATAGACGACATACTAATATTTAGTAATGATTTACCAAAACATTATCTGGATATTATTAATGTCTTACAAGAATGCAGGAAAGCTGGAATTGTATTATCAGAAAAGAAAGCAGTTTTAGCTCAACAGAAAATAAAATATTTAGGGTTAGAAATAGAAGATGGAAAACATCATCTACAACCCCATATTTTAAACAATATACAAAACTTTCCTAGTATAATTAAGGACAAGAATCAATTACAAAGATTTCTAGGATGTTTAACATATGCAGAAGCATACATAAACAAACTAGCAGAAATGAGAAAACCTTTACAAATAAAACTTAAAAAAGATCATGTCTGGCAATGGACTGATGAAAATACTAGATACATGGATAAGGTAAAAGCACAAATAAAAAATTTACCAACTTTATACCATCCAGGACCAGATGATAAAATGATAATAGAAACAGATGCTTCACATGAATATTGGGGAGCAGTGTTAAAACCAAAAGTTGATGACAATAATGAATACCTTTGCAGGTATACTTCAGGCTCTTTTCAAGGACCAGAGTTAAACTATCATAGTAATGAAAAAGAATATTTAGCTGTAAAAAAGGCTATTAAAAAATTTGCAATTTATGTTATAAGTTCACAATTTATTGTCAGGACAGATAACAAAAATTTTGGACATTTTTTAAGAACTAACATTGCAGGTGACTATAAGCAAGGAAGGCTTATCAGATGGCAGCAATGGTTTAATTATTACAAATTTGATGTAGAGCATTTACCAGGAATAAAAAATAGTTTAGCTGATGCTTTAACTAGAGAATTAGCACCACTAACTATTTTTATGATTACAGGAATGGACAAGATAGATCTAAAAATCAAAATAAAGGAAAAGGAGATAAAAATCCTTGAAGAACAACTTGAACTTTTAAGGCTTGAGAAAGCCCTTATGGAATCAGAAAACGAACCTAGCGGTTCAGAAAAGGACGAACCTAACAGTTCAAAAAAGCAAGAACCTAGTTCACAAAAGGACGAACCTAACAGTTCAAAAAAGCAAGAACTTAGTTCAAAAAAGGAAGAACTTGATAGTTCAAAAGCTTCTGACAAAGGAAAAGGAAAGCTCAACTGGGCAGATGAAGCAGAAAAATATGAACAAAGAAAGGTCTATGTTGTCTACAATGGACCAAACCCAGGAATCTACAACAATTGGGCAGATGCCAACAAAGCCATTATGGGAATCAGTGGAGTAACTCACAAATCCTTCACCAATCGAGTTGAAGCAGAAGGAAGCTATGCTAATTACAGAACACCTAAGCTTATCAACCCAGAAGGAATCATAAAAAATTATTCTACAGTACTCCAACAAACATCCCCTCTCAACAGAATGAGAAATTTAGGAAAAGTGGTCAGACCACCTGTAATATTCAGAAATACATCACCAGAAAGAAGTCCAGAAATTGAAGAAAGAGGACAGCACAGGAATCTCAGCAAAGTTCAATGGTTGAATTTGTATAATCTAGCTCGAAAGTCTACTCAAGAACACATAGAGGACATGAAGTTCTATACAGTAGAAAAGGAATACCCAGCTGGAAGCAAGTTCAATATTCTTGAAGGAGCTGACCCTATATTTGTGTATAAGGCATATCATACAGGACTAATCGAAAATCTCTATCCAGGAATCAATTTAAATGAATTAAATTTCTTTCCTGAAAATTTCAAAAAAGCCATTAAGAATTTTAGAAAGAAAATTAGAGCAGGAGATAAACCTGTCTATCTAAGATTTTTCAGTTCTTTAATGGATTGGAATGGTGAGGAGTGTATTAGCCCTTATCATTTTGTCAAATTAGGTATTGCCAATACGAACAGGGAGGTACCCAAACCAAGAGCTTTGCCAGAAAAAGAGTTCAATACAGAAGAACTTTGTATTACAAGAGGACAGATGCTAGGACAGATTTACTATGAAATCAGAAAGATAGATAACTCTTCTGAGATCAAAGTAACCTATTCTACCAGCAAAGTACTCATCACTTCACACAACAGTATGCCCATTACTGAGGAAGATGGTGAAAAAGTCAGCAAGTTTGAAGCCAATTTCAATTCTAACAATCTTGAAGCTAGCCAAGAAACGAAGAAGGTATTTTGTTTCTATGCTAGGAAGGTCAGCAATGACCATAAATGTATTTACTGTATAAGAGACAAAGAAGATGAAATGTCATCACAGACGTCATCCAAAGTGTCGGTAGAAGACGACGAAGAACAGTAAAAGAAGCCAGAAAGTGTCGGTAGGAGACGACAAAAGAAGCCAGTTGGTAGAAAAAGCCAAAATGGAGGACCCATAAACAGTAACAGCACAACTCACAAACAGTAGAAGTTGTCGAAAAAATTATTGTAAAAGAGATTCCTTCTTTATTATAAAAGGAACTCTTATCTCGACAACTCTCACAACTTACAGAACCTCCACAACTTTCAACTCTCACAACCTTCAACCTTTCAAGAAACTCTTAATTGAGAAAAATATTTCAAACTTATAGGACCTCTTCTAAAGATGTATTTAGAAGATATGTATGTTAGAATAATGAGCGGCTAAGCTCCTTTCTTCAAGGTTCTTAGTTGGCTTTAAACTGTAATAATTATGTACCTTGAATAAGATGGAGTGACTACACTCTTTCCATTTTCTTTGTAAGTAAAATTTTGTTTCCATAAATATGTACGGATGCAGGTGCTTCTCAAATAACCAGGTGGGTTGAGAATTAAAGCAAGCTGAGGCATATAACAGGAAACAAAAGAAGACGAACAGAGGACAGGAAGACTGTGGTGGACCCATTAAGTTCAGGTATGGTAATTATAGACAGTAGCCATTTAAGAATCTTGAATGATTAAATATCTGATTATCTCTTTAAAATAAACATTTATATAAAAGCATGGCCAATATAGAATTGTTTGAAAGAAAACTCATGGAAAATCTAGAAGAATATTTTGATGGTGAATATTATGAAACCTGTTTAGAAAATTTTCAGAGATTTGATAATATTTTAGATTTTTACACTGATTATATTTCAAGCATTTTATATCTAATTGATCACCCAGTAGGACAAATTTTAAAAAATTATTTCAACGAATATTTTGTTCAAGTAACTGATTCAGAATTTGACAATCTGATTTTTGGATTTTATTTGTTTAAAGAACATATAGGAAGATAAAATGTCTAGAAAAAATATTGAAATATTTGTAGAAAAATTAGAACTTATAGACTTAACAAGTTTACAGGAAATCCAGTACCTTAAAAACAGCTTTTAGCTTCAGGAATTGAACAGAATAAAATACATGATGAAAATCATAATCAAGACTGTAATTGTTTGGAATATACCTATAAAATTGACTTAATACTAAAAATAATAAAAGGTTTAGAAGAACTTCCACAAAATATATAAATAGATCAAGCAAGAAATAAAAGAAAGTAACCGAAACTATAATTCAGCCCTCACTTGGTATCAGAGCCATTTTTCAAAAGAAAGTTACAAATAAAATGCTTACTGAAATACAGATAAATAATTTGAAAGAATTAATAAATCTAATTACAAATACAAATAACAATAAAGAATTTAATAAAGATTTTATAGGGTTATTTTTAGCCTGTATAGAAATAAAAATGAGTCATATAAGTTTATCTTTTAGACAAACAGAAATATTAAAAGAAAAATTAAAATATTTAGAACAAATAAAAATAAAAGAAATCTTTATAAAAGAATATAAAGACTTTATGATATTTATTCTAAAAAATATAATTGAAAATATTTGATAAAAAACAAAAACAGGACAAATTTTGTTATAAAAGTCCTTATGTGCAGATTTTCCCTCTGTAAGGACCCTTTTAGACAAATGCCCCAATTACAAATGGATAGCCATGACTGCTTTTTTCGTGAAATTTATGCAATGACCCTGCAAAAAAAAGAAAATATCACCTCAATGTTAAGAGGACTCTTTTTCGCTATTTCACACTAGTGTGGGAGGATTCTTCTAAGTCCATCTTCTCTGTTGCTTCTATCCCACACACCAGTTTGTTCATTTCATAAACTGAGAAACGCCTTCACAAACTGAGCAAAACCAAAGTCCTTCACAACAACAATATGATAGAGGAAAACAGTTTATAAACATGAGAAAAGTTGATAAGATCTGAGAGCATTTCAAACTAACTTGCTTTAAGACCCTTGAGTAACTCTATAGGTTCTCTAATGGGCTTTTGTCTTAATTGTGCTCTTTGAAGGGACAAGTTACACTTTTGTACCCTTGAGTGATATTTTGTCAAAAAGGCTCTTATATAGTAGGTTTTAAGTATTTTCTATTATTTTTTCTAAAATTTTATAAAAATTTTAAATTCCTTTATAAATTTTTCTTTTATTTTTATGGTTTCTAATTGTCCTAATTTTTCTTTTAAGGTCTCTGTTTGTTCTTGTGTTAAAATTAATTTATTCATTTTTATTTCTAAACATGCTAAAAATAATCCTATAAAATCTTTATTAAATTCTTTTTTATTTTCTGTGTTTATGATTAAATTAATTAATTCTTTTACATTATTAATTTGTAATTCTGTAAGCATTTTTATTGCTTTATTTCTTTAATAACTAGAGCTCTGATACCAATTTGGGGGGGCTGAATTATAAGTTTCAGTTACTTGATTATCTTCCTATTTGTTCTCTAAATAAATAAAATCCGAAGATTAAATTATCGAATTCTTCTTTGTTTACTTGTACAAAATAATGTTTGAAATAATCTTTTAATATTCTTCCTACTGGATGGTTTATTAGATGTAAAATGCTGGCGACATAATCAGTATAATCGCTTAATAAGGTATCAAACCTTGTAAAATTTTCTAAACATGTTTCATAATCTTCATTATCCATATATTCATCTAATTATTCTAAGTATTTTCTTTCAAAGTGTTCTATATTAATCATTATTTTCTGGTTGGATTTCAGAGTTGATTTCTCCTAATTCCTGTTCTATCCAACGGCTTAATTCTATAATTTCCTTATTTTCTTCTATATCCATTTGTACAAGTTCGAGACTTGCTTCTAAATCTAAGTGTTCTTTATCCTGTTCTTTTATTAAATTATTTCTTTGTTCCTGTTTAGTGAAATAATCAATTAGTCCTTGTAAGTTTTCCATTACTTTTGATCTTCCTGTACTTTTTTCAAAGTTTTCTTTTATAGATGTTTTAAAACATATCAAAGATTGTTTTAAATATATTGCATCTTTTAATTTTTCTTGATTTTCAGAATATTTCTTACTTTTACTCCTATAGAGTATAGTTTCAGATTTCCTTTTTATGCTGTTTTGTTTACTATTCATTATATCATGTAGTTTAAACGAACTTAAACAATATTAATGAAACTTCAAGGAATACTAGTTTCTACCTGTAGATTTACCTGTTTGTAAATATGGGTCCACCGCGTTCTTCCGCTTCCTTGTTATCTTCTTGTTTCAAAAAATTAAGCCTCACTCCTGGATCAAAGCTCTTAGTCCTCCTGACCCTGCCGATCCTCTGAGATCCGTACTCAATTTTAATGAAAATGGGAAAGATAATTTGGGATTGAAATGGACTTTTATTTATTTAACAGGTAATTTACAAACTAGAGAACTAGTAACCTTGAAGAGGTTTTTAGTTCTTCCTGATTTCTGAATACATAGCTTAAAGCTTGTGGTGTTTTTGTTAATTACTCGTGTATTGATTGTTTTTCCTGATGTCCTCTCTAGAGTTAAAGAGTTCCCTTTTATAGCATAAGGGTTCTCTATTTACAATGGGGGGAATATACTATTCCTATTTGGCGTTAAGACGCCTTACATTATTGTCGTCTACATTATTGCTGTTGCCTTTAGCTGTTGAGGAGGGTCCTACATGTTTGGTTGAGTGGGTTCTGCCGACATTGAGCTGCTACTGGACGAGCTTGTCTGTAGTGGAATTTTTCCTCGGATGCAATAATTGCACTTGTGATCTGTTGATTGCTGTGAAGCATAATAGCAAAATGCCAATTTTGTTTCTTCATTTACTTCAAGGTTGCCACTGTTGAAGTTTGTCTCGTAAGAGATTACTTTTTCACTGTCTTCATTACTGATAACCGAATTACTTTGGGAAGTAATTATGGTTTTACTTGTATAATAATTTACTTTTATTTCTGAAGAATTGGTAATTCTTCTTATTTCATAATAAATCTGGCTTAACATTTGTCCTCTTTCGAGGTCCAATTCACCAGTATTGAATTCCTTTTCTGGTAAGCCCTTTGGGCGAGTTACTTCTCTTTTGCTGCTTGATACACCAAGCTTAATAATATGATATGGACTTACTGGTTCTTCTTGGTTCCAATCCATTAAAGAACTGAAACATCTCAAATAAATAGGCTTTTCTGCAGCCCTGATTTTTCTTTTAAAATTTCTAATGGCTTTTTTGAAATTGTCAGGAAAATAAATTAATTCCCTTAACTCATTTCTTGGATATATATTTTCAATTAGTCCTGCATAAAATGTTTTATAAGTAAATATTGGTTCAGCTCCTTCTAAAATATTAAATTTACTACCTGAGGGGAAGTCCTTTTCTGTGGTGTAGAACTTCATATCTTCAATGTGTTCCTGAGTTGTTTTTCTAGCTAGGTTGTATAATCCTAACCATTCCTATTTGGTCAAATTTCTGTATCTTTCTTTTTCTTCTTCGAAAGAATTATTAATTGGTTCTCTGAAGATTATTGGTTTATGAATTTTTCCAAGGTTTCTCATCCTACTGGTTCCTATTGCTGGCTGTTGTACTATTTGGGAATAGTTTTTGGTTATTTCTGCTGGGGTTATGAGTTTAGAGACTCTGAAATTTTTATAACTTCCTTCTGCTTCTATTCTGTTTGTGAAAGATCTGTGGATGACTCCACTGATTCCATTTACTGCTTTACTTGCTTCTGGCCAACTGGTATAAATTCCTGGATTAGGTCCATTGTAAACTACATAAATTTTTCTTAAATCTTCTTTTTCGGCTTCATCAGCCCAATTCATTTTTTGTTTTTTGTTTTCTAAATTTTTTATTGGTTCTGGGTTGTTGCTGGCAGTTTCTTCAATCTGCATTTTTGTTCCAACTTCCTCTTCTTCTTCAGACTTCTCCATATGGAGTTCTGGATTAGTGATGGTTTCTCTGTTTTGTAGTTTCTTTTTGAGTTCTAATACCTCTAGTTGTTCCCTGAGGCATTTGATTTGTGTCTCATGTATTGAAATTTCCTTTTTCTTGATTAAAATCTCCATGTCGAGAGAATCCATTTCTGTTGATTTTGTTCCTGGCTTGTTGATTCCTGTCATGAAAAACATAGTTAGTGATGCTAATTCTCTAGTTAAAGCATCAGCTAAGCAATTTTTCTTTCCTGGTAAATGTTCTACGTCGAACTTGTAGTAGTTAAACCATTGTTGCCATCTTATTAATCTTCCTTGTTTATAGTCACCTGCAATATTAGTCCTTAAAAAGTGTCCAAAATTTTTACTGTCAGTTCTAACAATAAATTTTGAACTTATTACATATATTGCAAATTTCTTAATAGCTTTTTTAACAGCTAAATATTCCTTTTCATTGCTATGGTAATTTAGTTCAGGGCCTTGAAATGATCCTGAAGTAAATCTGCAAAGATATTCATCTTTGTTATCAACTTTTGCTTTTAATACTGCTCCCCAATATTCATGAGAAGCATCTGTTTCTATTATCATTTTATCATCTGGTCCTGGATGATATAGAGTTAGTAAATCTTTTACCTGTGCTTTTACTTTATCCATATATTTAGTATTTTCTTCAGTCCATTGCCAGACATAATCCTTTTTAAGTTTTGCCTGTAATGGCTTTCTCATTTCAGCTAGTTTCTTTATATATGCTTCTGCATATGTTAAACATCCTAAAAATCTTTGTAATTGATTTTTATCTTTAATTATACTGGGAAAGTTTTGTATATGATTTAATATATGGGGTTGTAGATGATGTTTTCCATCTTCTATTTCTAACCCTAAATATTTTATTTTTTGTTGAGCAATTACTGCTTTCTTTTCTGATAACACTATTCCTGATTTCCTACATTCTTGTAAGATATTAATAATGTCTAAATAGTGTTTTGTTAATTCGTTACTGAATATTAGAATATCATCTATGTAAACACAACAAAAATTGTGATATTTTTTGAAGATATTATCCATGTGTCTTTGGAAAATACCTGGTGCTTGTTTGAGTCCAAATGGAACAACTGTCCATTGGAATTGTCCTTGAGGGCAACTAAATGCCGTTAATTTTTGTGATTCATTATCAAGTCTTATTTGCCAAAATCCACTTTTGCAATCAAAACTTGAAAAATATTTCTTTCCTTTAATTAATGATAATAATTCTTCTTTCTTTGGTATGAAATATCCATCATCAATTGTTTCTTTATTTAAAGCTTTAAAATTTATTACCATTTTCTTTTTTCCTCTTCTTTTCTCAGCTTCTTTTTCTACTAAGAATGCTGGACTGGAGTGTGGTGAATTACTGGGAATAATTACTTTTAATTCCAAAAGTTTTTGAATTTGTTTTTCAAATTCTTTTCTGTCTTCTGGGGTGTAAATCATTGGTTTTACTCTTATGACTTTTAAAGGGTCTCTTAATTCTATTCTTGCTATTTCATTAGATCTGTTGATATTGGGATCTAAAGGGTTTTCTGAGCATACTGTTTTTAATAATTTTCTTATTCCTGTTAAGGCTTTATCTTCTTGAATTTCATTTAGAAAGGGGTTTTGGTCAACCTCTATGTCTAAAGAAATATTTTCTAGGTATGGTTTTTGTTTTTCTATATCCTCACTACGTTTTCGCTTTTTATGTTGGGACATAAAAGTCGGTGATGAAACTGTTAATGCTTTCCTAATTTTTGATACATAAATTATTTCTCCATCTAAGGTGGTGATACTTATTCTGTCTAAGTATTGTGTAAATGGTTGATATAGATTTAGGAAGTTATTTCCTAATAGGATATCAACTCCTGTTTCTTGTTGGTAAATTGTAGGTATGTGAAAGATTTCTCCTCCTATTGATACATCTGTATCTTTTAATACCTTATTCAAGTTTATTGTAGTATTGTTTGCTATTCTTACTACTAATTCCTTTGGAGATTGTTTCCAAAGTTCTTCTGGAAACACATATTTACTAGCTACACACATACTTGCTCCTGTGTCAATATATGCATGTAAATGATAATTTTTGTATCCCTTGAATTTTAATCCTATTTTTATATAGGTACTGTTTGGGTTTGTTATGCTTAATATTTCATCCATTATTCTAAATCATATTCAGAATCAGAATTGTAGTCAGACGTTTCTGAGTCTGTTATTTCTTCTTCTGTTTCTTCTAATAGATAGATACTACACGTATCATCTATTTCGGATTCCTCTATTGGTTCTAGTTCCATTCTAAAGGCTTCTTCTAATATTTTTGCTTTCTGTGGAAAATCCTTTTTAAATTCTTTTTTATGTTGTAGTCTACTTGGGCATTCATTGGCATAATGACCTTCCTCATTACATATCCAACATCTACATTTCTTTTTTTCTGATGGGCAATAATTTTTCTTTTCAGGTGTGTAATACCTTTTTCTTCTAAAAAATCTTTTCTTGTAAGGTTCTCTTTTATATCTTCTTTTATATTTTTGGAAATTTTGTTTTCTAAATCTATATTTCTTAAATCTTTTAATTTTCTTATGTTTTTTGTACTTATTATATGGTTTTATATTACAACCATATTTTCCTGGTGTTTTAAAATCTCTTGTATCACAACAGATTCTATCATTTCCTTTTATTTGTTTAAATTCTTTTCTTTCTTGACATTTTATTATTATCCAATTTTTTAATCCTTTTATTCTTCCTCCTAAAGTGTCAGGTATGATTTGTGGATTTCTATTATTCCATTCCTCTGTCATGGTTTTGTATAATGTTCCAGGTAATTTTTTGTAAAACATTTCCTTATAAACTTCTTGGATGGATGGTGGTAGTTTATGATAATACATTTCGTATTCACAAATGAAAGGATCTATGTAACACATGTCACATATTTCCATATTTGTTAAGTGCCATTTGGCTTCTTCTATTTCATGTTCACTAGATTCTGTTATACTTCTTCCTTTATCTTCTCCTATGAATTCCTTGTATATTTCATTTATTACTGTATCTAAGTAATCTCTTCCTGTTGTAGCTTTTCCTTGCATTAATAAGTGTTGTTGGTCAGTTAGGTTTGAAAACCATATTTTTACATTTCCTGTCATTTTGTGTGCTACTAACACTTTACAAACTGAAGGGTTTGTGTTTGTTGTTGGTGATGTTTGTATTATTACACTCATTCCACTAGCCCATTCATCTAAGGCTTTTTTCCTATCTCTTGTACAGTCTAAGTCTAAAATATCTGTTTTATAATTTTCATGTGGTTTGAATTCTACTGGAATACTTCCTCTAATACCCCAATGTAATCCTTCTTCCATCTTAGGTGGTTGTCTTCTTCTATATGGTGGATTAGGCTCTTCTGGCCTATATCTATGTTCTCTATGTGGATCAGATGTTTCTCCTTCTTCTGGAGTTGATTTTTCTTGTTCTGTTCTAGGTATTAATACTAGTTTCATATTAATCCTTTGGGTTGTATATTCTTGTTCAGATTCATCTTCACTTATTACTGTCATATCATCTTCTTCCTTATTTATGTAAGTTTTTTCTTCATAATGTTTTTCTAATTCTTTATCTGTTAAAGTTAACAAACTAATTAATTTTCCTATATCCTTATTTTTAGGATTCATGAATTGTTCTTCTAAACTTTTCCTGTATTCTATTAAATCCATTAGGTTGTTATTATTTGCTTAGATTCTTCTGCTTTTCTTATTTCATTTTTAGGTATTAAAGCATCAGATCTTCTAGGGGGTTCATCTTTTAATCCTTTTAATGGATCAAATTTTAATTTATTTCCTTTTGGTATGTTATTAATATCCTTTTTTATTTCTATGATTTCTTTATATATTTCTAACTGTATTCCTCTTGATTCTTGTATGTTTTTATCTGTAGTGTCTATTTTTTCTGCTATAAGGATTAAAGCTTTCATTATAGATATTTGATTGTTATTTATACTTGTTAAACTATTATTTCCTTCTAATCGTATTTCTAATAATTTTTCTTTTATCATTATTATTTCATTGTATAGACTAAGTCTTTTACTTCTTCAATTTCTTCTTTTAATTCTTCTATTTCTCTATTTCTCTTACTGGCTTCTGCCTGAGTGTCTACAAATGTTATTGTTTGTACATTACTTCTTCTTAATGGTATTAAAGGTTTTTCCTTAATATCTAGGTTCCATTCATCAGGTACTTCATATTCTAATAATTTTTCTGGATTTTTTATTACTTGTCCTATATCTTTAAAAATTTTATCTATTTCTATGAATTCATTTTGTCCGTATATCGAACTGTTATGACTGTTTGTTAATGAATATCCTACAAGGTAGTGTACTGAAAATGGATGGTTTCCATCTTTCATTAGATTTCCTCGTTCAAAGTCATAAGCTAGACTTAATACTTGATTTAAATTTTTATCATGAATACTAACAGCAAATCTTGGATATGCTGTAAATTTTAATTTTTGATATCCTAAGTTTCCATTAATCATTCCTAGCAAAGCATCTTTTCTGTTTATTATTCTGTTATCTAATAATGCTAGTTTTATTGGTGTATCAATTCCTTCTCTAAAGTGTGCTTTTATTAAAATTTGTATTCCTCCTAAATGGATGTATCCAATTTTTTCTCTATCTTTTTCTGGGATTTTTGATAATTTTTTCATGATAGTTTCTTTATTAATTAATGGTATATTAAACCTTCCTTTTGCGTCTGCTATAGTTATACTCATTTCTTTATTACTTATACCGTAATATATTATGTCTTTTCTTGGGAATAAATTCCTTATTTTTGAGAATGATTCTTCTCTGAATCCATCTCTTTCTTTTAGGTTTAGTTTTGATTTTTGAATTTCTTCAAATTTCTTTTTACTAAAAATCATTTCTTGTGAAAAACATCCTGAGATGTCTTGTGTTTTTATTTCCATTGTTTTCTGTATTAATTCTTGATTTATTTCTGTTATTTCTGACATTTTAGTTGTGTATGTTTTGTAAGCTTTTACAGATTTTTATGATTTCTGTAGGCTTTTCTTGTTTTTATGTAAGGGGTCTATTTTTGCAAGAAATCCCTTATGGGGTATATTTTTGTAGTTTGTCACATAGAAAGGTATATTTTGGGTGTTTACCCCTCTCTAATGGCGTTGGTGCCAAATAATGGGGGGTGTGGTCAGGCGGAGCATTAATCTACGTTTTTTTTTTTTTAGTGTAAACTCGAAAATGTCCTTAAACGAAGGACCATGTGCCTAACACGCGATCACTTTTGAAATTTTAGTGTAAAATCTTCCTTGTTGGACCAATTTTTTTTTTAATTATAATACTAATAAAACTCAAGTAAATCAATTTAGTGTTAAAGTGTTTAATTCAGAATTAAAGAACTTTCACGATCCCAAACCAAAAAAAAAAAAGGGGCCAAAACGAAACTTACAGAAGACATAACATTAGCAAATTATATTATAAGATGATTTGATTAAAAATAATTTTAAAAAAATATTAAAATTAAAATTATTAATTTTAAGTAATATTATAATAATTAATTTAATAGAATATCATGCATCATATATTTTTTATCTTGAAAGTAAAAGGTCACTTAATATTTTATAAAAATAGAAATAATATTTTCAAAATTGCTTTAACTTTTAATTATGAGTGATAATTGTGTCGTATTTGTTATGTTTGTTTCGTGTTATTCGTGTTCCTAACATGTTCGTTTCGTATTATTCGTGTAGAGTTTTTGTGTTAGTTGACACATGAGAAAATTTACTCGACTTTTTTTCGTGTTGTTTATTAATAATAGTAAAAAATAAAGAACTTTTAAGAATATAAAAAATTTATCTATAAATTCTTATTAAAAAAAATTATTATTGTCACGTCGTATCGTGTCTTATCATGTTTAAATTGTGTCAAAATTACTACCCCTATTTTTAACTAATACAATTTCAAATAGTCTTAATATTTATAATAATAATAATTAAAACTTGTAAATAATATATATTTTTATTAAAAAAAAATATGAGTAAATTTTTTTTTTTTTTTTTTTTTTTTTATGTTGTTTAAAGTTAAACTTTATAAATTAGATTAATTTAACATTGAAGGTAAGTTTTTTTTTTTTTTTTTTTCATAACAAAAAATTCTGCTAGAATGGAGATGTTTTTTATTTTTTATTTTTCCTTCCTATTTACTTGAATTATTGTTTATATTTAAGAGTATTAATAATAAATTAGTACCAAAATCTGTTTTCATTGAATGACCTTAATAAAGAAAGAAATATGCACATGTGAGGAGTGGCACGTCTTTTAATAAATAAAATTCAAAATTAATAACTTTTAAATTTGTAATAACAAAACTAGCACTTTTTGTATTTAAACTTATATTTTTACAATTAAAAAAAATGATTAATATGTCATTTTTGTTTAAACACTCATTCAATTAGAATTGAACGACGATAATTTAAATTCGTTCAATATTTTACGTTCAAATTGAACGTTTAATATTATTGAAGTGCTAGTTTTGTTACTATAAATTTTAAGGGTATTATTTTTGATAAATTTTCTAAAATTTTAAGTATAATATTTATCAAATTATATATAAATTACTTACATAAAATATAATTCTATCCTACCTAGATTATAAATTTTATACTTTTAATATTAAATGACTCGTTACAAACTCTTTAATAAAAAAAATAACTTTTTATAAATACAATAATTTGTATATATGTGTAACTCTTTAATAAAAAAAATATTTTTTTATAAATACAATAATTTGTATATATTTTATTAGCTTAAGATACAAATAATATTTTTTTTTTAATTAAAAATAAATAATAACTAAAAAATATTTATATTATTTTTATCACGTATATATTATCTTTTTTCAATACAAATTTTAAATTTGTCACTGAAACTTAAAAATCAGTAGTAATTTTTTATCGCCATGAATCATTATAATCCAATTGGTAAAGCTATTCTGGTGACGATGAGTTGATTAAACCCGTTAAAAATTGGTGGGATATTGTATTTTGTTGTTGCCAGTTTTCTAAATGTTATTTCATCTTATTTCCGAAGAAAATACAGTAACTGTTCGCAATAACCCTAATCCTCAATTTTCTGGCGCACCAAACACTCTTGAGCTGTGACTTACTCCTATCCATCCCCTAATCTTCCGTGAAAGCTTCACCTCCAGAAACGTAAAGAAGATATCCATTCAATCGAGCAAACATGGCATCCCACACACCGAACCTTGAGTGTCGCATGTACGAGGCGAAGTACCCAGAGGTGGACATGGCGGTGATGATTCAGGTAAAGAATATAGCCGATATGGGCGCGTACGTCTCCCTTCTCGAGTACAACAACATCGAGGGTATGATTCTCTTCTCGGAACTCTCCCGCCGTCGGATTCGGAGTGTCAGTAGCCTGATCAAGGTGGGCCGTATCGAGCCAGTTATGGTTCTCAGGGTCGATAAGGAGAAGGGCTATATCGATTTGAGTAAGAGGAGAGTTTCTGAGGAGGATATTGCTGCTTGTGAAGAGAGGTATAACAAGAGTAAGCTCGTTCACTCCATTATGCGACACGTTGCTGAGACCATGGGCATCGACTTGGAGGTTTTCCATTTTAATTTTCATATTCTTCTTTTTTTCTTTTCAATTGTATTAGATATGCTAGATTTTGTTTGGTTAATGGGTTTTAAAGTTTTTTTTTTTAGGAACTATTCAAGTTCTCAAGTGAATGGAAGGATATGCAAGAGGGATATGCAAGAGCTCTTAGTTTAGTTGTGACAGAAACTAGTGATGTAGAAAACATAGGTGAGATCGTGAGAGTATGGCTGACTAGTTTGTTGTTGGTTGTTAACCAATTCGAAGTGAAGAAACATACATGGATGTTGAATAATGCCATGGAATCAAATAAGAGAAAGAAACATTAGAATCATCGTTGAGATGGCTTACTATTAGTTCTTGGCCCATAGCTGTGTCATGTTGGAAGACGTTTATGTTGGTTTAAGCAAGAGAGAAGTATTGAGAAAGAAATTGAAGTTCGTTGCAAGATAGAATTGAGTAGGAGTAATACATCATTATCAAACTCAAATATTTTTGCATGTGGGATGTGCTGGTGGGCTGGTCTCCGGTGACAGTTATATGGCGGTTGTAAATTGCACTAGTTTGGTGCTTGCTTTAATCAGTATTCAGTAGTTCCAAAGAATGTTTAATAGAAAGAAAAAAAAAATACAAAATGGGTGTGGTTTCTCTAGGGAAGACGTAGAATAGTTCCAACTCCAATTAAGCTAGGCCTTCGATTGCAAGTGGCAATTGCTTTTTGCTCTACTCTAAAGTTTTTCTTTTTTTTGCTGCACCAAAACATCCCAATGTGTACAAATTTGATTGTTTTCAATCACTGTTGATCTCTGATAAAAAATAACGTTGTCCAGAAATTTAAACAATGATTTAGGTATTAACTTGCCTTAGTACTGAAATAGTTTCTCATTCATAGGCTTAAACTGTTTTCAATTTACCTGTTTCAGGATTTGTACATCCACGTTGGGTGGCCTTTATACAGGAAGTATGGTCATGCTTTTGAGGTGAGAATGTAAACCACTTATATAGTATTCTTCTCTTTTTAGATATTGAGCATGGAAAGTGAAATTCTTTTGTTTGCAGGCTTTCAAAATAATAGTGACTGACCCCGATTCAGTTCTTAATTCACTTAATCGTGAAGTCAAAGAAGTTGGCTCTGATGGACAGGAGGTATTGTAGTTTATGGAAGTTGCGTGCTAAATTATCTGATTTGGGAGACTGATTTCATTTTCCTGCTTATCCTATAGGTTACTAAGGTGGTCCCTGCAATGACAGAGGAAGTGAAAGACGCTTTAATTAAGAATATCAGGAGAAGAATGACCCCACAGCCTTTGAAAATTCGGGCTGATATTGAAATGAAATGTTTTCAGTTTGATGGTGTAATTCACATTAAGGTCTGCTTACAATCTTTAATGGATTTTACTATTTCCATAGATGCTTTTAAAGGCATAATGCATTATTTGTCTCAAGTTCATTTGAAAAGAAAGAATTCTATATATAGCTTTGCTATTTCATGCGTGTGATTCTAACTTTTTGTCATTCTAGGAAGCCATGCGAAAAGCAGAAGCTGCTGGCAACAATGATTGTCCTGTCAAAATTAAGCTGGTTGCTCCTCCACTATATGTTCTTACCACTCAGACTCTTGACAAGGTTATATATTTGATTTGGTTGATAATGTCAATTCTGCTTATTCTTATGTACCGACAGTTCTTCAAACTACTTGAGGGTAATGATGTTTTGAATTTCATTCAACAAATAGTGTTCAGAGTTAGTGGAGACTGGAAAAGTCTGCATCTAGTTGTTGTGAAACAATTAATGGAAATGGAAAAATTAAGTTTGTGATAAGATGAGTTGCATAAATGTCATTTAGTTATCAAGAATCCTCTCTTCTCTTGTTCACCCGTCTGAAAAAAGAAGAAAAGAAACAAAAGTAAGAAACTGATCAATGGGATAGAAGTTTGCTAACAGTTACCATCTTGTCATAATTATACTTTTGGTGGTGCACCTGATGCCTATAGAACATTTTATTGAGTGCTTACCCAAAAAGTGAATTATTGAAAATGGATAGATATTTGATTTAATTTTAAGGAGGTTCATTTTTAACCCTTCCATGCAGTGCACTTGTGTTTTCTGATAACGTAAAAAAATCATGTGTTTCACGTATATTTAAAATTGCGGTGCACAAATGTTTTTTAAAACTTAAAAAACATATGTTTTACACATATTCAAAATTACGGTGCTCAAATGTGTTTTTAAAACGTAAAAAACATGTTTCTTTTGATTGGGTTTAAAAGTGAAACTGTTCGATAATTGATTATGTTAAAAAATGGAGGGTAGATATTTTTCAATACATACAGTTTGGTGTCATGTGGTGGTGAAATTCTGATTAACTTGTTATGATTCCATGCTGGCAGGAACAAGGGATATCAGTTCTAAATAAAGCGATTGTTGCTTGCACCCAAGCCATTGAAGAGCACAAGGGAAAACTTGTAGTAAAGGAGGCAGCAAGAGCGGTTAGTATAACTGTTTCTATATTTTTGTGTTGGCTTTACCCAGCTTTTAATGCATGTGGGAATGAGGTTTCTTATCAATTTATTAACTCAAGAATCGTTGAACTTGCCATTATGGACAACATGTCCTAACTTATTTGGTTACATTTTGAATTTACTAATGCCCTAGGCCAAAAATGCTGGTTTTACGGGTCTGATATGTTATGATACATCAATATAGGTGAGCGAACGGGATGATAAATTACTGGCAGAACACATGGATAAGCTACGTCAAGGTAATGAGGAGATCGGTGGTGATGAAGACAGTGAAGAAGAGGAAGACATAGGAATGGGTGAAGTTGATGTAGAAAATGGTCCTGCAATTACCGAATGAAATGTCATAGATAAATTCCTTTTTTTTTTTTTTTGCCCTTTATTAAACTTAGTTTCTACCCTTTGCTTTCTATTGTTTTTTGATAAAACCCATTTTGAGATTCTTTCTTGCCGAGGAAATTTGCGAATATTATTAATTGAGCTTGAGCAGTTATTCAAGGTGGGCAGAGGCTTTGTTCTCCCCGTTTCACTGTTGAGTAGCCTTTGGTCTTTGTGTTGTAGTCTAATAGTCCGCCGTTGATCAATCTTTCTATTATTAATTTTGATACTGGAAGATTTTATCTTTTTTTGTGCATCTTTTATCTTTTTTTTTTTTTTTCCACTATTAATAGTGAGTATTGTAATTTGGCATCTTGTCCCACTGCTAAAGGCAGGTTAATCTTAGTGGGATCAGATTGCATG